>PVJD01000470.1:0-433104 GCA_004026545.1 Mormoops blainvillei | reverse complement strand
TTTCATTTAATGTAATTGTATTTGGGTATATAGGTACTAACTTACTCTTTGTATTTTTGTTTTGCTCACTGGTATACGGTTATCTCTTTTCTATTACCTTCTGCTGGAATATTAAATTTATTATTATTATATTTTACTATTCATTTAATGGTCATAAAGAATAAAATTTACATTCCTCACTTATTACAATCTAATATAAGTTAACACTTTTACTGCTTAACAGATAATACTGATGACTTTACATAATTTATCTCCATTTATTAACTGACTGTTGTGTATATTTTATTTTATATTCTATTTGATACTATCTTTACAATTTCTAAATAAATGATTTTATATTTACATTTCCACCTTGTATAGCGCTTTATTTATTGCATTTTCTGTGTTTCCACTTGGGATCATTTTCTTATGGCTGAGAAATCATTATAACACTTTTTAATGCAACAGAAAGTTGACACTGGATTCTCTTCTCTACTTTGTCTAGAGGTGCCTATATTTTACTTTCATGTATTTACAGCTTTACTGTGATGTTGAGGTATAATCAATGTAAAAATAACCCTTCACATGTTTAAATTATACAATTTAATAACTTTTGTTATGTATATACAGACCCATGAAGTCATTACTGCCATCAGCAAAAATATTTACATCACCTCAAAAGGTACCTTATGACCAATTGTAAGCCAACTCTTTCTCCACTCTAGTCTCTGGTAACTACTGACTTCCGTTTTGTCACTATGGATTGGTTTGTGTTGTTTAGAATATTATATACCTGGAATTGTTCAATACATATTCATTTGGCATATCTTCTTTCACTTCATTATTTTATTAAACTATATCTCAAAAACTAGAGTTTATTTCTTACACTACCAGGTGGTTCCAACAACCAGGTGATTATTGGGCACAAAAACTAGAAATTCAATAAATATTGTTGAATGAGGAATTTTGTGACTCATAATCAATTCCTTTCTGAGACTGGATGAAATCTTGGACTAACAGTACAGTACTTACTAAGCAGAACCCACTAAATGCTGTTAAGAATTTAAATTAAAGGAAACATAATCGTTTTTCTGTAAGTGGCTATCTGGTTTATTTTAGACCTAATATACTGTTATTTAAAGTCTTTAAAAAGAAAATATATTTTGAAGGATATATTTCTAATAGAACAATAAAATTTCCTCCTATATTCTCCAAAACAAGAATAACTGTTTGCCTTCAATATTTATGAAGTACCCTCACACTCAGAAGAAAATGAAGATTTTTGTTTTTTTTATTTTTTGTTATATTTTTATTAATCACATATTTTATTATATTTTTATACCAGGGCATTTTATATTTATATATTTTATTATAATTTAGTGGTTGCCCTAGAGCAGACTGTTTTTAAGTATATTTTATTGATTATGCTATTATAATTGTCCTATTTTAGTCTTGGCATTATTGAAATTTTGGCTTGAATAATTCTTTGTTGTGGAGACTCTCTTGTGTTTTATAGAATGTTTAGCAGCATCATGGGATTCTACTCACTAGATGCCTATTCCACTCTTTACCTGAGTTGTGACATCCAAATATATTTCCAAATACTGCCAAATACCACTTGGTCACAAAATAGCATCTTATTAAAAGCCACTACTACAAACATATAGCATGCATTCTTGAATACTGTAGTCAATAAAAATCATTTTACTAGTTCTACAATAGAGTAAAAACTTGGAATACTTTAAATTCATTTACTGTTTTCAACCTTACATTATTTTTATGTAGTTATTTTATGCTCTGCTCTACATTTAAGTCAATTTGTACAGTAATGTAGCAACATACTTACCATGTTTGGGTTTTATCTTTTCTATTTTTTTGATTTGTTTGTTTTGCTTTCTTTCATGATGGTTAAATGAAAAAAAGTTTACTATAATTATAGTTCTCTCAAAAGTCTTTCACTTTTTGTAAAACTTTTGTTTTTTTGAAAATTGCAGTATAATGGACATATAATAATATATTATTTTTATGTGTGCAATATAATTATTCAATACATGTAGATATTGCCAAATGATCACCACAAGTCTTGTTAACATCCATCACCATACATAGTTATAATTCTTTTCTTGTGATGAGAACTTTTAAGACCTAATTTCTGGCAACTTTTCAATATGAAATACACTATTGTTAAATATAGTCATCACACTTTTACATTACCAAATTTATAAGGGTACAATTTGAGAAAACCGAAGACTTATAAAATAGTTACAGAAATAAAAATTGGATACACATTGCTGGAACAAAAATATTCTATCAAATAACTCTTCCTCTTATCATAATAGAGTGTGTTGATTTTTGGACAAAAACTGCTGAACATTCAGCATGGTATGGACAGGTGCACTTGTGAATCACCCACCATGAAATGGGCTAGTGTTGCAAGAGCCTTCCATAAAATTCACTGAAACTGAAAGCAGCCTCTCACAACACCAGCTGGTACACTGATACACATGGGTTCATAGAACACTCACCTAGAGGGTGAAACCTGTACTACAAGGTCCCACCCTCAAGAAGACTATTCCAGGTTTTTTCAGTTCCCCTTTGTACTGATATTATTGTATTTAAATTATTATATTGCAATTATTTTATTATATGTTCATTGCCTTGTCATATTTTAGGTTTCTTTAGAAAAATACTCTTTCTTATTCAACCTTATATTTAAATATCTGCCACTATCTTTTATATATTAGGGTTTTAAAAATATTTTTTAATTAATAACTTGCTTAGAAGTAGATGCTTTTAAATTAAATTTATTGGGATAATATTGGTTAATAAGATTATATAAGTTTGAAGCGTACAATTTTATATTGCATCATCCATATATTGCATTGTGTGCTTACCCCCCAAAGTCTAGTCTACTCTGTCACCACAAGTTCGATCCCCGTGTACCCTCTTCACTCCCACCACCTCCCTTCCCTGTAGTAACCATCATACTGTTGTATGTGTGTATGAGGGTTTTTGTATTGTTTTGTTTGTTCTTTTGTTGCTGTCAGTTTTATATCCCAAATACGAGTGAAATCATATGGTTCTTAGCTTTTTCTAACTGACATTTTTGTGTAGCATGGTATTCTCAAGTTTCATCCACATTGTCGCAAAAGGCAATATTTCATCTTTTCTTATAACTGAACAGTATTCCACTGTATGGGTGTGTCACATCTTGTTTATCCAGTCATCCATCAAAGGATGTTTTCATATCTTGGCTATCACAAATAGTGCTGCAATGAACATAGGAGTGAAAATATCTTCTTTTTCTTTTTTTCTTGTATATTTTATTGATTATGCTATTACAGTTGTCTCATTTTTTTCTCCCATTTATCACCTCCGCCCTGCATCCCATCCCATCATCCCCACCTCAACATTTTCTCATCACAACTATCCCCACTCCCACCCCTCCCCACCTCCTACCCTCAAACCTTCTCCCATTTGGCTTGGTTGATGGGTCCTTTATGCATGTTCCCTTGATTAATCTTCCCCTTGTTTTCCCTTGTCATCCCCCTCCTACCTCCCCTCAGGTTACTGTCAGTATGTTTATTTTAATGGTGCTGGTTATATTTTGCTTGCTTGCTTATTTTGTTGATTAGGTTCAACTTATAGGTGAGATCATATGGTATCTGTTTTTCACAGCCTGGATTATTTCACTCAGCATAATGCTCTCCAGTTCTATCCATGCTGTTGTGAAGGGTAGTAGCTCCTTTTTCCTTTCTGCTGCATAGTATTCCACTGTGTAAATGTACCATAGTTTCTTGATCCACTCATTTACTGTTGGACACTTAGGTTGCTTCCAATTTCTGGCTATTGTAAACTGAGCTACTATGAACATTGGGGCGCATAAGTTCTTTTGAATTGGTGTTTCAGGATTCTTAGGGTAAAAACACAGCAGTGGAATTGCTGAGTCAAAAGGCAGTTCCATTTTTATTTTTTGGAGGAAACTCCAAACTATTTTCCACAGTGGCTGCAGCAGTCTGCATTCCTACCAACAGTATACTAGGGTTCCCTTTTCCCCACATCCTTACCATCCTTATTTGCTGTTTGTTGATTTGTTTATGATGGCCATTCTGGCTGGTGTGAACTGTATCTCATTATGGTTTTAATTTGTATCTCTCTGACAGCTAATGATGCTGAGCATCTTTTTATGTGTCTCCGGGCCCTCTGTATGTCCTCCTTGGAGAAGTCCGTTCAGATCCTTTGCCCATTTCTTAATTGGGTTGTGTGTCTTCCTGGAGTGGAGTTTTGTGAGTTCTTTATATATTTTGGAGATCAAACACTTGTCCAAGGTATCATTGACAAACATATTTTCCAATATGGTTCATTCCCTTTTCATTTCACTGATGTTTTCTTTAGTCATGCAGAATCTTCTTATTTTGATGAATCCATTTGTTTATTCTTTCCTTTATGTCCTTTGCTCTAGGGGACATATTGGTGAAAATATTGCTGCATGGAATATCTATTTCCTGCCTATTTTCTCCTCTCAGACTTCTATGGTGTCACGACTTATATTTAAGTCTTTTATCCATTGAGTTTATTTTTGTGTGTGGGGTAAGTTGGTGATCGAATTTCATTTTTCTGCATGTAGCTATCCAGATCCCCCAATACGATTTACTGAAGAGGCTGTTTTTACTCCATTTCATGGTTCTACACACTTTGTCAAATATTAATTGTCCATAGAGACATGAGTTTATCTCTGGGCTCTCTATTCAGTTCCATTGATCTGTGTGTCTGTTCTTATGCCAGTCCCAGACTGTTTGATTACAGTGGCCTCATAATATAGTTTGATGTCAGGTATTGTGATCCCATCTATTTTGCTCTTCTTTCTCAAAACTGCTGCAGCTATTCAGGGTCATTTATGATTCCATACAAATTTTTGAAATGTCTGTTCTGTATCTGTAAAATATGTCATTGGTATTTTAATAGAGATTGCATTGACTCTATATATTGTTTTGGGTAGTATGGACATTTTGATGATGTTAATTCTTCCAATCCATGAACATGGTATTTGCTTCCATTCAGTTGTGCCTTCCTTAATTCCTTTCTTCAATGTTGTGTAGTTTTCTGAGTATAGGTCTTTAACCTCCTTGGTTAAGTTTATTCCTAGGTACTTTATTTTTCTTTTTGCTATAGTAAATGGGATCCCCTAAATTTCTGCTTCTGATACTTTTTTGTTGGTGTACCAAAAAGGCTTGAGTGAATCTTGCCAAATTCACTTATTAGGTCCAGTAGTTTTTTGGTGGAGCCTATCGGATTTTCTATGTACACTATCATGTCATCTGCAAACAATGACAGTTTTACTTCCTCCTTTCCAATGTGGATGTCTTTTATTTCTTTTTCTTGTCTGATGGCTATGGCTAGGACTTCTAATACTGTGTTGAATGGAGTGGTGAAAGTGGACATCCTTGTCTTGTGCCTGATCTTAGTGGGAAAGTTTTTAGTTTTTGGTCGTTCAGTATAATGTTAGATGTAGGTTTCTCATATATAGCCTTTATTATGTTGAGGTATGCCCCTCTTTATTCCCACTTTGCTTAGTGTTTTATCATAATTGTATGCGGTACCTTATCAAATGCTTTTTCTGCATCTATTGATATGATCATGTGACTTCCATCTTTCCTTTTGTTTATGTGATGTATTATGTTTATTGTTTTGCAAATATTATACCATCCTTGCATCCTTGGGATGAATCCCACTTCATCATGGTGGATGATCTTTTTAACATATTGCTGGATGTGGTTTGCCAATATTTTGTTGAGGATTTTAGTATCTATGTTCATCAGCAATATTGGCCTTTGGTTTTCTTTCCTTGTTGTATCTTTATCTGGTTTTGGGATTAGGATGATGCTGGCATCATAAAAAGAGTTTGGGAGTCTTTCTTCATTTTGGATTTTTTGGCATAATCTGAGGGGGATAGAGGTTAGCTCTTCCTTAAATGTTTTGTAAAATTCTCCAGTGAAACATCTGGTTCCAGGCCTTTGTGTGCTTGGAGTTTTTGATCACTGCTTCAGTTTCACCAGTTCTTATTTGTCAGTTTAGGCTTTCTGCTTCTTCATCATTCAGTTTTGGAAGATTAAATTTTTCCATTTCCCCAGGTTTTCAAATATCTTGGCATGTAATTCACTGTAGTAATTTTTACAGTCCTTTGTATATCTGTAGTATCAGTTGTGATCTCTTGTCTTTCGTTTCTGATTTTATTTATTTGTGTCCTCTCCATTTTTTTATTTGTGAGTCTGCTTAAAGGCTTGTCGATTTTGTTTATCTTTTCAAAGAACAAGCTCCTGGACTTATTGATCCTTTGGATTGTTATTTTAGTCTATGTCATTCAATTCTCTTATATTGATTAATTTCTTCCTTCTGCTCGCTCTGGGCTTTGTTTGTTGTTGTTTCTCCAGTTCTTTTAGAATGAGGGTTAGATTGTTTATTAGAAATGTTTCTATCTATTTTAGGTAGACCTGTATTGCTATGAACTTTCCTCTCACGACTGCCTTCGCAGTGTCCCATAGGTTTTGTACTGTTTTACATTCATTTTCATTTTTTTCCAGAAACTTTTGGATTTCTCCTTCAATCTCATTATTGACCCATTCGTTGTTTAATAGCATGCTATTCAGTCTCCATGAATTTGAATGTTTTTGAGTTTTTTTCCTTGAGGTTGGTTTCTAGTTTCAAGCCCCTGTGGCATGAGAAAATGCTTCAAGACTTCAATTTTCTTAAATTTTTTGAGGCTTGTTTTCCATCCTGCCATGTGGTCTATCTTTGAAAGTGTTCCTGTGATTTGAAAAGAATCTGTAGTTTGCTTCTTCAGGATGAAAGGTTCTATATATATATCAGTTGGATCCATTTGATCTAATGGGTTGCTCAGTTCCACAATATCCTTGTGATATTTTGTTTGGATGATCTAACCATTGTTGACAGTAGGGAATTTAAATCCCTTACTATGTGTGTTGCTCTCTATATCTTTCCTGAAGCCTTCCAGGGTTTTCCTTATATATTTGGGTGTCAGGTGCATATAGGTTTATAATGTTTATATGTCTTCTTGATGGATTCTTCCTTTGAGTATTATGAAGTGTCCTTCTGGGTCTCTTTTATGGCCTTTGTTTTGAAGTCTATTTTGGCTGACATAAGTATTGCTACAGTGTCTTTTCTTTTTCCTGCCATTTGCTTGGTATTTTTTTTTCCAATCCTTTACTTTCAGTCTGTGTGGGTCTTTTGTTCTGAAGAAAGATTATATGCTGCCTCTTATAGGCAGCATATGTGCAGGTCCTGTTTATTTATGCATTTAACTGCTCTATGTCTTTTAATTGGACCTCTTAATCCATTTACATTTAAAGTTATTATTGATTGGTACTTATTCACTTTTTCCCTTTGCACTTGTGTTCCTCTCTCTCTCACTCTTTTTCTTTGTCTTCTTATAACAGTCCCTTTAGCATATCTTGCAATGCTGATTTGGTAGATGTGTATTCTTTTAGCCTTCTTTTGTCTGGGAAATTCCTCATTTTGCCTTCCATTTTTATTGAGAGCCTTGCTTGGTAGAGTAGTCTTGGTTGCAGGTTTTTCTTTTTCATTACTCAGAATATTTCTTGTCATTCCCTTCTGGCTTGTAGTGTTTCTGTGGTGAAGTCAGCTAGTAGCCTTATCGGAGCTCCCTTGTATGTTGCTTCCTGTTTGTGTCTTGGTGCATTTAAAATTCTCTGTTTGTCCTTGATATGTGCCATTTTAATTATGATGTGTCCTGGAGTGGGTCTCTTTGGGTGCCTCTTAAATGGAACCCTCTGTGCTTCCTAGATTTGTGTGACTTTTTCTTGTCTCAAATTAGGGAAGTTTTCCATCATTACTTTTCAAACAGGTTTTCTATCCCTTGATACTCTTTTTCACCTTCTGATATTCCTATTATACAGATATTATTATATTTCATATTTTTCTGTATTTCCCTTAACCCCTCTTTTTCCTTTTCGAGTCTTTTTTCTTTTTTTTTACTTTTTCTGGGATTTTTTTTCCACCATGTCTTCCAGCTAGCTGATTCGATCCTCTGTTTCATCTAGCCTGTTTTGGTTCCTTCTACTGTGTTCTTTGATTCAGAAATTGTATTCTTTTTTCTTCTTGGTTCTTGTTGATAGTTTCTATGTCCTTTTTCATGTTGATATAGTTTTCAGTAAGTTCCTCATAGTTTCTCTGTAGTTTTTTCTGATTCTCACTGAGCTCATTGAGTTCTTTGTGCTTCCTTATAACCATTGTTTTCAACTCGGTATATCTGATAGTTGACTTACCTCTATTTCATTTAGTAGTTGTTCTAGGGATTCCTCCTTTCCTTTTGGTTGGAGGTTGTTTCTTTGTTTTTCCCATTTTTTTTTTCCCTACCAGAGCAAAACCACAAAGCCCAGGAAACATACCCACATCTGCAAAAATAACTCCCTGTTGCAATCCTACTATCAACAGCAAATGCACCAGTATTAATAAAGTTGTAAAGAGATTAAGACTATATAAGAAAGGAAAGAAATAAGCTATGGTATAAAATCTTGTGACCTAACATGCACCAACTTGATGGACAAGAAATAAATGTTAAAGAGCTATGTAGTAAAGAAAATATTACAAATCATGGAGAAGACCACAGTGGATTTCATCTCAGTAGCCTCTAGTATTTACCACTGACTTTTTCTTTCTAGATTTGCCTCTGGTGATGTTATATGTTGACCTCTTTCTGACCTTCGGCAGGCTGTTTGAGACTTCCTGTTATCTTCTGTCTGTGGCTGTCTCCTTCAGTTGTTAATCTGGTCACTGTGCACTCATCAGTCAGGCTTCTGTACCATAGGGCAGGGCTGAATCCTTCTTGGGGTTGGGTCTAATACTTCCCCTCAGGCTGCTGCTGCTCAGAGGGGAGTGGTCTGTGTGAGCTCAATGAATACTGCTGTATGGGGGATGATTAAGCATCAGGATCCCAGAAGCTACTCTCTCAGTTCTCTCCCCAAAGTCCCCAACCCCAGTCTCTCCTCAAGCATCTCCAGTCCAGTCTGCCTACCCTTTGCTGGGACCTACTGTCTGTGGTTGCCACTCTGCACTCAGCAGTCAGGCTTAAGTACCATGGGGCCAGGGCAGAGTCCCTCCTAGGGGCAGGACTAGTGTTTCTTCTTAGGTCACTGCCACTCAGGGGAGTGGCCAGACTGAGTAAGATGGCTGCTGCTGCCTGGGAGATGACGCAACACCAGGATCCTGGTGGCTACTTTCTCAGTTCTCTCCCCAAAGCTTCCATCCCCAGTCTCTCCTCAGGTATCTGTAGCCCTCTCTTTCCCTACCTTTGCCGGTGCCCAGGGTAAGTGGTTGCAGATGAAAATTTATGTGTTGGTCCTTTAAATGGCTCTTTCAGTCTCCAGCTATCTGTCTCTGGCAGTGAGCAACCCTGCCACTTTTTGCAGCTGGTTATTATCTGTGTATTTTTTGGGCTCTGGTGCTCTAGGCTGGGGATCCCCACTTATGGTTTAGACCCCACTCTTCTCAGGGGTATCCAACTTAAATATCCTTCTGGCACTGCCACCTGAGGGTGCTTAGCCAAACTTCTCACATTTCTGCTGCACCCCTTACCAGTCAGGTTGTGCTGAACTGATTCTTCTGTCTGCCCAAGCTTATAAGGCGTCTCTCTATATATTGTTCAGTTGTTTGTTCTGGATGATTTCTCCACAAATTAGTTGTAATTCCGGATTGGTCCTAAGAGGAGGTCAGTGTGGCTTCTATTCACTCTCTGCCACGTTGATACCCTTGGGTGCAAATATCTTTATGAATAAATATTTTCAAATGTTTCTTGTAGATACCTGCAAAGAAATTGCTGGGTTGTATGGTAACTCTATTCTTAATTTTTTGAGGAAACTCCATAATTTTTTCAATCATGGCTGTACCAGTTGACATTCCCAAAAACAGTGTATGAGAGTCTCTTTTTCTTCACATTTTCTCCAACACTTCTTATTCCTTGTCTTAACTGAAAATATCAATCCTAACTCGTGTGAGGTGATATCTCATTATGGTTTTGATTTTCATTTCCCTTATAGCTAGTGAAATTTAGCACCTTTTCATATATCTGTTGGCCACTCATATGTCTTCTTGGAAAAAGTACCTGTTTAGGGCCTCTGCTCATTTTCGATTGGATTATTTGGTTATTTGTTTCTGAATTGTATGAGTTCTTTATATATTTTGCCTCTCCCACCACCAGTGGTATTATTTGCAAATATCTTCATCCATTCAATTGCATGCCTTTTTGTTTTCTTGATTTTTTTTTTGCTTTGTTTTGTTTTGCTGGGCAGAAGCTTTTTAGTTTGATGTAGCCCCATTCGTTTATTTTTGCTTTTACTTCCCTTGCCTTTAGGGTCAAACTCATAAAATTCTCTCTGAGACCAATGTCTATAAGTTTAATACCTATGTTTTCTTCTATGTATTTTAATGTTTCATATCTTATATTTAGGTTTTTTTTCCATTTAAGTTAATTTTTGTGTATGATGTCAAATACCAATCTAGCTTCATTCTTTTGCATATGGCTTTACAATTTTCCTGGTACTATTAATGAAAGAGGCTTTTTTTTCTCTGTTGTGTGTTCTTGGCTCCCATATACATGTTGGTTTATATAGGCTCCCACTTCTGTTCTATTGGTCTATATGTTTGTTTTTCTGCCAGTATCATTCTCTTTTGGTTATTGTTGCTTTGCAATATTATTTGAAGTCAAGGAGTGTGACACCTCCAGCTTTCCTCTTTTTTTCTCACTATTACTTTAGTTGCTCATGGTATGTTGAGGTTCCATACAAACTTGAGGATTTCTTTTTTTGTTCTATTTCTTTTAAAAATACCATTGGGATTTTGATGGGAATTGCATTAAATCTGTGTAATGCTGTAAGTAATTAGGCCATTTAAATTATGTTGATTCTTCAAATCCATGAACATAGAATATTTTTACATTTCTTTGTGTCTTCTTCAATTTCCTTCAATAATGTATTGTAGTTTTCAGTGTATGGGTCCTTCAAATCTCTTGTTGAGTTTTCTTCTATGTATTTGATGCTTTTCATTGCAATTGCAAATGGATTTTTTAAATTTCATGTTCTGTAATTTATTTTTAATAAATAGGAATGCAATTGATTTTTGTACATTGATTTTGTAATCTGCAACTTTAACATATTTGTTTATTGTTTCTAATAGTTTTGTGATGAAAGTTTTAGAGTTTTCTAAGTAAAGAATCAAGTCATTTGCAAAAAGTGAATATTTTACACCTTCATTCACAGTTTTCTTTCTCTTGCCTGATTGCTCTGCCTAGGACTTCCAGCACTATGTTAAATAACAGTTATTAGAGTGGTCATCCTGCTCTTGTTCCTTATCTTAGAGGAAAACTTTTCAGTTTTTCACCATTGACTATAATATTAGTTGAGAGTTTGTCATATATGGTCTTTACTCTGTGGAGGTACTTTTCTTCCATACTTAGTGTATTGAGGGTTTTAATCATAAATGAATGCCATATCTTGTCAAATGCTTTTCCTGCATTTATTGAAATGATCATATGATTTTATGATCTTTTTTTAATGTTTTATATCACATTGAATTATATGCATATGTTGAAACTTCCTTGCATCCCTGGAATGAATCCTATTTGATTGTGATTATTATCTTTTTAATGTTGTACTTGATTTGCCAGTGTGCTGTTTAGGATATTTTCATCTATTTTCATCAGAGATGTGGGTATGTAATTTTTCATTATTTTTATTGTTGACACTATTACAGATGTCTCTATTTCCCCCTTTTTCCCACATCCACCCAGCCCCCACCCTACCTTACATGTGTCCATCACCACAATATTGTTTGTATCCATGGGTTATGCATATATGTTCTTTGGCCAGTCCCTTCCCCTTCCCTTACTCAGTTACCTACTCCCCACTGACAGCTGTCAGTCTGTTCCATGTATTCATGCCTCTGTTTCTACTTTGTTAATCAGTTCATTTAGTTACTTAGGTTCCACATATAAATGGCATCATATGGTATTTAACTTTTTCTGACTGGCTTATTTTACGTAGCATAACAATCTCCAGGTCTATCCATGCTATTGCAAATGGTAAGAGTTCCTTCTTTTCATGGAATACAAGTAGCATTCCATTGTGTAAATGTACCACAGCTTCATTATCCACTCATCTACTGATGGGCACTTGGGCTATTTCCAGGCATTAGCTATTGTAAATAACACTGCTAAGAACATAGGGGTGAATACATTCTTCCTGATTAGTTTTTTGAGATTCTTAGGATGCCTTCACAGAATTGGGATCACTGGGACAAAAGACAGATCCATTCGTTATTTTTTTGAGGAAACTCCATACTGTTTCCCACAGTGGCTCTACCAGGATGCATTCCCACCAAGAATGCACTAGGGTCCTTTTTTCTACACATTCTCGCCATCACTTCTTGTTTGTTGATTTATTGATGAGAGTTACTCTGAAAAGTGTGAGGTGATATCATATTGTGGTTTTAATGTGCATTTCTCTGATGATTAGTGACATTTTGCATTTTTTTATGTCTGTGGGCCAACTGCACATCCTCTGGAAATGTGTTTTTTGTCCATTTTTTAATGGGATTGTTTACCTTCTTGGTGTTGCATTGTATATATTCTTTATATATTTTTAGTATTAACCCCTTATCAAATATATCATTGTTAATATTTTCTTCCATAGAATGGGTTCTCTTTTCCTATTATTGATGGTTTATTTTGCTGTGCAGAAGCCTTATAGTTTGATGTGGCCCCATTTTTTAACTTTTTCCTTTATTTCCCTTGCCCTAGGAGATGTACTGGCATCTCCTATTATTATTGCTATGACAGATGTCTAAGATTTCACCACCTATGCTTTCTTCTAGTATTTTTATGGCTTCATGACTTACATTTAAGTTTTTTATTAATTTTGAGGTTTTCCTTGTGTATGGTATAAATTGGTGGTTTAGTTTCATTTTTTTACATGTACCTGTCCAATTTTCTCAACATCATTTATTGAAGAGACTGTTTTATTCCAATGTACGTTCTTGCCTCCTCTGTCAAATATTAATTAACCATAAAGACAGGGGTTGATTTCTGGACTCTCTGTTCTGTCCCATTGATGTATATGCCTGTTTTTATGTCAGTACAAAGCTGTTTTAATTACAATGGCTTTGTCATATACTTTGACATCAGTTATTGTGATGCCTCCAACTTTTTTCTTCTTTTTTAAGATTGCTGAGGCTATTTGGGGGTCTTCTTTTGTTTCATATACATTTTTGGAATACACATTCAATATCCATGAAATATGTTGTTGGTATTTTAATAAGAACTGCATTGTATTGATAGATTACTTTGGGTAGTATGAGCATCTTAATGATATTAATTCTTCCAATCCATGAATATGATATAAGCTTCCAATTATTTGTATCTTCCTCAATTTCCTTCTTCAATGTCTTAGTTTTCTGAATATAGGTTTTTTACCTCCTTGGTTAAATTTATTTTAGGTACCTTACTTTTTGCTGCAATAGTAAAGGAGACGTTTTTGTTTCTTTTTCTGATAGTTTATTATTGGTATATTTAAAAAGTCACCAATTTCTGAATATTACTTTTGTATCCTCCTACTTTGCTGAATTCACTTATTAGATTTAGTAGGGTTTTTTGTTTTGTTTTGTTTTGTTTTTTTGGTGCAGCTTTTAGGGTCTTCTATATACACTATCATGTCATCTGCAAATAATGTTGGTTTTACTTCTTCATTTCCAATTTGGATACCTTTGTTTCTTTTTATTGTCTGATTTCTGTGGCTAGGACTTCCAACACTATGTTGAATAGAAGTGGTAAAAGTTGCCATTTCTGTCTTGTTCCTGGTCTTAAGGGAAACATTTTTAGTTTTTGCCCATTGATAATGATGTCAACTATAGGTTTTTCATATGTTGAGGTATGTTGCTAAGTATTTTTATCCTAAATGAGTGCTGGACTTTATTGACTGATTTTTCTGCATCTATTGACATGCTCATGTGATTTTAATCTTTCAATTTATCTATGTGATGCATCACATATAATGATTTGCAAGTAATATACCAACTTTGCATCCCAGAATAAATCCCATTTGATCATGGTGTATGGTCTTTTTTAATGCATTGCTGGATCCAGTTTGCTAATATTTTGTTGAGGATATTAAATCTATGCTCATCAGAGATATGGCCTATACTTTTGTGTTATGTTTCATAAACATTGTTATGTTTCGTGTTGTCCCAAACTCTCCTTAAACTATCCTCATTCTTTTTAAGTCTTTTTTTTCTTTTTGCTGCTCTGATTAGTTTTCTACTACTTTGTCTTCCAAATTGCTGATTTGATATCCTGCTTCATCCAACCTCCTTCTTATTTTTTTCAATCTATTCTTGATGTCAGATATACTATTTTTCATTCTTGACTAGTCCTTTTTCATCATGTGGTAGTTCTTAGTAAGTTCCTTGAGAATTCTTATAACCATTACTTTGAACTCTATATCTGACAAATTGTTTGCTTCCATTTCATTTAGCTTTTTTTCTGGCAATTCCTCCTGTTATTTTATTTGGAGGCTGTTTCTTTGTCTCCCCATTCTGACTAACTCCTTGTGTTTGTTTCTATGTGTTACATAAATTTGCTATGATTCCCAGTCTTCATGAGATAGCTTTATGTAGTAGGTGCCCTGTGGAACCCAGTGGTGTGATCTCCTTGATCTTCTGAGCTGGGTGCTCTAGGAGTATCTCATTTTTGGGTTTTGTGGGCCCTCCTATTGTAATTGAGTCTAGATTGCTATTGGCCCATTCGTGAATGGGATCAACCCTTGGCTGGCTGACTGTGAGATCACAGCATGTAATGCTATGTGGGTGCTGATCAAAAAAAGAAAAGAAAAGAGAAAGCAAACACACAGACACACACACACACACACACACACACACAAAATAAGAAATAATAGTGTACATAACAACATATATAAATAAAAATATAAAAATAAAAAAAAATAAAATGGGGAAATATTAAGAAAAACAGAAAGGAAAAAACATTTATCAAATATGAAAAGAAAAAGAAAATAAAAATTAATAAAAAAGGAAAAAAGAGAAAAAACAGAAAAGAATAAAATAAAAAATAGAAGAGAAACAAAAAATTAAAACAGAAAAAAATCCAAAAAAACAACAACCTATACTTCTCCTCTGCAGTTTGATGTCTTCTGCCATCTCTTTGGAGATGCCGTTTTTGAGGTTTGTTGGATCCTGCTCCATTGTTGTCTGGTGCTGGCCACTTGGCATATTGGATTGAGGACCCTAGGTCAGGACTGCAGCTCAGGCCAATGCCAGATACACTCTCCGTATCTTTCCCTCCTCAACCTGCCTGAAGGTACAAGCAATCCACAGCTTCTTGCTGCCTCTGCTGGACCTGGCTGCACCTGGGAATGGCCAAGATACTCTCCAATGCCAGATTTTACCAGCACTAGGTGGGGGGTAGACCAGTAAATGTTCCAAGACACCCTAAGATCTGCCCTTGGCTGCCTACCAGACTTATTCTCTGAAAACTCCTCTGGCAAAATGGAGAGGGAGGAGCTAAGAGGTCTGTGGTGAGGGGGAGGTGCAGTTCAGTCTTCAAGAAAGGTGGCAGTTGTGCACCCCGCTCCCCTCCCAAAGACCCTGAGTCTGTCCTGGATCTTGCCTTGACTTTGGCAGAGCAGAACCTCTATTATTCAGGCAGGTGGGATCCCTGGAGCCAGATCCTAGAGTTTGGGTCTGCCAGAAGCTGGGAGGGCATTTCTGCTGGATCTCCCATGAGGAGGAAGTACCTGTCAGGTTCACATGAAATTGGGGGCATGGGAGAGAATGGTCCCTCCCTATAGCCATTCACCAATCTCCCTTGAGTCTGCCCAGACTGCTATGCCCTGGCCTATGCCACTACCAACATTGATGAGGCAAGAGAAATTCAAGTGTGGGGAAAGAGAAATTCCTAAAGGTGGGGTAATTGTCTTCCTCCAGGCTGATGCCTCCGGAAGGAGATTGCTCTGACCAGAAAAGATGTCTACTGTGGGTATCTGAGCTTGATTCAGCACAGGGATCCTGTCGGCTGTCCCCACATGTCTCTCCCTAGAGTCAAATGCCCCAGACTCTCCTTAAGTGACTTTGTTCTGCACTGCCCTCCACCTGCCAGAGCCCAGGGTTAAGTGGCTGTGAACACAATTTTGCATGTTGACCCTTTAATAGGGTACCTGTGCCTCCAGAAGACTTTGCCCCTCCTTGGCAGAGACAAACCCCTGCTTTTCACAACCCAATGCTATGTTGACATCTTTTCCCGGACTCTAGTGCTCTGGGGTGGGGAACCTGGTCTGGGGTTTAGGTCCTGCACCTCTCAGTGGGAACCTCCTGCAGCTGAGATATCTCTCCGGCAGCTCAGCTGCTGGTGGTAGGAGCATCGCCAACCCCTTTTGCTTCTCTGCCCGTCCTGCCAAGTCTCAACATGTCTCCTTTAGCAACCTCTTAGTTATAAATCTCTTTAACCAGTCTTTAGCTGGTCAGTCAGGGTGATTTTCCCCCAATTTAGTTTAATTTTCAGTTTGGTTCTGGGAGGTGTACACAAGTTCCACTTACTCTGTTACCATCTTTGGTTGAAATTATTCTACTGTGTAATTTTTTGTGTGTGTTTGTTGTCTTTGCCAGGTTTTGGTATCAGGGTATCATTCGTTGAATTCTTCATCTTCAGAGTTGTTGGTTGGTTCTTTTATATTTCAATCACTTTGATAAAGTTCTCACTTTGTTTGTTGGCTTGACTTCTGAGTTTATTGAATTTCTTCTCTGAGTTTTCTTGTTATCTCATTGAGTTTTTTAAGAGCTGTTATTTAAATCACATTTTTCAATGTCTGAAGTTGATTTTTTGGAGATTTTTAATTTTTTCTTTCTGAATTCCCTTGTTATCTTGGTTATTCATTGTGATTGATGGGTTATTTCTCTGCCTGGGCAATTTGGGGAATGAAAACTGCTTTTAGGTTAATAAGTAGATGTCTTCCTTTTGTTATCCAGTGGGTGGCAGTGAAGCACAAGTTTTTTTTATTTATTTAATTACTTTTAATTTTCTCTTAGCTGATCTGCTGGGGCTTCTGGGATCTCTACGGGCTGTGTCTCCTCGACCATGAAAAATGCTCCATATTTTCGGAGGAGGTAGGCATCTCCTTTACCACTCGGTCACCTTGGTTTTTGTGCACCACTCCTGTAGATTCGAAGTGGTAGGATACAGGTCCCCTATCTGTTTCCAGAGACAACTCGTTATGGCTAGGAACTTCCAGCATGGTGGCTCTGTCTGAACTGTCCCAGCTACCTCTACCAGGTTGTACCACCATGGGTGACAGATGAGTGGGTGGGGAGGATGGAAAGTTTCCTTCATTCCTTCCACAATGTATGAAGTGAGGATTTTACTGGTTGTCACCTGTGGGCCACAAAGGGATGGAGTGGGCATGTTCCCACGTCTGCAGAATCCTGTACCCGGTACTTTGAGGCTTTGGAGTGCTGCAACTTTTTTGCACCATTCCTCTTCCCCTGACCTTGAGACCAGCTTCAATGTGTACCTGTGACCCAGGCTCGATTGCTGTCTCTGCCTCTTCAGTCTGGTCTACTGAGTGAGGGCTACACCCTAGCCCTTCGTCACTGCTGTCACACCCCGCGGGCCCTGCCAGGTCAGGGCTGTGCACAGCTTGGGTCTTTGTCCTTCCCTCACTCTTGGCTGTTTGCTCAGAAGCCCACCTTCAGGTGTCTTAGTGTGCATTGTCTCAGGTGTGTTTGTGTGTTGAGCAGGAAATCCGCTGTTGAATTATAGCTGTCCAATTTGTAACTTCAATAGGGGGGACCTGGATGTCCTTTTATGCCACCATGCTGCTTACCTCATGGGTGCTTTTCCTTTAGACATTTTGCACTTCTGAGTCACACAGTTCACACATTTCAAAAGGGTGTCCCCTTGCCTTCAGTAACATAACAGAATGGTTATCATTCAACTTCAGACACTCAGAAACACGACTTAAATCCAAACATTGGGACAAACTCTCACTTTTTAATACCTGGTTGGTTACCAACAAAGTTCTGAGGTCTAGGCCACATGGTGCCTCTGGACCTGGCAATTCTGTATCATTTTTACTATGGTGTTCATCACCAAGATTAAGGATCCAGCTGCCAAATTCATCTCGGCACTTGCCTCTTCTCTCTGTGCCTCTTAGAACACTATGGAGATTTCAAGAGCTTCCTACACTGTACTATCAAGACTAAAAGCCATAAGGGGAAAATATGCCTATATTTAATTCTTCTCCTGGGATATCATATGGTTAAAAAAATCATCCATCTTTTTAATATAGGCACAGCAATAAATAAGATAGATCAGATCCATATGCACTGAAAATTCCAGCTATACAGGGAGTACAGACAGATCATTATTTACTATAAATGTGATAAGTGGTGTCATGGAAAATTAGACTTGTCTGTGGGAGATAACCAATCCAATTAGATGGAAGAGATCACAGCAAACATTTTGGATGTGGTGATGTCTGATTTGAGATATAAAGGATGCATAGAAAATGAGTAAAAGTTGATCTCATTGTCATAAATAAAGGTAAAGTTTCAAGAAAAAAGAAGCAAGTAAAGAGGTGTGGTATGAACACAAAGTGCACTATGAAAGGACTAGGGCAGAGACTGGAGAGGGCCATATATAAATGTTTGTAGCTTCGTAATAATGGGAAAACAGTAGAGAGTCTTCTCATGACTTAAGGTTTGCACTTTAGAAATTCCACCTCAGGTAGTGAAACTAGTTAGGAGGCTCTTAGCTATAAAATCATAAATGATTCTGACTAAGGTAAGTATTGTGAAAAGTAGTGACTTGAAAACAAAAGAGAAAATTAGAAAATAGAATCAGCAGTAGCTGTTTATTGACTGAGGAATGAGGAAAAGAGAGGGTAAATGGGAGGATATACAGTGGTGGCTTGGACTCTAGCATAGGCATTTAGTGCCTGCTTGAGAAGGCATGCATTGAAAGCAAGTGGTAAGAGTGAGTTTGATTAAAGTTGATGTCATACTTTCCAGAGGAGATGTCCAATAGCAGCTGGATATGTAAAAGTCATATCTAGTCAGTCAGAAGTAAATTTGGACATTATCAAATGCATATAAGTAAGTGAAGTCAGTAAGTGAAGTGGTTGCGATCCCTAGGTAGTATTAAAAAATAGAAAACATTTGAAGACTTAAGGTAGAACTCCGAGAAACAGCAACATCTATTGTATATGCCAAGAACATGAAGCATTCAAGGTTCATGTGGAAGTGGAAGCCAGTGAAACGTAAGGAGAACCCAGTAGGAGTGTGAGAGACCAGGGAAGACAGCACTTTGAGGACATGAGAGAAGAGAAATGTGCGTGGCCAAGGGGTCCTATAATCACAAAATATCAAAATAGTCATTTATTCTTTTCAAGAAAATAAAACTACTTTCAAGCATTAATGTAAGATAATTTTACTTTTTTAAAGTAAAAACTAAAAGTATTTTCAAAACTGTCCCCAATTCATATTGGGTAAATGAAATCACTCTTACACATACATGGTTTTTAAAATTAAGAAACAATCTAAATTTTAAACAAATAAACAAAAGCACAAATTGATTTTGAACTTTCCTGTAAATGGTTAACTGCAAGAAAAAATCAAAGTGATTTCTAATATTTTGTAGTAGAATGAAAGGGGGCAGATTTATGTTTATGTTCTCTGAACTTTTTATTGCTTTCACTGATTCTTTTCTTTCCTTCTTATTTTTATTTTTTCTCTCTGCAAGTTGAAATTCAATTTAAAGCAAGGTAAGAATGAATGAAGCATTGAACCCAGCAAGTGCACTACCAACATACTTAGGGTTTTCAATGACCAATTTTTCACACTGTTTGAAGGGAGTGAAATATTAGTATTCATCTCACATTGGAAGTAAGCTGAAAAGGCACAGTTACACTTTTCAGTCTGCTTGTTTTTTATCTGAAGTGTAAACTCACAAAGTGTAGTACTAGAGAGGAATACAAAATGCACAGAACAGAAACTGGATTGTTTTTTCTATTACGTGCAGGATCTATGTACTAGGCACCTACTGAAATGGTTTTACTTGGACTTCAGAGTGTCATCCATTTTAATTGGTTGATTGATATTCATAGAAGGATCAGTCTCCTAAACAGATAAATGGAGGAAAGGGGAGAGGAGAGAGAGTATTTCTGCTTCTTTGTTCATACATCAATCCTTTGTATAAAAACAAGCCAAGCATAACATTAACCTTAGTTTCTGAGCCCAAGAATTGCTTAATTAAAATAAAATAGGAAAGAAAATTTCATAAAAATATTTTAGACTATGTCTTGTAATTTCAAATATCTTTTACCCAATTCTCCTATAAATAAGTGGGAAAGATGTCATAGCTCAATAATTATGTAGGCTATAAACTTATGGATATAACATATACAAGTGGGAGCAAATCTCTTCTCAGCTTCATTTATGCATTCAAGTAAGCTGATACAAGCAAAATAAAAGTGCTTTTTTCATTATCCATCATAATGTATTCCATTCCTTTAAAAAATTAAAAAATGGAATATTACCAGTAATTTATGCTACTGCCTTTAAAAAAATAAATATTGTTTATAAAGAAAAACATAAATATTTCCTGACTAAAAAGACACTTTACCAAAGTGCTTAGTTTGAAATACAATCTATTAAAACAAAATCCTGAAATTGATCATTTTTCTGATTATTATAATTATGCAACTCAAATCAAATCAAATTATATACAACTAATCAAACATATTAATTGATTTTACACAATACATATGTGTGATTGTACCAGGTATTAGAAAGATATTAAACAAGGCAAAAACATAGCCCTGCCCTCGAGAAGTTGTTATTCCGAAAAGGGAGAGAACTTTTTAAACTCAAGTGACAGGAAAAAAACAAAAAATAAAATAATTACCATAATAATGCTGGACTGATAAATACTTACAACCTTTATACCTTCATTTAACATAGATACTCAAAGCTAACATTAGTTCTTTTTATTGTCTGAGAGACTTAATAAACAAATTTTCATTGCTTATTTCCAATACAAAACCAAAAGCAAATAGATATAAAATGTTCAGGTTATTTCTGATGATGCTGACATTGGAAATCTTAATTTAAGAACCAAGTGGATCTGATAACCCCATCCTTAAATCTCACCAAAATTCTAAGAATATCTCACCTGAAGGGGTATTTAGATCTCTAGAGCATGCAACTCTTACCCAGGTCATTTCCTCAATCCAGACCAAGACAGAGAATGAAGGAAAGATATGTAATTACCTGTCTTTAGTACACAGAACTAGGAAATACCCTCCAACAACTAGATGACTTGCTTTATTTCCAGTAGATATCTAAGAAAGAAAGAGAACAGGATACAAAAAGAATTCATGAAAAATATTTAATTAACAAAACAGGAGGAGGTGCTGAGTCAGTATTGCCTCGAATGTCTCCCAGACCTTTGATATCATAAAAAATTAGAATTTAGTCTTAAGCCTATGCTCTTCCTTTATGGTAGTACTCACATGAAACCAACCACTACTCTCTTATGGAAACTCCATGTACCATTTGTGGTCAAAGTCAACTTTACCCCCCCAAAGACCACAGCAAATACTACTTTTTGTTCTCATCAGAGATTGTTCAATGGAAATAATGAAAATGTTAGGCTACTTCAAATAATTTTAATGTAAATACTTGAAAATAAATATAGGTTCTGTCCCTTTGTGGTATTCTCAGGAAAATGAAATATCTAATATTAAAATTACAAGTGAACTGAAGTCCAGGACTCTTAAAGTCTAAAATTCTTCTAACAAGTAACATAAAGACATTTACTTTATCACTTCTGTTACAATGAGTATCTCCTTGACAATAAAAACCCTAGTTTAATTTACGGTTTGCATACAGCAGCACTACCAGAGGAACAAATAACTCTTCCCTAATGCACCCTTGGTGAGAAGACAGACTGGTGCAGAGACTGTGAAAAACATTATGGAGTTTCCTCAAAAAATTAGAAACAGAACTTACGTTTGACCTAGTAATCCCACTTCTAGGACTATATCCTAAAAACCCCAAAATACCAATCAGAAAGAATATATAAACCCCTATGTTGGTAGCAGCATTAGTTATAACAGCCAAGGCCTGGAAATGGCCCAAGTACCCATTCAAAAATGAATGGATAAAAATGCTCTGGTACATTTACACAGTGGAATTCTACATGGTCGTAAAAGAGAAGGAACTCTTATCCTTTGTGACATGGTGGATGGACCTGGAGGATATTGTGTTAAGAGAAGTAAACTGGTCAGAGAAAGACAAGTACCATATAACTTTTTTTGGTATATTTTATTGATTATGCAACTACAGTTGTACCATTTTTTTCTCTCCTTTATCCCCTCCAACCTGCACTCCATCCTATCACACACCCCTCCCCTTAGTTCATGTCTATGGGTTGTACAAATCAGTTCTTTGGCTTCTCAATTTCCAATACTATTCTTAACCACCCCGTCTATTTTTTTGTTTTGTTTTGTTTTCTTTTGCTTTTGTCAACATTTTTCCACCACCACTTTCCCCAGCCCCACCCATCCTTACCTACCACGCTCAGTCTTCCCTTCTTTGGCTTTGTCCATGGATCCTTTTTGCATATTCCTTGATGACCCTACCCCTACATTTCCCCCATTTTGCCTCGCCCTCCTCCCTTTCAGTTACTGTCAGTTTCTTTTCTATTTCAGTATTACTGGTTATATTTTGCTTGCTTTTTTATTTTGTTGATTATGTTTCACTTAGAGGTGAGATCATATGGTATCTGTCTTTCACTGTTTGGCTTATTTAACTTAGTATAATGTTCTCCAGTTCCATCCATGTTGTTGCAAAGGGTAGGAGCTCCTTTCTTTCTGCTGAGTAGTATTCCATTGTGTAAATATACCATAGTTTTTTGATCCACTCATTTACTGTTGGGCACCTAGGTTGCTTTAATTCTTGGCTATTATAAATTGTCTGCTATGAACATTGGGGTACATAGGTTCTTTTGAATTGCTGTGTGAGGATTCTTAGGGTATAATCTGAGCAATGGAATTGCCAGTTCAAAAGACAGTTCCATTTTTATTTTTTTGAGGAAATTCCAGACTATTTTCCACAGTGGCTGCACCAGTCTGTATTCCCACCAACAGGGTACTGGGGTTCCCTTTCTGCACATTCTTGCCAGCACTTGTTGTTTGTTGATTTATGATGTTAATTCTAACTGGTGTGAAGTGGTACCTCTTTGTGGTTTAAATTTGCATCTCCCTGATGGCTAGTGATGCTGAGCATCCTTTCATGTGTTTCTGGGCCCTGTGTATGTCCTCCTGGGAGAAGTGTCTCCTCAGGTCCTTTGCCCATTTCTTAAATGGATTGTTTGTCTTCCTAGAGTGGAGTCATGTGATTTCTTTATATATGTTGGATATCAAACCCTTGTCTGAGGCATCATTGACAAATGGTTGGCTCCCTTTTCATTTTCCTGATTTTCTTTAGCCATGCAGAAGCTTCTTATTTTGATGAAGTCCCATTTGTTTATTCTTTCCTTTATGTCCCTTTCTCTAGGGGACATATCAACAAAAATATTGCTGCATTGAATATCTGATATTTTCCTGCCTAGGCTCCCCTCTAGGACCTTTATGCTGTTGTGACTCTATTTAAGTCTTTTATCCATCTTGAGTTGATTTTTGTGTGTGGCGTAAGTTGGTGGTCGAATTTCATTTTTTTGCATGTAGCTGTCCAGACCTCCCAGCACCATTTGTTGAAGCAGCTATTTTTACTCCATTTTATACTTCTGCTCCCTTTGTCAAATATTAATTGACTATAGAGACTTGGGTTTATTTCTGGGCTCTTTTTCTGTTCCATTGATCTCTGTGCCTGTTGTTATGCCAGTACCAGACTGTTTTGATTACAGCGGTCTTATAATATAGTTGATGTCAGGCATTATGATCCCATCTACTTTGCTTTTCTCTCTCAAAATTGCTGTAGCTATTCGGGCCCATTTATGATTCCATATAAATTTTTGAAATGTTTGTTCTGTATTTGTGAAATATGTCATTGGTATTTTAATAGAGATTGTGTTGAATCTATAAATTGCTTTGGGTAGTATGGACATTTTGATGACGTTAATTCTTCCAATCCATGAACATGGTATATACTTCCATTCAGTTGTGTCTTCCTTAATTTCTTTCTTCAGTGTTGTGTAGTTTTCTGAGTATAGGTCTTTAACTTCCTTGGTTAAATTTATTCCTGGGTACTTCATTTTTCTTGTTGCTATAGTAAATGGGATTTTCCCCCTGATTTCTGCTTCTGATATTTCATTGTTGATGTACAAAAATACCTTCAATTTCTGAATATTGACTTTGTATCCTGCTGTTTTGCTAAATTCACTTGTTAGGTTGAGTAGTTTTTTGGTGGAGTCTATTGGGTTTTCCATGTACACTATTATGTCATCTGCAAACAATGACAATTTTACTTTCTCCTTTCCAGTGTGGATACCTTTTATTTCTTTCTTGTCTAATGATTGTGGCTAGGACTTCTAATACTGTGTTGAATAGAAGTGGGGAAAGTGGACATCCTTGTCTCGTGCCCCATCTTAGTGGGAACGTTTTTAGTTTTTGACCATTCAGTATAATGTTGTATGTAGGTTTCTCATATATAACCTTTATTATGTTGAGGTATGACACCTGTAGTCCCACTTTGCTGAGTGTTTTTATTATAAATGGATGCTGTAACTTATCAAATGCTTTTCCTGCATCTATTGATATGATCTTGTGATTTTTGTCTTTCCTTTTGTTTATGTGACATATTACGTTTATTGGTTTGTGAATATTGTACCATCCTTGCATCCATGGGATGAATCCCACATGATCATGGTGTATGATCTCTTTAATATGTGGCTGGATGCGGTTTGCCAATATTTTGTTGAGGATTTTAGTGTCTATGTTCATCAGTGACATTGACGTGCAATTTTCTTTCTTTACTGTGTCTTTATCTGGTTTTGGGATTGGTATGGTTCTGTCCTCATAAAAAGAATTTAGGGGTCTTCCCACTTCTTGTATTTTTTGGAATAATCTGAGAAGATAGTGGTTAGTTCTTCCTTAAATGTTTCATAAAATTCTTTCTTGAAACCTTCTAGTTAAGGGCTTTTGTGAGCTGGCAGTTTTTGATTACTGCTTCAATTTCACCAGCTATTAGTCTGTTCAGGTTTTCTGCTTCTTTATTCAGTTTTGGAAGAATATAAATTTGCAGAAATTTGTCTGTTTCATGCAAGTTTTCAAATTTCTTGGCATATAGTTGTTCGTAGTAATTTCTTACAATCCTTTTTATTTCTGTGGCATCAGTGTAATTTGTTCTCTTTTATATCTGATTTGTTTATTTGGGCTCTCTCCCTTTTTTTTCTTGATGAGTCTGCTTAAATGCTTGTCAGTTTTGTTTATCTTTTCAAAGAACCAGCTCCTGGATTTATTGATACTTTGAATTGTTCTTTTAGTTTCTATGTCATTCAGTTCTGCTCTGATCTTGATTATTTCCTTCCTTCTACTAGCTCTGGGATTTGTTTGTTGTTTTTTCTCCACTTTTTGTAAATGTAGGGTTAGGTTGTTTATTTGAAATGTTTCTATCTTTGTTATGTAGGTCTGTATTGCTATGAACTTTCTCTCAGGACTGCCTTCACATGCCCCAAGGTTTTGGACTGTTGTATGTTTATTTTCATTTTTTTCCAGAAACATTTTGATTTCTTCTTTGATCTCTTTATTGACCCAATTCATTGTTTAATAGCATGCTATTCTGTCTCCATGAGTTTGAATGATTTCAAGTTTTTTCCTTGAGGTTGATTTCAAGTGTTCAGCCCTTGTGGTCTGAGAAAATCTTTGATATGATTTCAATTTTCTTGAATTTGTTGAGGCTTGTTTTGTGTCCTATCATGTGGTCTATGTTTGAAACTGTTCCATGTGTATTTGGAAAGAATGTGCAGTTTTCTTCTTTGGGAATGAAGTTTATATATGCATAAAAACTTTCTGATATATATATATATATATATAATCAGTTAAGTCCATTTGATCTAATGTGTCCTTAAGTTCCACAATATCCTTCATGATACATTGTTTGGAAGATCTATCCATTTTTGACAATGGGATGTTAAATCCCCTACTATACCTGTGTTATTGTCTGTATCTTTCTTGAAGTTCTCCAGGATTTTCCTTATATATTTGGGTGTTCCTATGTTGGGTACATATAAGTTTACATTGTTTATGTCTTCTTGATGGATTCTTCCTTTGAGTATTATGAAGTGTCCTTCTGTGTCTTATTTATGGCTTTTGTTTTAAAGTCTATTTTGTCTGATACAAGTATTGCTATCACAACTTCTTTTTCCTATCCACTTGCTTGAAATATTTTTTCCAACCCTTTACTTTCAGTCTGTATAGGTCTTTTGTTCTGAGGTGGATCTCTTGTAGGCAGCATATGTGTGAGTCTTAATTTCTTATCCATTCAGATACTCTATGTCTTTTAATTGGAGCATTTAATCCATTTACATTTAAAGTTATTATCTATAGGTGCTTATTCATTTTTTCCCTTTGTACTTGTGTACTTCTCTCTCTCACTCTTTTTCTTTATCCTTTTAAAGTAGTTCCTCTAACATATCTGCAGTGCTACTTTGGTGAAGCCGTATTCTTTTAGTCTTCCTTTGTCTGGGAAACTCTTTATTTTACCTTCCATTTTAATTGAGAGTCTTGCTGGGTACAGTAGTCTTGGTTTCAGGCCTTTGATTTTCATTACTTGGAGTATTTCTTGCCATTCCTTTCTGGCTTGTAGTGTTTCTGTGGGGAAGTCAGCTGCTAGCCTTATTAGGACTCCCTTGTATGTTACTTTCTGTTTCTCCATTTCTCCCTATAAGATTCTCTCTTTGTGTTTGAACTCTGCCATTTTAATTATGATGTGTCTTGGAGTGGGTCTCTTTGGGTTCCTCTTGTTTGGGACTCCCTGTTCTTCCTGAACTTATATGACTTTTTCTCTCCTCAGATTAGGGAAGTTTCCCTTCATTACTTTTTCAAACAGGTTCTCTATCCCTTGCTTCTCTTCTTCTCCTTCTGGTATTCCTATTAAACAGATATTATTACATTTCATGTTGTCCTGCATTTCCTTTAACCCCTCTTCAATCTTTTTGAGTCATTTTTCATTTTCTTGTTCTTTCTGGGAGTTTTTCTACCTTGTCCTCCAGCTCACTGATTCAATCCTCTGCTTCATCTAGCCTGATTTTTCATCTCCTTTTCCTATTTCTGGTAGTTCAGTAATTTATTCTCCCCTCATGAACAGTCATTTTAAAGATTTATACAATTTACTAATCTGTTGAAAAAGTCAATAAATGGAATCTGAGATTGTTTCCATTAAGTGCTTGGATTTAAAAATCAGAAGTGAATATTAAGTGTATAGTTACTGGTGAACAAAGAACTTAAACTTCACAATCTTCACTCTTTCTGAGAAAAATTAAAACTACGTATATCATGGGATGACTTGAGGCTATTGACAAAGTACATTTCTTTTAATAATTTGCTTCCTAGCCCCAAAGTTTCAGAAATTATGGCCACTTGAATTTTATTATATTTTTATTGAGGTGTAATTGACATACAACATTCTATTAGTTACAGGTATACAATATATTGATTAGATATTTGTGTATATTGCAAATGATCACCATGATAAGTCTAGTTAACATATGTCACTATACATAGTTAAAATATATATTTTTTTATGCTGAGAACTTTTAATTTTCTCCCTTAGTAACTTTCAAATATATAATAGAGCATTATTAACTCTAGTTGCCATGCTGCACATTACAGTCCCATGACTTATTTATTTTATAACAGATATTCTGTACTGTTTGATTCCCATCAGGCATTTTGCCCACCCCTCAGCCCTTACTTGAGGTAACCCACCAATTAGTTCTCTGTACCTGGGAACTTGTTTAAAAAAAACAAAAACAAAAAACTTTTCATCCTCACCCAAGGACATCATTATTGATTTTAGAGAGAGAGGAAAGGGGGCAGAGAGAGAAAGAAAGAGAAAGAAACATCAATGTGAGAGAGAAAAATAGATCGGTTGCCTTACGTATGTGCCCCAACCAATGATGGACCCTCAATCTAAGTATGTACCTCAACTAGGAATCAAACAATCAACATATTTTGGTGCACAGAAGGAAGCTTCAACCAACTGAGCCACCAACCAGGACTGAATTTTTTCCCTTTTTTTTTAGATTCCACATATAGATGAAATCATAGTGTTTATCTTTGTCTGATATTTCACATAGTACAATGCCCTCAAGATCCAACCATCTTGTTGCAAATGTCAAAATTTTATTTATTTTTATATTTGAATAATATTCTAATCTATTATGTGTGTGTGTGTGTGTGTGTATGTGTGTGTGTGTAGAGAGAGAGAGAGAGAGAAAGGGAGAGAGTGTTCCATTATATATAATCTTCCATTATACAGGGGTTGGGGCAAAATTAGGTTTACAATTTTTCATATGGAAAATATTATAATTATTAATAATATTGGGTTAGCCAAAAATTTTTTTCGTTTTTTTCCCTTAAAATAAAATACATTTTTCATTTTCACCAATAACTTTATTGGTTTGGATATTTTGAGTATGTCAGCTATCTCCCCCTATTGGTTTCTAGTGGTGAGAGGCTGGGGTGCTGCTACACATCTTCCAATGTATAAGATAGCTCCACAGCAAAAAATTATTTGGCCAAAATGTCAATAGTACCAAGAAACTGTGCAAACCACTTTTAACATGTTAGGTCAGTCACAGTGCCTTCTCCACATACTGCAAAAATCTTTTCTTGCATTTCAGTTGTGTTTTTACCTTTCTTGAAATAATAAAGCATAATATACCAAAAATACAGCGTATTTTCTTCCGTCTTCAATACTAAAATAACTTCACAAAAATTCACCAATTTGATAGTTGGCTTTTTTTTTTAATGCACTCTGATATCACAGCTGTCACAATAAAATCTAACAAAATTGTTTCGAATGAAGTTAAGAGACAACTTAAGCATTCTTGGAGCCATCATATGGAAAAACGCTAAACAAACTTTTTGACCGACCCAATACAAAAATAAACTCTGTGTTTTGGGTACTCACAAATGTAAACCTACTTTTTCTCCACCCTATATACACTTGTGATATATATATATATCACAATTTCTTTATCCATTTACTCATTGATAAACTCTTAGGTTACTTACATGTCCTTGCTCTTGTGAATAATGCTAGAGTAAACATGAGGTAGATATACCTTTTCAATTTAGTGTTTTTATGTTCTTTGGCTAAATACCAAGAGGTGGAATTGCTGGATCATATGGTAGCTTTGTCTTTCATTTTCTAAGGAACCTCTGTATTCTATTCCCTAGTGGTTGCACCAATTTACATTCCCACCAAGAGTGCTCAAGTGTTCCCATTTCTCCACAACTTCACCAACACTTGCTATTTCTTATATGTTTAATAATAGTCATTGATTATGTCATTAGGTCTTGTGGTTATATTTTAAAATTATAAGATTATTACTGTTCTACCATGTATAAATACATCTGCTCTCTTTTTCAGTTTTCAATTGCACATCCAGTAAACACTTTAAGTCCATTCTGGATCTCATTTTTCCTCAAGGTCTGTAACACAATATACAATTTTTTTGAAACTTTAAATAATGAGGTGGACTAAATTAACCTCAACATGCCTTCTCAGTTTTTTATACTGGCTCACTAATTATAGCATTAGGTTAAGAATACTTGGCTATGACATGATCTTATATTATCACAAAGTTATTTAATCATTTGATGTTGGTATACTATGTTTTTCATTAATAACAGTATTGGAGAGCAAGGGGCACAGTTTTGGAGCAGATTTCTCATAGAAACATTACCTATTTTACATATCATATTTGTTTATGTAATATAAATTTATCTTTTTAGGAAAAATTCACTGATAACTTGTCAACGTATTTAACAGTTACAATATTTTAATATTTTCTTTCTAATGAGAAAGAAAATATCACTGGTTACATAGTATATGTTAAAAGACTTTAGGCCTTAAAAAGTTAACTAAGCGTCTCATGGAACAAATACATACAACAAAACGACATGAAACCCCAAAACACCCTATCTCATATTTTGATCATTGCCTAGAATAGACTCATTACTGTTGCAAGGTGACCTATATTGACTTTTGTCATATACAACTAACAGACCATTTCCTGTAGATGTGAGTTGTCTCTACTTGTTGGTGGGGATAAACCACTACCCAAATGTCTAGCTACCAGCTTAAAATAAAAGCATATCTAATCAGATTGAATTCTAACTTATCTCTAAACATTGATTATTAAGCAAACATAAAAACAGCAATTGACATTATTCTGTAAAATGGATAAAGTTTTAATTGCCTGTTGTTTAACAGTTTAGACCAAAATTTTCAAGAATAATTTATTTGAGATAAAAAAGGCCATATGTTGGAGGGAGATACAGTTAACCCTGCTGGTTTCAGTCAACCATAATCATAATTCTCCGTTTCAAGATAACCCTCCAACAAGAATGGATAATTCTCCATTTCAAGAACTTTAAGAAAAAAGTCCAGTGTATTAATCCTCACATTGTAAGGTAATGGTTTCTGAGATTTTTATACCATTTTCTTGCACTGCCTCAATGATATGTTAGAAAATTTATATCCTTGAAACAACTATTTAATACACAGGCATACAAACAAAATATTTCTAATATCCATAATTTTAATTAAAATATCCACTGGTGGTGTTCAGATATAAAGATAAATGAAACACCTTCAGAAGCAACGTATGTAGTCTGAGCTTCCTAATTAGAATGCTAACTAAACACCCCTCACATACAATTCCCTTAAAATAAAAGTTTTCTTAGTTTAAGAAAACTAAGTCCTAGAATGGAACATAAACTAATGAGTACATAATACCACACAGCCTATGCTGAAATATTTAAAGTTCATTGCCTACCTTGGGCACCCACGATTCAGGAATATAATTTTTGAGTTCATATAGACTTGTTAAAAAATAACTTCTGTCACAAAACCTGTAAAACAAAGGTACTAGAAGGATAATAATTTGAAAGACTGCATTTGGAATATATCATGAATGAAATGCATGGGACTTTACTACTGATTCCTAATGTTCCAAAAAGATCCAAGAAACCTACACCGTAGTTTAGGGAAAGTTAGTTCTTAAAATTCTTGAAGCTTCCACTATATTTTTTAGAGACTGCACCATGTGACTTGTATTGAAGGAAACAGCTCTTGAATGGAGGAAGAATGGCAACAATGACTAAATTATCCTTACTACTCAATTTCAGAACAGAATAAAGCAATTGGTAATTCTGTAACTCTCCAGTTCTTGATATGAGGAAACAACCACAATCAATGCGTAGATTGATACTGGTCTGGATTATTTGACTAGAATCAATCCATATAAAATGTTCTTTTATTACTCAGCATAAAGAACATGCAAATATATATAGTTTAAGAGATTTTACACCAGTTTGCATTCATATTTAGAATTTCATGTTAGTTTTATTTAACCCTAAAAGATCTTACTAAACAAGGAAAATAGAGCAATAAATACTTTTCAGTGTGATACATTTAATTTGGAACAAGTTTGCTTGAAGAAGGAAGAAGAAAAAGCCACAGCAAATGCTATTGATTTAACTTCTTAACCACATAATTTACCTTATTGAGGTGCAACTTAAATTATTTATTGACTAAATGAATATTAATAAGGATTTTCTTCTTTCCCCTTTCTTCCAGAAAGAACAGTAATGATAATGCATGCAGAAAACAGACTGTTAATGAGTTCTCAGGGTGACAAACTAAATGCCAATGAAATACACAGGTAATATAAACACCCATACATTTTTTAGGTTATAAAAGCCACTTCCTATAGCTTATGAGGTGAACAAATTATCATGTGTAATTAGAAGTGCCACATTAATTTATTAAAATGAAATTTAATCATTATTTTAAAAATACACAAACTCATTTGTTTGTTTTTTTAAATGGTGTAGTGACTGTAAAGCCTTGTTATTTGCACAACGTACTTAAAAGGACACCAAAATATGGGAGAGCTTCAGATACATTGTTTGATATGCATTACTGGATTACTGCATTACTGGATTCTCACCCCAAAGTGGAATTTGAGATTCTAATAGTTTCTACTTTTCTCTATATTCTCTGTTTTATGTAGTTAAATAATGGCTTCAGTTTCTGTAAGGATCTTTAATTGAAAATCAGTTTCTTAAGAATCATATAGGGATGGTTCATAAATACCTCAAAAGACAGCAGATTTATAACCTACAATATATTTCTTGGGATGACCAAATTAACCCTGTATCTTCATATGAGAATAGAAAATGGTAAGAGGGGTTTTTATTTATAGTAGTAAGCAATTAACCAATTACTTATAAATGGATGTAACACAAAAGTGTCATTTTCTTATATTTATCATAAGATGTGAGTATAAAATTCAGATGTGGTTTAGTTCTTCAATGATGACAAATCCATTCCCGGTTTAGCACACTCATATCAGTTACAGGAAGTTCAAACTAGTAATTCTAAATTCACAGTTAGATTCTGTGTGAGGGCTAAGGTAAAATAAAGATACTCATCAAAAAACTTCTTAAAACAATTATCAACCCTGAGATAACCATATTTAAATGGTATGAATAGGCAACTTGGTTTTTTCCATCTGTCATTTTTCAGATATTCAGACAATATCGGCCTCCTTCAGAGAGTTGATCTGCTCTGTACTTTCATAATTTCAAAGAATTACCATTTTATTTATTACTTTGGCTTTTCTACTTTTATTCATTTTATAATTAGCCTTTGGAACTTTTGAAGATGTACAATAAGAGCACAGGGAAATCAGGCCATAGATAAATTTTCCTCTCATTTTTATTTAACCAAAGAGAACTTCATCTAGCCTAAGAGCATATGGAAACTTAATTAAGCTTCAGTCTCCAGCTCTCTGATACTCAAAGCAAATATTAAAAAAAAAAAAAAGAAAAGAAAAACACTTAAATCATCTGCTTAGGAGCTTTGAGGATCAGCTGTTGTGTCCCTAAGTTTTAAGTCTCAGATAAATGAGTGTCACAAAGGAAAAAATTAAGTACTTTACAATAATTAATTATCTGCCATATGTAAACAATCTGGAGTTTATCATATTTTTATCAGGGACATCAGCAACATGGCAGTATGGTAAGCCTCAGGCCCTCCTACCAGCACTGCACGCAGTCCACCAGGAGACATTGACCAATTGCCTTTGCAAATCCACAAAACTGTCAGGGTCCTTCTGCACTCAAGGTAAGCACAAAAACAGCCATATTGAAGCTGATAAGAAAAATCGTGGCATTTACTTGCCATAGTCTCTCCCCCTGGCTTAATGCTGCATGATCCATAGGGAGAAAATTCCCAGCTCCCAACTTCTTCCTGAGAAGAGAAAGAGAAGACTAAAACCTTGGTCCACTGTTGTAAAGACATTTTGAGATGCTGCATGGGGCCTGGTTTCTGTCTTGCCTGTTTTGGTGTGCTGACAGGACACAGCAAACTCATAGTGCTTTGAGGCTGCTGAGAGCAAGAGTGCTGGGCAACTTACTGCTGCATCAGGGGAGACTCACTCAGCACAGATGACAGAGGCCCGCAGAGCTCAGCATATTCATGTGCAAATATAGGCAAACTGGAATGATGCAGCCACAAGTCAAGGAACACCAGCATTTCTGAGAGCCACCAGATACTGGGAGAAGCAAGAAAAGATCCCTCTTTGGAGCTTTCGGAAGGGAATATGGCTCTGCAGATACCTTGATATGAACTTCTAGCATTCATAACAGTGATAGAATAAACTTCTCTAAAGCCCCCTAGCTTGTGGTCATTTGTTACAGCAGCCCTAGGAAACTAATATCCTGTATAAAACAATGATTATAAAACTGTGCTAATGGTATAGTGGAGGAAAGGTTTTTTTTATACTATTGAAATAAAGTTACTATTTATGCAAACTAGATTTTCTTAAGATGCTACTTGAAAACACAATAAAACCATTGTAGATAAACTAAAAAAATATATAGTAAAAAAGAGCAAAGTAAGTCAGGTAGAAAAAGTCAAGAACCATATAATTTCAATCATATGTGGAACATAAAACTGTAAGCAACAAATGAGCAAACAAAACAATAAGACAAAAACCTTTAGACACAGACAACAGTATAGTGGTTTCCTGAGGAAGAGGGATGGGAGGTAGTAAAATGTAAAGGGGGTCAAATATACTGTGACAAGAGATTTGACTTTGGGTGGTAAACATACAATGTAATATAGAGATGATGCATCATCAAATTGTATACTTCAAACCAATATTATATTATTAACAAATGTCACTTCAATAAATTTAATAAAAATAAATTTTAAAAAATTTTTAAAGGGATTAAAGTGATGCCCTATAAAATACCTATTTAACACAAAAGCAATCAGTATTAAAGGAACAGAAGTAGGAAAAGGTTATGAGTTATAGAAAACAAATAGTAAAATGGCAAAGTGGCAGAGACAACTTCTACTTCATAAGAAATTACATTAAATGTAAATGTTTAGAACATTCCATGCAAGAGCAAGAGATGAGCAGAATGGGTAAAATATAATCTATGTATTTATATCCATATCTATCTATATCTGTATATATGATGGAGATAAAGAGTGAGCACCTTAATGTATCTTTAACTGATGAACTGATAACCTCATGTGGTTTTCCTACATTATATAATGCATTGTGTTTACCACTGTTATATTACTCCTTAACAATTTTTGTTAATAACTTATTTCCTTATCTATATAATTTATTTATTAAAGGTTCAGTCTCAACAGGATGTATACACAAAGACACTTTTTATATTTTTCCTTCAAAACTACTTAACTGCTCTCTCTTCTTATTATTTCCTGCTCCTGAATCTAATCTCAAGTAGGTGCTATAGGTTTTTTAGTCATTATCATGCATTAAAATTTTTAACATTTATTAAAACTTTGTATTTGGTCTATATACATATATTTTAATTGCACGAATAAGAGAGTCCCTTATGCCTTTCATTATATATTCCTAAATGTTAACATGGTACATTAGCATGGTATAATTATCAAAATCAGAAAATCAATATTAATACATGTAGAGACTTTTAAAAATTTTTGCCAGTGGCCTGTGATATATTATTTCTGATCCAGGATCCAAACCACAGTCTCACATTGTATTTAGTTATTATGACTTTTTATTATCCCTTAATCCTCTAGCTTTTGGTTGTCTTTCATGAACCTGATGCTTTCAAAGAATTTGGTTATTTTATAGGATGTTTATATATTTGGATTTTCCTTCAGCTTTTGAAAAGCAAGAGTTACCATTAAACCCAAACAGGGAAATTGAGCAGTTTTGAAGGTTTGGGGTGAAAGATCAGTTTACTATTACAGAAGTAAAGTTTGGAATGCCTACAGATAAGTGTTATTCATTTTCAGTGGCTTCATATGAAGTTACCACACATGGCAGGTAAAAGCAAAACACATTTATTATCTTTTATTTTTCATAGGTCAGAAGCCTGTATACAACATGGCTAGATTTCCTGCTCAGAATCCCAAAGCATTGACTGGGATGCTTTCACATCTGGAGGTTTGACTGGGCAAGAATCCACTTCCAAGCTGTTCACCTGTCAAAATGTAACAGTGTGGTCAAGCCAGATAGCTAGGGAGTGGGTGAGACCCCAATGCAGGGGCACCCTGATCTGGCACAGAGGCTGCTGTCCCCCAGGGAAGGGAGAAGGGTCAGACTGAAGCTGCACACAGCCCTAGAGAAGGAAGGCTGCCTGAGGCAACTGTAAATAAGCCAGTGTGCATCCCCCCTCCCCCTCCCCACAACCACAATTGCAAGGAGTAGAGACCCAGCAGGGGAGGGGTTAGGGGAGGAGGCTGTTTATGAACCAGCCAGAGGGACTTGTACTGTGTGGGGCAGAAAAGGTCAAAACACACTTGTATGGTGGAGGTCAGCAAGCAAGCAGGGGTGGGATGCCCTGCCCTGGGCTAAGGCACTTGTGGGCTTGTTTGTGACTGGGAGACTTCTGCTCCATTCCACAAAATGTAGACCTGAAGAGGGGCAAAGACAACTGTGACAAACGTGGCCAACATTGGACCACGTTGGTTGAACAACTGGACATTCCCACAATGTATGGGATTTGGGAGGGGGTTTTAAAACAGGACACAGTGCAGAGGCCTCCCTCTGTCACTTTCCTCCCGCCTCCTGTTGGGGAGGACTCACAGGAGCACTCGTGAGAGGAGTTGCCGGACAGGCAGACGCCTAGGCCTGCTTGAGGCTTAGGCCTTTTGTGGTCAGAAGGCAGCTCGCAGAGACAGAATTCGACACTGGGATGTGCTGCTCCAGGTGCCAACCTTTGAGGATACTGTGCAACACATTACCCGGGTCCTGGACTGCCTGGAAGCAGTGCACGGAGGCTGGGAGCAACCCATGCAGGTGTGAGCTGGGAATGTTCCTCAACCTCAGGGGTGCAGGCAGCCTCGGGCACCAGGGCCCCATGAATGCGGCTTCCCATGCACAACCATGTGGAGTGATCTGGCAGGGTACCCCAGACCTCAGGAGAGAGAGTTGCAAGAGGCAATGGCAATGCTAAAACCCGCAAATGCGCACCAGAGAGTGAGTGCGAGAGCCCGAGGAAGGAGGCCCATTTGTACAGTCGTCTTGAGCTCCAAAAGGACAGAGAAGCAATAATGGGAAAGCTCTGGGCATGGATTTGGACTTATTCTTTCTGAGAACATGGGAATTTCTGTGCTTAGTGGAAGAGGTTGGCTCGGAGCAGGAATGCTCTCTGCACACCCCCGCCAAGGTTGGGTACCCTGTTAATAAAAAACGTTCTTTTTCCCCAAATTATGTTATCCTTATACACAGCAGCAAGTGGCTGGGTCCCAGACAACTCAGTTACAAGAATTTATTTTTTGTGGCTTGAGGGTTTCAATGCTCAACTCCTGGAGGCTGCCTGCCATTTCCTGATGCATGGTCTTCACTATAGTTTGTTTAATTTAGGACAACTTTCTTCAAAGCCAGCAAAGGAAAGTTCCGCTCTCTCCAGACTGCTGAACAGTCTTATATCACATAGTGTAATCATTGAAGTGCTATCCCATCACCTTTCCTTTATAAAATGACCTGGTTAAGGAAAATATACCATCACCTTCGCCTATCCTGTTAGAAGCAAGTCACAAGTTCTATCCACACTTAAGGAAAAAGGATTACATACAGGCATGGTCACCAGGAGGTGAATTTATTAGGGGTTACCTTAAGGTCTCTCCGTGAAAACAAGTAAGATAGTGAAATTACCAGCTACATTTTTTAAAAAATTGGTGTTCATAGGAGTGTTTCAAGTTATTGATATATATTTTGGAATTATCAGTATTTGAAAAAATAGTATTTCAAACCAAGAGATCACAATAATTCAGTATGTTTTAAAAAGAGGGCCACCGGGTGAAACTCCAGTCACTCCAGCATGATGAAATAGAAAATGAATAGTCAGTGAAGTAAGGAAAAAACAAAACAAAACAAAACAAAACTATGAAGCAAAGAGAAGAAATATTTTCCAGGTGGGAGGGAGTGATCTACTGTGCCAGTAATGCTTAGGTTAATAATTTACTCAAGATTAAGTTTATAGTTAACTGGAGCTGATTGACAACTTTGAAAGGGACTGATGTAGATAAGGGCTGCTAATGAATGTTTGATTAAAATGGATTTTTAAGAAAACAAAAGAGCCCTGGCCAGTGTGGCACAGTTGGTTAGAGCATAATTTCATGACCGAACGGTTGTGGGCTTAATCTCCAGTCCGGACACTTATGATTCCTGTTCCAGGTGCATATGGGAGGCACCTGATCAATGCTTCTCTCTCCCTCTTTCTCCTTTCCTCTCTCTCTGGAAGCAATGAAAAAATGTCCTCAGGTGAGGACAAAAACAAAACAAAACAAAAAGAAAGTAATTGGATAAAGTAAGAATAGATAAAATTTTCAAGAGAGTTGGTTCTAATAGAGAAAATAGAGGGAGTGTCATTGGACAGGACATGGGGTCAAGGGAAGGATTTTGCTTATTTTAAGACAGGAGAAATTACAACATTGTTTGTGTGATCCAGCAGAAGAGAGTTTGATGATTATGTCTAAATGCATCTTGCCCAAATTCACATGTTGAAATCCTAACCCCCAAAGAGTATGGTATCAAGAGGTGGGGCCTTTGAGAGATGCTTAAGGCCTGAAGGAGGAACCTCCACAAATTGAATTTCTTCCCTTCCACTATTTGAGTACATAGGAAAGAATGAGCTAGCTATTAACTGGGAAGAAGGGCTTGACCAAATACAGCCATGCTGGTACCCTAATAGTAAACTTTTTATTTGTTTTGTTTGTTTTTATATTCCACAATAAGTAAAATCATACACCATTTGTCTTTCTCCGTCTGACGTATTTCACTTAGCATAATGCCCTCAAGGGCCATCCATGCTGTCATAAATAATTTTTTTTTTTTGTTTTTAATGGCTGAATGTTTAGATAGAGACACATATATCTCACATTTTCTTTATTTACTCGTCAGTGTATACTTAATTTGCATCCCTGTCTTGGCTATTTTAAATAATGCTGCAATGAACATGAGAGTACAGATATCTTTTTGAGTTAATGTTTTTATTTTCTTCTGGTAAATACCCAGAAGTGGAATTGATGGATTATGCAGCAGTTCTACTTTAATTTTTCTGAGGAAGCTCCGTGCTATTTTTCCATAGTGACTGCACCAATTTACAATCCCGCCAACAGTGCACAAGGGTTTCCTTATTTTCAAATCTTCATCAATATTTATATCTTATCTTTTTGATAACAACCATTCTAACAAATGTGAAGAGATATATCATATTGCATTTCCCTGATGATTAGCGATGCTGAGTACCTTTTCATGTGCATGCAGCTGTCTTTAGAAAATATTAGAGCCTCTGCTCACTTTTTAATTAGATTTTTCTACTGAGTTGTATGAGTTCTTTATGTATTTAGGATATTAACTCCTTGTCAAATATATGATTTGCAAATATTTTCTCCCATTTGGCATGTTGCTTTTTTGGTAGATTTTGAATTCACTATCATTTTGAAGTGTTTTTTTGGTAAAGACAATATGTTGATGTAAGACAAAGAAAAGTTTGGCTCCAGTGTGGCTCCATTATTTGCCTGCCATGTGACCTCTATCTAGTAAGACAGGTAAAATTACTTTCTTTTTTTTGTTGATGGGGAACTCTTTATTTCTGAGGATTTTTATTTATCATGTATTTATTCATGATACATCATCATGTATGATGTATTTATTTCTCATTTATTTTCTTAATTAAATAATTAAGATATCTGCTACCAAAACAAAAATGAAAACATTACTGGTAACTCACATCAACCTTTGTGTTCTATCTCCATCTCCCCTGTTGACTTCTCCCTGGTTCCTAAATATACCACTCCCTTGGACTTTCTGTTGATTGTGCCCTTGCTTTTTCTTTACTACATAGTTTTATTATATGAATAAGTAAATCTAAAAACTGTATTGTCAACCTCTGAATTCCTCCGTGTGTACATGTGTAATAGTTCCTTATAAGTATTTATCTCAATAGTTTTTGCAAACATTTTCTTGATATTTGAAGTTCATCTTTTCAGTTTCTTTCCGTTGACTTTTGTGAGCTGAACTGTTGTTAATCTCATCCACTTGGTTAGAAATGAGGATAATGATAATAGTACCAGCATGAAGTTTTAACAAATTAAGATTAATGATGTGTCTATCATAGTGTCTGACACAGAGCAATTGTTCGATAAATTATAGGTACCCACTTCTCTGCCTAAAATGTCAATAATCTTCTTGCTTATTACTCTATACTATGTATGATAAATTATGCCAGTTCATTTCTAATATAAACACATTTTATAACATAGCTTTTCAATACAAACATAAAAAGCAAATATGTTTCCAATTACTGTTTGTAATTATATTGTCATTTATCTGCTCCATGTCTGCAAGTTACTGAAGTGTGGAAATGAAACACACACATGCACACACATATTAGCAGGGTGGTTTTCATCAAACACTTTTTGGCAAAATACAGTAAGTAATTTATATTATAATAAAGAAGAAAAGAAGGGAAAGAATGAAGGGAGAAAGGGGGGAAATGAAGGAGGGGGTGGAGAAAGGAAAATGGAATGAGGGTAAAAAGGAGGAGGAGGGGGAAGAGAGTTGGAAAGACGGAGAAGGAGGTCAGAGGAGGAGGAGGAAAAGGAAGGAGCCAGTGCACTGCTTTCTAAGTTGTTCTCCAAACACCAACTCAATGTAACTGATTGCCTCTAGTTCTGTTTACGAAATTTCAGACCATTTTAAAATAAAGGCACTCCTTACCAAATCATTTATTTTCTCATTATAAGCATTCTTATGGGAATCTACTGCTGTGAATAATGACAGAACTTACTGATGAAGAGGGCCTTTTGTCTATTTCACATTGCATATGCTCAGTTTTTTTTTAACCTGTATAACACTGTTTAATTGTATAGATGAATTTTTTTTAGTTCTATAAATTTCTTTAGATTTGAGATATTTTAAAATAAAAAAGTTAATTAAAACTTTCAAGCATAATATTTTATCTATATTTGAAAAATCCTTAAACTATGGGAGGAAAGGAAATCTGAAATTATAGATCTTTTTATTAGGAGCTTTTACATGGTATTTTATTATTGTACTTTTTGTATAATTTTATAATCCATAGATGGTTTCAAGGTGAAACAATAAACCAGCTTCTTATGGAAGAAACACACAGTAAGGCCAATAATTGAAAGAATATGAGTTTGGAGCACTCATGATTTTCAAATGTTTTATTTGTATCAAATTTCACAAAAGTAGCAGATGGGGATACCTTCAGAAAATACAAAACTACTGGTTAATAAAATGAGTCAAACTAAATGGTACTTTTTGAACTTTATCACAATTTGGAGAATGTTAAAGCTGTGGCTGATAACAAGTCAATCATTTATGTAATGATATCTGTTAGACCTCATGGGTACCAAAGGCTTTACTCATGTCTATTAATTCATGTCTATTAATCAGCGGCTTAGTCTAAGCTTAGCTAATTTCATTCCCCTGTGCCTCCAGTATCATTAGTAACATATTACTCCTATCACTCAGAAAGCTTCCTGATGAATCTCTGCCATTATTTGATATGTTACCTCCTTGGCATTATTAAAAGGTGCTGTTTTAATATTTATATATGCAACCTAATTGTTTTTCAACCAAGAGTATTATGAAAATAAATCTGTCATATAAATGTATGAAGTAACAAATAACACGCATGCTTTACAGGAATCAATTAACCACGTTGCTCTGAGGATAGTATGTGACTTGATAAAGGGTTAACAAGGCCTATACTTTTGGCTGCTGGATTAAAAGAGTTTTCAAGCCACTAATCCACATTGAAATTAAGTTTAATCTTCCACAACTATGAACAGGAAGTAGCAATGGAAAGTGACTATTAACAGATATTCAGCATATTTTCTGCATTGATTTGTAATTGATGGATGCAGGCTTAACAGTGGAAAGGATGGAAAGTTGAGTAACGGTGACCTCCATAAAGACGGAGAGGAACTGATGAACTGCCACTTGCACATAAACTGATCAAAAGAGCAGACTGCAGTACTGATAATAACAGGCATTGCATTCTTACCCTGCTAAATATTTGAATTATTTCATGTAATCTTAATAATTCTGTTGCATAGACTGTTATTATCCATATTTTATAAACTAACAAACTGAAATTTAGAAAAATTTAAGCTCACTCAACTGTTGATAAAGTTGGGATTCAAACCCAGATCAAACTTCAGAGCCAGAGAGCACTACATTGGCCTAGCTTATCAATTAAGTTCATACACTTTGACCCAGTAATTAAAATTCTGATAATATAACCAAAGGAAGTAATGAAAGATATTGAAACAGCTGAATCAAATAATTGTAAAAACAATGCTACCATTTAATCATTTTAAAAACTAAATGTTATGAAAAAACCTGACAATGAAAAAAGTGTTTTTTAAAAAAATAGCATTTTAAAAAATATTAAAATAAAAATTTTGTGTATACATTATCTTTATTGAAAGATGCACATTTTATAAAATAAATAATGGTTATATCAGTAGATATTGATAGGTAAAATTATATTATGATCCACTTCTTTAGCCCTTAACAGTAAAACATGATTTTCCCATTTATAGCTTAAAAATTGTTATTCTCTGTCAAAGATGTTTGTAGCCAAAACCAGAAAATGTCAGATATAGTAAATATTTATTTTACATGTTTAGCTACTGTTGAAAGAAAGTATGGAAATGTGGAGGGTGGGGATGGGGTGAGTAGAGGGAGAAATCAGATTGCCACCTGCCTCTGAAGGCACTTTTACTTGAGGCATCAGGAAATTGGTGCATAGAATTCTACCTGAAACAATCAACACTGGCCTTGTAACAGCACAGTTTGAGGTGCTGTGAATGAGGGTATCATATAAAACCAGAGCTCTAGAAGGGCAAAAATCACATTGGGATGGGTTGCAGATACAAAAGAAAAAATAGAAGAAAAAAACTTTCTGGCAGAACTTGCTTGGAATTAAAAGTAAAGAGAAAAAGTTTTAAATTTTCACAGACTGGTCTTCACCAATTTCTTGGTTTAACTAAGAATGTTTTCATGTCCCCAAAATCCTAAATGTGGTTAAAGACAAGTATAAATTGAAAACCTAACAAAAAAATAAGTGATGACAAAAAACCCTCAATGAGATAGATTTAAAATCTTTTAAAAATTAAAATTGTAATCATTAAAATTTAAAGCATGTGATACACAACTGAGAAAATAATGAACCAAATACTTTCCTTAATTGGGCCTGGCAAACATATGGTGAGATGGAAATTTGCCTACAGGAAATTTATTGGGAAGTAATCTCAGGATCAACATCTGTCAGGGTGCAGGGATGAGGGGGGCATGGTGGATTAGAGGAAGCTGCAGTACAGTTGAAACAGAAGTCTTACAGGACCCCATAAATTCTGGGGCTGAGATGGCCCTCGAAGGAGTACTTAATTGAGTCAAGATGTCCAGAGTTGTCACATTCACAGGTCATTTCATGTAGGCTACCACAGATAGTATAACCTTGGTTAAGACTGAGAATAATTTTTGATGAGGGACTCAGCTGTAAACCATCAGTAAACAACCCTCCCAACAGCTGGAGGAATGATTGTCTCATTACAGCGGCCACTATTGTCACTATCATCTGCTTCTTAAGTGTTCCTGACAAGGAGGTGGGACACTCATCTTTTTACTCAATTAAATATATACCCATACAGATATATGCAGATACAAGGGTGTAAAAACAAAAGCAAAATAAACGTATGTAAACACATACAATACACACATTAGATGCATTATTATTGTATATAAGTGTATATATACTTATATATGTATATTATTAGATAGTAGCAACTAACTGAAACAAATTTCTCTGTGAAAAATAAATAATTAGGGTTAAATACCTCTCCTTGGCAAGTGCAATCTCATTTGTTAAAGGAGATCCTGTAATACAAACTTCCAAAGTTATATTTCTATTAAAGGAAAGTTGACCTGTTGCTTTCCATTTTCCTGTAGTTTAATGCCCAAGAGTTTGCATATTCAAAATTCATTCAGAGAATGTCACCTTCTTTCTAAAGTTCTTTGGGAATAAGTCCAGGAAATTCTCTTATGGGAAATGAAAACAACTAGAATCTAGCCAGTTGGCATATTTTAGGTCTAACAATTTATTCCAACCCCAAAGAGTAGAAGAAAGATCTTTGGCTAAACTAACTTTATAATGAGAAGTGTTCATAAAAAGTTTTATTAAAGCAATAGGCAAGTTTGTTTCTAAAAGGGGACACACACACACACACACACACACACACACAACTTTTTTGAGGTATAGCAACATACAACACTGCACAGTTAAATTAAAGTTTGGTATATTAAACATATGTATTCAGATTTGAAGCCATTATCTTAATCAGGAAAAATAACTCCAAATGTTTCTTCCTGCCACCTTGTTGCTTTAAGGATTTATAAGTATGCATCTCTAATATATTAACATCTACCTTCAAGTGAAATTATATCATTCTATATATATAAGAATCCCACAACAGTATACTTTCTCTCTCTCAACATTTATATTATCAACCTCATGTAATTTTTTTCCTGATCAATAGGGCTGAAGGATTATAATTTTTGTTGAAAATATGTGCATTATGTTGTAGTTAGACAAAATGTCCTATAAATGCCAGTTAGGACAAGTTGTTGATTTTAGGATTTCCTTCCTGGTTTTCCCTATGCTATGTTATTTTTATTTAAAAAGAGAAATTAAAATCTCCTGCTATAATTTTGGATTTTTTTGCATTTATATCAGTGTTTGCATCACAAGAATTCATCTTATTTTTCCCCACACCGTTCCCATATGTGCATGTATTGAAAAGTACTCAACTGGCTACTAGAGACATTTCCCAAAAAGTTCTCCATGCAAACTCCTGTTTGTGCTCTTCCCTGTGTATCTAGGTGTCTCTGTCACCCTGGATTCTCAGTCCTGCCTCCTAAAGTCAAATTGTCTGCTGGGCTCTGTCTGAGCTTCCCTGTTTGTTATAAACCTGAAAAATCTCACAAGGCAATTAGCTATGGCAATCATAGAGCTTCCCCTGTTTATTTCCTGCCTCTCGAGGTTCACAGTTTCCCTTTGCCTGATATCCTGTGCCTTGCAGTCCATTGTTTCATTTATTTTGTCGGTTTTATGGTTGTTTCAGGAAGGAAAGTAATCCAATTCCTTAAATCCATCTTGTTCAGAAGCTAAGGCCGGACACTTTTATACATCTCTGAGTCTCTGTCTTCTCTATACTATCTATCAATTTATGTAAGTATCTGAAACATTTTGATTGTCAGTCATAAATTTTTTTCTGTTTGAATCAAATGAGAGTTATTAGTCTTTAGAATGCCTTTTGAATTGCCAGTTTTCTTCATGGCACAGTATATGAAGAATACTTTATTATTCATTCATTTGATACATATTTATTTAATTCTATCCTGTGTCACGTGGTGTTATTGGTACTGGAAAAAGCAGGAAAAAAAGCAAATGGATGCCCCTGCTAAACTAAGGTTTATATTTAGGAAGAGAAAAAGGATAGAAAAAAATATATATATAATTGAATAAAATGGTATATTAGATGGTAATAAATGTAATAGTAAGAGAGGAAAATTCTAGAAAGTGTATACTTTTTTTCTTAGTGACTTTAGGTAAAAGAGTTCATAATGTCCTCACAGAGAAAGTGACATTAGAATGAAGACATAAAGAATGCAGGGAGGTAAACACATGGAGACCAGGGAGCGTTTTCCTGGGAAAGTTCTTATGTTCCCAAGGAAAGGATTTGTCTGGCATAACTGAAGATTAATTATAAGAGATTGTCTCTTAGCCTGTTACTCAGAGCAAAATTAAAATAGATTATTTTAGGAATAGACTGCTTTCCAGAGTTGTTGCGCCAAACTGTATTCCCACCAATAATGCAAAGCATTCTCCTTTCTCCACATCCTCAACAACACTTGTTTGTTGATTTATTCATAACAGCCATTCTGATGGGTTGAGATGTTAGGTAATTGTAGTTTTAATTTGCATATCTCTGACGATTAATGATGCTGAGCATCTTCTTATATGTCTATTGGCTATCTGTATGTCCTCTTTGGAGAACTGTCTACTGAGGTCCTTTGCCCATTTTAAAATTATATTGTTTGATTTTGGTGTTGAGTTTTATAAATTTTTATAAATTTCAGATATTAAGCCCTTATCAGATGTATCAGCAAATATGTTCTTCCATTCAGTGGGCTGTCTTTTCATCCTGTTGATGGTTTCCTTTGCTGTGCAAAAAACTTTTTAGTTTGATGTAGTACCATTTGTTTATTTATTTTTTTCTTTCATTTCCCTTGCCCAGGGAGATATAGCAGAAAAAACATTTCTGTGAGAAATGTCTGAGATTTTATTGCCTCTGTTTTTTTCTATGATTTTTATGGTTTCAAGTTTAACATTTAAGTCTTTAATCCATTTTGAGTTTATTTTTGTGTGTGATCTACAAAAGTGGTTTAGTTTTCTTGTTTGTTTTTTTTTTGCATGTATCTTTCCAATTTTCCCACCACTATTTATCGAATAGGCTATCTTTAGCCCTTTGTATATTTTTGCCTACTTTGTCAAATATTAATTGACTATAAAGCCATGGGTTTATTTCTGGGTTCTCTATTTGTTCCATTGATTTATATGTCTGTTTTATACCAGTACCACACTGTTTTGATTACTAATGCCTTGCAGTAGACCGGTAGTTTGATATTAGGTAGCATGATTCCTCCAACTTTGTTCCTCTTTTTCAAGATCGCTGTTGCTATTCAGAGTCTTTTGTAGTCCCATATAAATTTTTGGAATATTAGTTATAGTTCTGTGAAATACACCATTGGTATCTTGATAGGAATCCTATTGAATCTGCAGATTGCTTTGGGTAGTATAAACATTTTAATGATGTTAATTCTTCCAATCCATGAACACAGTATATGCTTACTGAATTCATTTATCAGTCCTAGTAAATTTATGGTAGAATCTTTAGGATGCTCTCTATATACAGTATCATGCCATCTGCAAATAATGACAATTTTACTTCTTCCTTTCCTATTTGGATACCTTTGACCCAGTGATTTCACTTCTGAGAATTTATGTGAAGAAACTGGAAACAAAAATTCAAAAGAATATAAGTGTCCCTATGTTAACTGCAACGTTATTTACAATAGCCAAAATTTGGAAGCTGCCCAAGTGTCCATCAGTAGATGAGTGGATAAAACAGCTGTGGTACATTCACACAATGGACTACTACTCAGTTGAAAAAAAAAAAAATAAAAAAAATTATACTCCTTTGCAATAGTATGGATGGACCTGGAGAACATTATGCTAAGTGAAATAAGCCTGTCAGAGAAAGATAAGTACCATACGTTTTCACTCACATGTGGAATCTAATTAACAAACTGCACTAGCTAGCTAAATAGGGACAGAACCATGGCTGTCGGGGGGCAGGGGTTGGGGTGGAGGGATTGAGCAAAAAAGAATACAGAAGAGAGAAAGAACTCGTGGACACGAACGACAGTGTGGAATTTCGATGTGAGAAGGTAGGTGGAAGTGGAAGAGGTTATAGGGGGATAAAAGGTGATAAATAAATAAATAAATAAATAAATCTTATGTAAAATAAAAATAGACTATTTTATATTAAATTTAAAATAATGTACCAAAGAACTACTGTGACTTTTTTTTTAACCCTCACCCAGGGATATTTTTTCATCACTTTGAAAGAGAGAAGACGGAGAGAGGAAGACAGAGAGTGAAACATCGATGAGAGAGAGATACATGGACTGGTTGCCTCTCTACGTGGGTATGAATGATCAAATCCATAACCTAGATATGGGCCCCAACTGAAATCAAACATGGATCAAACCCACAATGTTTCACTTACCAGGGATGAGACACTCCAACTATCTGAGTCACAGTGGCCAGGGCTACTGTGACTTTTTTAGATGTCTCTATGTATGTGTGTGTGTGTTTGTGAATATAACTAAATTATTTTCTAAATTACTGGCAAAGCCTCCTATTGATAGGGTTTTGTTAATGTGCTATTTCATACACAGATACTGTACTTTGTTTTAATAATCACTATCTGTGACTGAGGCAAAAATATCATTATTTCTATGTCTAGATTAAAAAAAATACTAGAATTCTATGAGGTTAGGGAATTTAATAATCTTAGTTACTTAATAAGCATCAGATCCAAGATTTCGATGCCAGTCTTCTGCCATCAGAACTAGTGTTATTCCTGCCCCTCATGTTGTCTCAGCTCACTGTATGTTAGTGGCGGATTCTGTGTGTAAAATATTTCTGTGGCTAAGTTGCATACTCATTAACTAAAGAATTATTTTAAGATGTTCATACAATGACAAATATATAGAAATGTGAACATAACACTGTAATTACTCCCACTATTAAAGTTTTGAATTGACAACTGGTTTTTAAGAGTTGAATTTCTCCAGCATATGAAAATATTATGCTGGATTACAACATCAGACTCACTATTACTTTTCCTCATTTCCTTTGTCCTTTGTATGATTCTGCTATGGCTTAGCAAATGCAATTTATGGTCCTCCTATTTAGTGTTTATATTTAAATGGGTGAATGTATGTATATTATGCTTAACTTCAGTAGATCATTTATACATATATGTATGTGTATATACTTTCTTTATATATGAAGCTTAATGTATATTAAAATATTATAGTTGTCTTATTTATTATTCTGAATTATAAATTCAAGGGTTTTATTTAATCTACATAGAAATGAATCTCTTACATCCACTAATGAAAAATAACAATATTATTTTATTCCACAAAGTTTTGTAAATATTAACAGGGATATCTAATTCATAGTATAATTCTATTAAACCAAGGATTTCTGAAAATTGTAATCTCAAATGTGTATTTTCCATAGATGTATAAGACAGTTGAAGAGGTGCTTCAGCAGACAAGTTAACAAAAGAATTCAGGTTTTTAGATGTACCTCAAGAATCTAATAAGAACAAGAAAGCTTAATAAGAAAACACTTGCAATAGAACATGATAATTGTACAAGGTAACAATCATTTTATTAAGGCTTTCTCCACCCTACTTACTGAACTAAATGTAATTTTTAAAATACAATCATTCCTTGGTACTCGTCTGCTTCATAATTCATCAAAGCCTGTACTCATCGCATTTTGATGAGAAAAAGTGTTTCCGCCCCCCGTTGCTTGCTCGGGACTCTTTGCCCTTATGGAACTTGTACGAGTTAGGACGCTACACTGCAAGAGAAAATACTTCATTGTTCAGCCCTCGTTGGTTTGGCATTCGCCATGAGTTCTAGGTCAAATTAACAATGAGTACCGAGGTATCACTGTAACTTGTTTCATGTTATATTTGATTCTATATGGTTATAATATATTTTGTTTTATGATTCTAGTGCATTATCATAAGATTATTTGTGTAAAGAATGTGTTTGAATGTATATGTTTGTGCATGTGTTGTTGGATCGTAAGTCTCAAATGTATTGTGCAATTTTTTAAATTCGACTCAGTTATTATTTTGGGAATTAGCTACCCTGAAATACCTTATCCCACTTCTGTGGTTAGCATAATATTGGGAAGATACTGGCAGAAACTTATGTTTCTTCAGTTGGAATTCTGAATTTCTTTCCTACTTGGGTAAAAATATGTTTATTTAAAATCTAGCTAATCCATTTGCAACTTTTATTAGATGAAAAATGAATCTCAAGAACTGGAGAACATGTTTGTGAGTCTTGATGGAAAATAGTGACTACACACACAAAGCATGTAAGACACCAATGTGAAGTATATCAGGTTCCCCGAAAATAATACGGAGGAGTGCTCCAATTTGGGATCTACACCTCTAGAGAGAGTAGTAGACCCAAGAAAACACTGCAGAAGTTGCAAGCCAATTTACAGCCCAGAAAGTGGGTTCAATACATTCTTTTTTAATCTGAGGTATAGCTGACATGTTAAAAGCTGTACCTACTTAATGTGTGTAACTTAATGAATTTTGGAATCAGTACATAGTTATGAAACCTTTACCACCATCAAGGCCATAACATATCCATCACCTCCAAAACTTTCCTCTGGCTCCTTTTTTATTTTTATGTGTGTAGTAAGAACAATCCACATAAGATCTACCCTCTTAGCAAATTTAAGTATAAAACACATTGTTGGCTCTAGGCACTGCATTGTATGGTAGGTCTCCAGGGCTTATCTTGCATAACTGAAACTTTGTACCTCTTGACCATCTCTTCCCGATGTACACCTCCACCCAGCCCCTGGCAAATACATTCTACTCTCTGATTCGGAGGGTTTGACTATTTAACTGAAACTTTCTTTGAACCACCTAAGTCAAAAATGTATGCCACAATAATAATCATAATGATCAATTTCTGATTTACTATATAAAATTAAAGCTCTGATGAAACACCCACACTTTCAAACTTTAAAACTGTTAGAAAATGTTCTTTAATTATAGTAGGAACAAGTAGAACAGTAGGTAAAGAAAGTCGCCTCTCATACAACATGCCTTAGACAAGAAGTTACTAATTTCTTATATTTTTCTACATGATTTTAATTTTAATTTCAAACATTAATACCAAAAATGTAAATGATGTAGAGTTGGATTATGCCTTCACTTTCAAATAGCATTGTTTTGTTTTACTTTATTTTCTTCTTCCTTCAGTCCCCAGTTTATAGAGTCAGAGATTTGAACATAAATTTAAGACGCTTCAGACAGATTTTTACAAAGTAAATAGTAAGTCAGAATTGTCCGAGAATATAGCATTTACCAAACATCTTTGGATATTTTAAAGTTATTTTTGTTAATATCTTTAGATTGATAGTGAGGAGGCTTAAAAATTTCATGAATTGAACTCATAAATCCAGAAAGAAGACGTATTACTTTATAATGAGAAGTACAATCAAGCAGATCATTTGACTGAACCAGCACATTCTCTTTGTATAGACAGACTGCAGAGGAAACTAAATAATGAGTGTTTTGCTTGGTTTTTATTGACACACGACATTGTAATTCTATGAAGGACATATTAAATGTAACTCTATAAACTCTTATTTTATTTACATTGTTAAATTAAGCCCTTTCTTCCCTCTCCCTAACAAATACACATACAATTTGATGTACATACAGTCACACCTTGGAGATAAGAGCAGGTTTGGTTCCAGAACATCTCAAAGTGAGTATAGCAATAAAGTAAGTTGTAATGTTTTTGCTTGTAAAGGATCTTGCCTTCAACTTGTAAGAAGTGCAACACCTGGCAAGTGCAATAAAGTGAAGCATGATAAAACGAGGTCTGCCTTTACATGTACACACACATATACACATACACACATGCGATTCGATAAAATTCTTAAGGTGGTGATAGCCTTAGCCTAAAAGTTGCATTCAAGTCCTATAAGGCATATTTCTTGCTATAGGCTATATGTTTGTATTTTCCCAAAATTCATATGTTGAAGTCCTAATCCACAGTGTGAAGTTATTAGGTGGTGGAGCCTTTGGGAGATGAAGAGGTCATGAGGGCAGAGCCCTCATGAGTGGGATTAGTGATTTCATAAAAGAAATTCTGGAAAGCCCCCTACCTCCCTCCACCAGGTGAGGGGCAAGAAGTCTGAAACCTAGTGGGTCTTCACCTGATCACGCTACCAGCCCCTGGTCTTGGAATTCCAGCCTCAAGAACTGTGACAAATAAATTTCTGTTGTTTATAAGTCACAGTTTGTGGCATTTTGTTGTAACAGCCCAGGTTCTGCTATAGCTTCAATGTGCAATCCTTTATTCCTTGATCAAATCCTCATGACTGTAATTATTTTCTTATTTTTAGATTTCTATTACATTACACATATAATTTCTTCCTTTCTATCTTCTTTTTGCTCATTTTGTTCATTTAATTTATGTTGAAGTTGATATAAATATTCCTAATAGAAAAGTACACTAATATCAGCAGCTGAACTAATTTCATGACATAAATACTAACCTTGCACATCTAACTCAAAAAAATTCCACCTTCTTTATTGTGATTATTACTTTATTCTAATATTTAGTATTTCAGTACAAGGGAATTTCATATTTTTCTCTTTATACACATTATAATCTATTTAAAGAAAATTTATTTTCCAACCTATTATTATGGGGATAAATGACTACAATTCAGCACAAGGAAGGAATATCTGGCAGCGGTACTGCTCTATTTCTTTATCTGGAGAATTCCTACATAGGGGATATTCCTTTATTCTTTGTAAACACTCACCAAGCTGTACAATTAAGCTTTGTACATTTTGTGCACATAAGTAATACTTTAATAAAAACTTATTTTAAAACTTTCAGGGGTGATCTATAATTTATATAATGAAACCATTTCTTGCATACATTTTGACATTTATGTACAACATTCTTAATAATGTTTAAAATGTAATATTTTCCTGAATATTAATAGAGGCCATTATATTTAAATTAATATGTTTGCATAATTTTTAAAGATAAAAAGCACTAGAGTCATCTTTGTCAAGCCCCAAATTAACAATATATAAAATAGCAAAGGGGACATATAAAATTATAGTGTTAATTAGTGAAAGAACTAAAATTAGAAACTGGTTCACTGGATAATAATTCTTTTTTGAAGTATTTAAAAAATATCTGGGTCATTCTTTAATTTAACTTATTTGGGAAAACAATCAAAGAAGTATTTCAAAGAGGTTGAATAAATCTTAGACAAGATACAAATTCTGAAATAATTGGTTATCTGTAGTGTTTTAAATCTCATTTTTATTTCTATTTCATAATTATTATTATTCTCCATGATCTGGAATTTTTCCATCATGGGCTACCATAAAGTATTGTAAACAGTCATGAGAGGTAACTATGTCATGTTGTCATTAATATTATGATTACAAAAATAACTGAAATTTAGTTATTTATTAAACTTGCTGAAAAGAAGTAGGACTTGTATTGAAAGTACGTTTTTTAATGTGTTTATTGGTTACATGTAATTTAAGTTCACTCCATTGATCAATTTACAGATTTGATTTTTATTCTATTCCCTCATCTTCTATTATAAGCCATGATCTCTATAACAGGATTAGGAAAACTCAGGCTGACATATAAGCTAACACTCTTTTACCTGGGACACCCAGAGGTCACTATACCATTGTAATCTTTTATAGAACAATATATAATTAAACTGGAACTTTTTCCAACAGGATATTATAAGAGATAAAATACTTAGTAAGTTTCCAAAACCATTAAACATTTATACAAGAATAGCATATGCTAGGCTAAAAATAAAGGCTATTAATAAAAGACTTTATGCAGCCTTGCTGTCATCAAATCCATCTGTCCCTGTGAGGACTCAGCATGTTCATTCTAGTGCCAAGAGAGCTGCCCTGTGTTGCAAGGACTTTGAATGACCTACCACCCAGGAATACAGTCATCTCTCTGTATTCTTTCAGTTGGGTGACAGTGGCCTAACAGACAGGCAAACTGTCCTTTGAATCGAGTGATCTTCATTCTATTACTATTCTGTTCTGATAGCCTTTTAGGCTTCAATAGGTCATTTAACTAGCTAATGCCTCAGCTGCTTTGTCAAGAAAATTGAACTAATTCACTTTTGATTAAACTGACAATTTGTTTGGGCTATAAGGTGACTTATTTGAAACCATAACAAAATTATATAGTGGTTTTAGTAATTTTGAAGAATAGACCCTTTGAGAGAGAAAAAGTATTGAGAGCATCCTTCTCAAACTTCTGTCAGATAAATCCTGTCTACTACTTACTCATGTTTATTCATACATGGGATATTTATGGCAACTTGGAACTCATTCTCCAAAGTGGTCTATTCTATTATTAGCTGCAACTGTTAGAAGTGTTGTCATATATTAAGTCAAAACAATAATAATTGTTTCTATTTAATGTCAGTTTAGCTGCATTAGTTCACACAGGACAAATTTTAACATTTTTCTACTTAACTAAGTTCATAAGCATCTATTAAATGCTAATTAGATTATACAAATAGACCTGGTATTATCCATATCCTAAATGGTCTAAGTTATGGGAAAGATACAAACATCAGCCATTAAAGCACAACAGACTAAGTGCTATGTGAGGTAGCACAGGGTGGTTAGGACAGAAGGAAAAGTGGCAAAAACAAAAACTGAGAGTTAATGAAGGATATAAAGGGGAACTCATACTCTGTTAGGAATGGGAAATCGCACTAAAAAGGTAGAAAATGGCATTCCTGCAGGGAAAAGAGTTTAAACAACGATGTACAGTCAGACTATATTCAAATACTTAAATATACATTTTAAATCATTTATACATGATTAATCATTTTTGCCTGAATCTAAATGTCATAATTTCATACATTTGTTTTGTTTCCTTTTCTGTGTTTTAAAATCTATGAATGATATGAGAGATTTTTTTAAAAATCATACTTCAATTTATCTATACCCTTTTAATTTGGAACTGTAATGACAGGCCGTGCCTGGCGCTGGCCGGTGTAGAGGTAAATGTGCTATCATTTGCCTTCGGAATTTGAAATAGACACTAAAATATGTGATGTAGTAACATTTAATATTTTATAAATGTGTATATAAATTACATGAAAAATACAAATACATAGAAAATGTATCACCTTTTTTATTTTCTTCGAGACTTTTTTAACCTGATTTGTGGGTTTTGAGTTCAAATCAAGCGAATGACTGATGAAAGGAAAGGCTGAAATCTATTTAAAGTGATATTAGGAAAAAAGCCAGGGAATCTTAAAAGCATCTGTACACATAAATTCAAGGACACTAAGAGGTAAATATGAGGCTGATGTTGGTACAGATAAAAAGTTTAAAGTTTCTAGTTTATTGTCACATCGATTCAGAAAACTGTATTTCTTTCTAATCCCTCTTCATCAAAAGAAAAGATGTTTTAATATGGAATGAATTACTTAGTAAATGTTGTAATTAGTTTTAGAAGGAGATTGACTTTACCAGATAGGTGATACATCCTCAATATCAGCTGTTGAGGATATGGCGCTCAAGTGTCATGCAGAAGCAGTAAGTGACTAAATGTTCTAACTGCCTGTAAAAAGGGGACTGATGAAAAGCAAAAAAGAAAACTGTTACAGCCAGTAAATGGAATGCCAAAAACTATTAAAATGGATAAAAAATTAAAGTAAGATGATATAAGAACTCTTGAGTATATGTTCAGATCTAGGATTAGAAGACTACAGACCATTGTGTAGCTTTATATTCTATTTACATATGCTTAAAATGTTATGAGTTCATATAAATGGTTGTTTATATTTGGTCAGTTTAGAAATGATATACTATCAGTCTGTGATGATTGATTCCTTAGGGACCTGGGGTAGATGGTTAATTCCTTTTTCTGTGAATACTACAAAGATAGCAATGAAATAACATCTTATATGTTTACATTTTTGCTACCTTAATATACCCTTTTGTTTTGTTTTGTTTTGTTTCTGAATAATATTCTGTGGATAAGACTAATTTAAAAGAGGAAGAGGAGGAAAGAAAGAACTGAAATGAACCTTTTCACAGGGAGGGTATTGGAGAAATCAAACACAGTGCCTGGGGGAACTTAAAAAGAGAACAAGAAGAAAGATGTTTAATGAAGATTTTCCCAAAGCTGCATTTTGCTCAATGTTATTTATCCATGTGGGTTCATAGACTTTGAAAAAATTACCTAAAAAAGGGACAGCTTTCATGTGATTTTATTTCTTTGGAAGTTAGAGGAAGTATTTTGCCAAGGTTGGTGGGTGAGTGGGGCTGGAGAGGAGGTCCTGCAGACAACGGTTACAGCCACCAGGTCTGTCACTAGAGTGTTGGGTTGCTCAGGCCTCGATATCCTGGATGACACCTCACATTCTGCCATTATTAGTGATGATGACCACCAAGGAAAAGGTGATACCAAAAAGAAGTGCATGTGTGCTAACAGAGGACAGTCCCTCCTGATGTCTCTGGGTTTCAGTGTTCAAGAATTATTTGCTGTAATTGATCAGCCTTTCCAGTATATTTTAATTTCATTTTCATTACAGAGGATGATGTTCTCCCAGCATTTAAATACATTACAACACTTCCCACAGCTATGTTATTGGAAAAACAAAAGATAAACAAGAATATGAATATAGAGGACATGACAGAAGGAAAGTTACAAGGTAGAGAAAAGATAATAGAAAATAATACACAAAATGATATAATTGAATGAGTTCATTATGGACTTAATTTGATTTTTTTGTAATAACATATTTATATTTCTATATTCTCTAGCAGATTTTAAAATCTTCCTAGAAGGCAACACTTATGTCTTAATAGTGTTTGTGTCTTCAGTGTCTGGTAACATCACTGCATACAAATCTTTCAATAAATATTTGCTAAATGGATTCATATTACTTAATATAGACCTTTTAGGAGTCATTTTTAAGATTATAGGTGACTATGGTTGAACATGCTATTTAAGTCAAACAGACTTGACACATGCCCTATCAAAAACATTAAGATTAGGTATTTGGAAATCTAAAACAAAATCAAATTGCCCAATAATTACAGATCAATTATATGAGAGGAAAAATATCATGATATAAATTTCTATTTAACTTTTAAAAATGGGTTTACGACTGCTTTGTGTTGCATTTAAGTTATTGTTTTACATGTGTAAGATATATAGATTTGATAAAACACTTTTCTCTATAAGAACAAAAATGAAGGAACAGAGTGACAGTTTAAATTAGTACATTGATTAAAATCCCAAGGTAAACCAGAAATAATATGAAGACTTTTGAGAAAAATTATTTTTTATCCCTCTCCTGTTTCACATTTTTTTTAATCCCATAGAATCCTAAAAGATCTAGAAGGAACTTTGACACAACATTTTGCAGACCATATCTTTTGCAACTGAATGAAGCTAAGATTTAAAGCTAAAGAACTTATAAGGGCCATAAAGGTCTCGTTATGCTCTTTCTCCTCTGTCTCATTTCTCAAAATTTCCCAACTGTGTCCTCCTTCCACACCTAATTCCTCTCTACTCTGTCCAGGCAATCATTCTTGCATACTCTGCCCTCTAACTTGAATACTTTCCTATTTATCTGTTCCATTCCAAGTTTAATTTCTATCATCCCCTCAAACCTCACACATGCTTTTCTCTGATATTTACATTCTTCTTTGCCAAGTAAAATATCCATTATCCTTTTACTTTATTTTTTTTAATCCTCACCTGAGGACTTTTTTTACTGCTCTTAGAGAGAGAGGAAGGGAGAAAAAGAAGCATCAGTGGGTGTGAGAAGCATCAATTGGTTGCCTTCTGTATGTACGAGACCGGGGATGTATGTGCCCCAACCAGGAACAGAACTTGTGATCTTTTGATTATAGGATGATACTACAACCAACTGAGCCACACCGGCCAGGGATCTCCATTCTCCTTTTAGATTCAGTTTAAGTGAAACCTTTTGTAAAGGACTCAAGCAGGAGGTGTTTTCCCACTCTCTTAGCCTACCCTTTCTATTTACATGAAAGCTGAATATCATCATCATTAATCTGCATCTCTTTCTCATCCATTATACCTGAACTTCTTAAGAATAGAGAGTGCTGTTATTCATCAATGCTTTCCCAGGCCCAGCACAACATCTAGAACAGAGCGGGCATTCAGTCAGTTGTGAATGCCTGTGTGAATGAATAAATGGCAAAACAGAAAACACAGTAAATAAACCTGAAACCTAAAATAAAACAACATCCAAGCAATTAGGTAATAGAGAATATGGAAAGAAAGGATCTGTAGAAATGATTTAAAATGAAAACATTAAGAATAACCTAACAGGGATATTGTTGGACTTGACAATTGTTCTTGCTTAAGGGAGTTAGTATGTGTAGATGAGAGTTAAATGTATATATTACTCATTTAGTATATATATGTTCATGCACTGCCTATTAATAAATAATGTTTAAAGGCAGGAATTTTTAACATTTTTCATCTCATGGCACACAAACTAATTACTAAAATTCTTCAGCATACAAAAAAATATATTTTTGCTTACCTGACAAAAAATAAGTATAATTTTGATTCATTTATACCAGTTATTGTTGTGTTGACTATTGTCATTTTTAAATTTTTTTTATTGTTGTTCAGTTACGGTTGTCCCCATTTTTTCCCCATTATTCTCACCTGTCCTACCCTACCCCTCCCACATTTAATCCCCACCATTGTCTTTGTCCATGGGTCTTTTTACATATTCCTTGACTTGACCCTTCCCTTTCTTCCCCCCATTTCCCCCACCCTCTTACCCTCTGGTCACTGTCAGTTTGTTTTTTATTTCCATGATTCTGGTTTTATTTTGCTCCCTTGTTTGTTTCATTGATTAGGTTCCACCTATAGGTGAGATCATATGGTATTTGTCTTTCATCACCTGGCTTATTTTTTTAACTTGACAATCTAAGGGAAAAGAGGTCAGTGCCCTTGACTAAATAGTCAGGTATTACATGTCTTAAAAATTCTTGCAGCACACCAGCATACCATGGTACATGGGTTGAAAATTGCTGCTCTTAGGGCTTTTCTTTTTTAAAAGTATTTTGTAAACTCCTTGAAATTAGTAGATATTTCTCATCTAGTCTACATTTCTATAGTTCCATAGAATGACTGAACATAAGAAAAACTGCCAATTAATAATTTTAAATTCAGAAGTGGTATATTTTTCTAAGGAAGTCACTCCATAATTTTAATTTCATAGTAAGTGTTATGGGTTGAATTATATCACTCCCCTCAATTTATTTGTTGAAGTTGTAACTCCCAGTATCTATCTCGGAATTTGACCTCATATAGAGATAGGACCTTTCCACAGGAGACATGACCAACCCCATTATCATGTTAAAATGGGGTCTTTAGAGTGAGCCCTAATCCAGTATGATTGGTGTTTGTATAAAAAGGGAAATTTGTACAGACAGGTATGAATAGAGAGAAGATAATGTGAGGAGACAGAGAGAAGATAACCATCTATAACTTAAAGAGCTCCAATAAAACTGACATCTTTATAAAAAAGGAAATATTCTGAATACAGAAACAGCAGGGGTTTGGGAGATGATGTGAAGAAAAACAGGAAGAAGACAGTCATCAACAAACCAAGGAGAGAAGGCTGGAACAGATACTTCCCTCACAGTCCTCAGAAAGAACCAACACCGCCAACATCTTGATCTTGAAATTCTGTCCTCCAGAACTGAAAGAAAATAAATTTCTGTTGCTTAAGCTAGACGCTCTGTGGTACTTTCTATGGCCTCCAAGCAAACTAATACAATAAGGAATGACTTAACTATCTAAATAAAAGAATAAATTTTGATTATTTGTATCTTGCCTTGTTTTTGTAATGACCTCCTATTTTATTTTAGTTATCCAGAGTGAAATATTACATAAAAATATTTTCTTTTTTTATCTTTTCTATCTTCACGTGTAAACTTTGATTTATTGAAACTTTTTTTAAAATTTAGAAATATGAACCGGATGACCATAAAACAGCAATGTTTGCAACAGACTGTTTTTCAGATCCTTAAGGAGAAAGGCAATTGAAGAAACCAAATAGGAGTCAGATATTTGGAGTCCTCAGGGATATTTTCATGACTTGTGGAAGTCCAATTATTTCTTCCTCTTTATAGACTAGTTTCTCTGCTAATAAAATGATGGTATTTTTCCTTTAAGTCCCATTAATATTAAATTTTAATGGAATGATATTTTAAAATTATGACATTATACAACTCATTAAAAGCCACTTCTCTGTTTAGTTAATAAGGAGTTGTACTGATAATTAAATAATTAAATATGTTATATAATGAAATTTACTATATTATTTGATCTATAAACTATTGATACCTAACATTCAAGATCCTGGAAAGATATCAAGGCAAATATTTATTTATGCACTAACAAAATACAGCCTGTTGAAATGGCTTTAGGTAAAGCATTTATTTTTGATAACATCAGAAAGTGAGATAATAAAGTAGGTGTTGTAAAATGTATTTTTCTGAAATCCCTTAATTTTTAAATTAACAAATGGTATTTCTCTTGAGGATATGTATTTGTAACCTAAAGGCTTTTCTGCAAAAAATGTAAAAACGTATCATCAAGTCATTTTATAGGTTATTTTTAATTAAAATTTTATTAAATATTTCAATGACGAATACAAATCTCATATCAAAACACCTGTTTTAATTCTAGTTATAGGAGCTATAGATGGTCAAAAATAAATGGATCATCAGTCTTGAATAAACTCGATAAACCTCATTACTTTGGTTTTCCATTTTAATGAGAAAGCTGAGAATAAGCAGAGGTAATTGTTAAAATTAGTTTGGGAGAAGGTGGTTGTATTAATTTACTAGGGAAACCATAACAAAATATTACAGACAGTATTTAAACCACAGACATTTATTTTCTCACAGTTCCGGAGGTTAGACATTCAAGATCAAGCTGTCAGCAGATTTGCTTTCTTCTGAAGCTTCTCTCCTTGGCTTACAGAGGACTACATTCTCTCCCTGTGCTCACAGAGGTTTCACATCACTCCTTGTCTACAAATTTCCTCTTCTTAGGGAAGACTCACACTTTCTATGAGGCAAGGATTGTCCTATCCCAAAACCAGATAAAGAAACAACAAAGAAAGAAAACTATAGGCTAATATCTTTGATGGACATAGATGCTAAAATCCTCAACAAAATATTGGCAAACCACATCCGGCAATACATTAAAAAATCATACATCATGATCAAGTGGGATTCATCCCAGGGATGCAAGGATGGTACAATATTCTCAAATCAAAAGCACAATACATCACATAAACAAAAAGAAAGACAAAAGTCACATGATCATATCAATAGATGTGGAAAAAGTATTTGATAAGGTATAGCACCCATTTATGATAAAAACACTCGGGAGGGTGGGAATAAAGGTGTCATACCTCAACACAATAAAGGCCATATATGAAAAACCTACAGCCAACAGCATACTCAATGGGCAAAAACTAAAAGTTTTCCCACTAAGATTGGGAACAAGACAAAGATGTCTGCTTTCACCACTTCTATTCAACATAGTATTGGAAGTCTTAGCCACAACCATCAGACAAGAAAAAGAAAGAAAAGACATCCAAATTGGAAAAGAGGAAGTAAAACTGTCATTGCTTGCAGATGACATGAGAGTGTACATAGAAAACACTATAGACTCCACCAAAATATTACTTGACCTAATAAGTGAATCTGGTAAAACAGCAGGATACAAAGTCAATATTCAGAAATCAAAGGCATTTTTATACACCAACACTGAAATATCAAGATCAGAAGTCAGGAAAAAATCACATTTCCTATAGCAACAAGAAAAATAAAATACCTTTGAATAAACCTAACCAAGGAGGTAAAAAAACCTGTACTCAGAAAACTACAGTGCACTGAAGACAAAAATTAAGGGAGACACAACTAAATGGAAGCATATACCATGTTCATGGATTAGAAGGATTAACATCATCAAAACGTCCATACTACCCAAAGCAACCTATAGATTCAATGCAATCCCTAGTAAAATACCAATGACATCTATCACAGGCACAGAACAAACATTTCAAAAATTTATAGGGAACCATACCACAATCCCATATAGCTGCAGCAATTCTGAGAAAGAACAAATTAGGAGAGATGACAATACCTGATGACAAATTATATTACAAAGCCATTCTAATCAAAACAGTCTGGTACTGGCATAAGAACAGACACATAGGTCAATTCAACAGAATAGAGAGCCCAGAAATAAATCTATGTCTCTATGGTCAATTAATATTTGACAATGAGGTCAAAAGCGAAAAATGGAGTCAAAGTAGCCTCTTCAACAAATGGTGTTGGGAGATCTGGACAGCTACATGTTAAAAACTGAAACTCCACCAACTTACACCATATACAAAAATAAACTTAAGATGGATGAAATACTTAAATATAAGTTGTGACCCCCAAAAAATCTTAGAGGAGAACATAGGCAGGAAAATCTGATATTCCATGCAGAATTTTTTCACCAAAATGTCCCCTAGAGCAGGGGACATAAAGGAAAGAATAAACAAGTGGGGCTTTATCAAAATAAGAAGTTTCTGTACAACTAAAGAAAACATCAGCAAAGCAAAAAGGGAATTAACTGAATGGGTAAATACATTTGCCAATGATACCTTAGACAAAGGTTTGACATCCAAAATACAGAAAGAACTCACTTGACTCTATTCCAGGAAGACAAACAATCCAATTAAAAAATGGGCAAAGGACCCGAGCAGACACTTCTCCAAGGAGGACATACGGAGGGCCCAGAGACACAGGAAAGGTTGCTCAACATCACAAGCCATCAGAGAGATGAAAATTGAAACCACAAAGTGGTACCACTTCACACCACTTAGAATGGCCATCATAAACAAATCAACAAACAAAAAGTGCAGGAGAGAATGTAGAGAAAAGAGAACCCTAGTGCACTGTTGGTGAGAATGCAGACTATGGAAAACAGTTCACAATTTCCTCAGAAAACTGAAAATGGAACTGCCTTTTGACCCAGCAATTCCATTTCTGGGATTATACCCTAAGAATCCCAAAACACTAATTCAAAAGAACCTATGCACCCCAATGTTCACAGCAGCACAATTTACAATAGCCAAGTGTTGGAAGCAACCTAAGTGCTCAACAGTAAATAAGTGGATCAAAAAACTACAGTACATTTACGCAATAGAATACTATGCAGCAGAAAGGAAGAAGGTGCTACTACCCTTTGTGACAACATGGATGGAACTAGAGAGCATTATGCTAAGTGAAATAAGCCAGGCGGTGAAAGATAAATACCATATGATCACATATAAGTGGAACTTAATTAACAAAACAAGGGAGCAAAATATAACCAGTGACATTGAAATAAAGAAGAAACTGACAGTAACCAGAGGGGAGCAGGGCGGGGGATAATGGGGGAAAAGAAAGGGAAGGGTCATCAAGGAACATGTATAAAGAACACAACCCTTTCTGGCAGAGCTGGGAGGAGGGGACAGGGTCACTGAGAGCCAGGGATGGTGCTGAGGCCTGGGTCCTACCTGGAGGGGTAGGGAGAGGCAGAGACAATGGGGGATGCAGTGGGGCTCTAGGAGCCCAGTGGAAAATTTCAAAAATGTTTCAAATTCCTGTAGAAAATCTTGACTAAAATTAAAGAAAAAAAAGTACCCATGTACAAAACCAAAGAGGGGAAGGGTTGAAGGTGGGATGTCAGGGTAGGTGGGGCAAAGGAAAATGGTGGTGGGAAAATGTAGACAACTGTACTTGAACAATAATTAAAAAAAAAAATTAAAGATTAAAAACTTTTTAAAAATTTCCTCTTATAAAAATACCAGTCAATTGGATTAAGTCCTGCTCTAATGGCATTGTTTTAACTCAATCATGCCTTTAAAGTTTCTATTTCCAAATACAGTCACAGTCTGAGGTGCTAGGAGTTAGGCCTTCAACATATGAATTTAGAGCAACAAAATTCAGCCTATGAAGTAGAGAAAAGGATTCTGGACACTGAAAATTCTCCTTCTTTTATGTAAAAGATTAATTAATTTATCTAAAACTTCATGTAGCAATTTACCTACTTACTAACTGACAAATTCATTAATAGGCAATAATAGTCTTTAGAAAATTCTTCTTACATTTGGTTTCACTGCAACATTTTTCCTATTAGTGAAATTAGGAAATATTTATTTTCCTTAATTCTATGCATATTACATATCTTCTCCAAATATTTCTCCAAGTAGCTCCTTTATACTAAAATATCATTATTAAGATAATTCTTATTAATGAGATTTTAACCAATATAGACACAACCTCTGACCTAATGAAGCACACAGTCTTCTGCAATAGAAAGACATTATTCTAATCACCACACAGACAAATCATTGAAAGATATAATAAGTGCTATGACTTAAGCAGGCAGGGTGATACGAGATCTCTATTAATAGTCAAATGTGCTGAAATTTAAAGAATGATATTTAGAGATAGAGAAATCATGGAAGAAGAACATTCTAGGCCAAAAATAATAGAAACACAGAAGATTAGGATGGATTAGTTAATGAGATATTCAAGAAAGTATCAGCAGGTCATCATGTCTGGAACACAGAGGGTATAGAAGACAAGAGGCTGGAATATTAGGCACATCATGTACAAATGGCAGTGTAAGTAATATTATACACCTTGATATACACTATTAGACCAACTGCAAGAGGTGATGGCCCATAGAATGAGCTATTGCTTCTGTAAATGATCGGAGCTGAACAGATCCATGAAATACTTAGAAAGCATAATTGATTTGACTAGCTGATTTGATAATTGGATTTATGAGATGAGCATAATGGAAGTTTCAAGGGGAACTTTTAGAATTTTGATTTATGAAACTAGCGGTATTTGATTACATTAATTGAGAAATGGAAGTCCTGAAGAAGAGCTATTTTAAGGAGTAAGATCAAGCATGAGTGATCTTTTGAACATGTTAAATTTGAGGTGTTTATTAGATATTTATGTATAAATCTCAAGTATATAGATATATAATTATCTTAAGGCATAAATTTGGAACCCATTGGTTTGCTTTTAAAATACATAATTAAAGAATATATATTATATAAAGATATATATAATACAAAGGTATATATTATAGAAATATAAAGATGCCCCCCAAAATGTTTTAAAGATGTGGATTGAAACTCACAAAGATGTCCCTAGAGTGAATCAAATCAGGTCAATATTTAAATAATGTGCTTTAAAATTAAATTTGAGTTTAGCAGATTGACAATCATAGTCAGTAGATTTTTTTTTTTTTTTACTTGAAAGCTTTTAGTTGGGCAAAGTATTTTTATTCATGTTTTGTATACAAGGTACTAAAAATCCACATCGGTGCTGTGACTTGTCTGATGGAGCAATGGAAGGGGCTTAAAGGAGCAGAGTGGTGCCAAAGCTGAAAACTTCGGCTCCCTGTGTACAATGTAAATAAATTAGATAAGCTTAAATAAAAAATATATATTTACTTGTATTAATTTTTTCTTGTAGTTAATTCTAATCTATATAAATAAAACTGAATTAATAGTTTTAAAACATTTCACAACATTGATTTAATTGCATAGGTGGAAAGGAAAGAATAATAAAAGATATCCTCACTGTTGTAAATGTTGGAAACATTAAAGGCTTTTAGTTCATTATTTATAGAGTATGATAATTTCCTTGGGCAATTAGAAATATGGTAATTTAATCACAGTCTTACCAAAATGATGTGTATAGTAGAGTAAAAACACAAATAAGCAATGAATTAGCATATAGCAGAATGTACAATAAAATTGATACAAAAAATAAAAAAAATAAAATTATTTATTTTATTTTAAAATAAAAATTGATTTATATAACACAAAGTGACATTTAGTAAGCATTTTATTGGATGCACAGTTGTATGGATTAACATAAATGGATTGACTATAACAGGCCAGTGTATCTGTCATTAACACCTAAATTTCTCATTTCCTTGAGATACTCTCCATTTCAGAAAGGCAAAATGACTGCAAAGACATGGAAGTGGGAAAACACATGATGTTTTAGGTAAAGGTAAGGTTAGTAAAATGTGAAATTAAGGAAGAGAGCCATGGAAAATGAAATAGGTAACCTATAATAAGACGATATTTTGAAAATCCTTTTCCCATTTTTTGATAACTACTTAATATCTGATGTCAAGTTTAATTCCTTAAAGTAACTGGAGATTCAGAGCTATAGAGTTGATTCTGTGAAGTTAATCGGATAAGGATTTGATGTAGTCACAGTGGCTTCCCAGCAATAGTTATCCTTTCCCCACCCCCATCCCAGCACCAGCTTCCTTACTCTCAGAATCGTGATGTAATTTATATACATTCTGTGGAAAATGCTCGTGAAAGGTGAGCACAGCCACTGGGTATATCATGTTTACTATGAACTAATCATTGTAATAACATACCTTGTTATCGATGATTAAAGTGATCCAATTTTTAAGGTGAAATACAAGGGCAAACATATTGGTGAGTTTTTTGAATAAGGTCTTTTTTTAATAACTCTGATATAAAGAGACTCAGATGTACAGGATGGTAATACCCTTTCCATTCTGCTTTTAGGGGTTACTGAGTCACTACATGATGTTAGAGCAGCTACAATGCCCTTGTGACCATAACAAAAAAGCCACTGGCACACTGAGAGTGGCAGGGCACAAAAAGGGAAGTTGCCTGGTTCCTTAATGACATGGCTGACCCTCTAGATAACATTTGAACATATGCTTTCTAACTGATGGCATATGAAATAATCACTGTTATTTAGTGATTAAAAGCATTGGCTATGAAGCCATCTTATTTGAATTCGGAACATAGCCTTGCCATTTATTAGCTGTGTAACCTTAGGTAAGTTACTCAACCACTCTGTGCCCTTGAGACAAAATAGTACAGCAGTTCTGCTTCACTCAGACCTTCCTCATCTCTGTCACTGCTGTGACAGCCCTTGGTGAAATACTGAAAACTAAGCTACTGGAATGTTCTCATAATTACATGGTAATGACGGTTTTCTACATGCCCGGAGCAGTGGATCAAGATGAACCAGACTGCGAGAAGGTTTAAAGTGGAACGTGAAAGATCAGTACAAGCACCCACTGCCTGGTTAGGAGGTTTGCACAGTGGCTGATTTGATTCCAAGACTCAAGTAAACTTCTGTTTACTTGACATCTCACACATTTTCGGTATTTGACAGAGAGAAATATGCACCTGTGAAATCCCCAGAGAGAAATACAGGAAAGCTCCCTTTATACCTGTCTAGCCTCAACCTACATATATGTATATGTTTGCCTTGCTTTTCCTGCACAGGAGTCTTCTGTGTGATAAATCTTAGCCATGATTATAATTTTATGGTGATTCATGTGAGTCTGTCCAGTGAATTACTGAGCTTTTGGACAGCTGTAGGATGTTAGGTACAGCCCTTGATTATGATTATGTGACAAAAAGCTACTTTTAGTGTTTACCTCTCAGGTTTATTTTGAAAATTGAAATAACTAATATATTTACGATACCTATTAAACAATTGTCTTGCAAATATAAAAGAAATATGTGGGTTAGCTATCATTACTTTAAAAGCACCCTTGTGTTCATTACCGTGTTATTTACAGTTGCCAAGATTTGGAAGCAACCCAAGTGTCCATCAGTAGATGAGTGAATAAAGCAACCATGGGGCATTTACACAATGGAATACTACTTGGCCGTAAAAAAAGAAAATTTTACCCTTTGCAACAGCATGGATGGGCCTGGAGAACATCACGCTAAGTGAAATAATCCAGTCAGAGAGAGACAAATACCAGTGATTTTACACATATGCAGAATCTAATGAACAAGCTGAACTAACAAACAAAATAGAGACAGACTCATAGATGAAGAACAGGCTGATAACTCCAGGGGTGTCCGTAGGGGGTGGAAGGATTGAGCCAAAGGAAAAAGGACTCATGGACATGGACAATAGCGTGATACATGCCAGGAGAAGGGGTTATAAAGGGAATAAATGGTAATAGAAAAATACAATAAAAATAAATTTAAAAATGAATAAATAAGTGAATTTTAGTGGCTACTCACTCAAATAGAAAACACTCTACTATTTAAGGCTTCCTATATAAAAATTTAACAATATCTGAACTCTCTAGATGATTGGCCTGAAATAAAAGGTCCATTGATGAGTGATAAACACAATGAAGCAGAGCTTCAAAGTGTGTTTATAATTACTAAATTTATGTCAGAATTATTATTTTTTTTAGTTTAGGTTTATTATTGGCTGACAACACAGAAATGGTTTCATTATATGATGTCTGATGCCTATCTGTGAAAATATTCCACTGTATTAACATTGATAAATTCAGTTTTGCCTTATAGCAGTTAGACCGTAACAGGAAATTTCTAATAATTTAATTAAAGAATACAAAAAGTGATATTCTACTTTAAGGAAGTGAACAGGTTTATATTACACTGCAACTAAAACTGCACATGTTGTAGTGCTGGCAAGAGCTGACTGAATAAAATAAAAATACCATCTTTTCAGAGGAGATATATACCTGTTTGTACGATTTTTTTCTCAACAGCCACTTTTTTACAGTGTACGTGAATTTTATTTTGATAGTAAGTGTGAGTTTCCTGCTGCAGAAGTCCGTAACATGGGAAATAGACACATTTAAAAACCTAAGATTGATTGTCCTTGTAAAAAAGTGGGAACACGGCATGCACCAGTAAACACGTTCGAAAGCACAGGAGGGGTGAATGCGCATTTACAGTCACAAGAGGTGCAATCTCAGAAGGGTCATATCAAAACATTCTTCATGTTAGAAAAGTTAAAAATGGCATAATCTAATAACTAAATATAAAATAGCATTTGATTTTAAATTCTCTTGTGAGACATAAGCTATCAACCTAAATGAATGTAATGGAGATCTATAATACAGTAAGAGTAAGCAGTACCTGTATATTGTTTTACACTGTATTTTCATATTCTATACTACATTACAGGAAAGTTAAAAGTATTAATACTACCCTGGCAGTGGACTAAGTGCCGGTCTGAGAGTCAAAGGGTCACAGGTTCGATTCCCAGTCAGAGCACATGCCTGGGTTGTGGGCCAGGTCCCCAGTAGAGGGCGTGCGAGAAACAACCACACATTGATGGTTCTCTCACTCTTTCCCTCCCTTCCCCTCTCTAAAATAAATAAATAAAATATTTTTTAAAAGAATATTAATACTGAGTGGGATTTTACTGCCTACCAGGCATTGACTGCACACTGTGCTCTTTATGATGATAATAATAATGATAAAATAATAAAAATAAGAAGCACATACTCAGACCAGACAGTAGAAGGCATTTAAACACCTTTAGTTTATGGGTGTATCATTTAATATTCACAGTGGTCATGAAGATTAAGGAGAACAGTGTTACCAAGTTTTGCGGGGTCCTTCTTCTAAACAATACATTCTGCTCTTCGCTGATGCTCCCTGGCCCTTGAAGAGCTGGCTTCCTCCTAGAGTTATTATGTCTGGGTACATGCTAGGATCTCATTTGTCCTTCTACACTTTAGTAGCCAATTTCCTATATAAAATCCACTCCATTGAATTACTAGTGTGGTTTCTGTTTTCCTGTCCCTTCTATGACTGTTGCATTAACACATGGTTGAAATCATGTTTCTTTTTAAAATTCAATTCCATTTAAAAATACTTATTTAGGGCATAAATTGTCAGACACTATTACTAAAACAAAGAAAGCACAGCCCTCAGATTAGAGAAGCCCACCCTCTTGAGCAGCCCACCCTGTCTGCCTGCTCCCCTGCTCTGACTTCAAGCTGCACTCCTGACTCATCAATACCTATAATAACCCTTCATGGAATTCTGGGAGCCTGAAGCATAGCTGCTAATTATCATCACCAATGAAAATATTTTAATTCTGTTTCTTCAATCCTCATTAGTTCATTTTATTCTTTGCTTTTTGAGGATATACATGTATGTGCTTTTCACCTCAACTTCTTTAGGGAAAAAAAATTAAATCTATTTTAACTGAGAGACTACCCATCTAGAAAAATAAAAGTAATAAAGATAATTATTACGGGAAGATTTAACAGTCTTTATCCAGGCACAATTAGAGTGAACATATATGTAGATTTAAGCAATAGTTTTGAACTATTGTACCAAATTAGCATTTATTAAGATTTTATTATCTTTATTAATTCTGCATTAAAATACATTTCTCTCTTTGCCATGGTCTGTTAGTGAAACTATATGAAATAAAAGAATTATCACCTTAAAATGTGTTTAAATCTGAAAGACAGTCAGCAAATAGCTGTCTCTTTTTTTCTGATGCTATTTAAGCACAGTTACTGACTCTTGTTTTTTTATCGAGCACTTATTTTATTGTGTTTTTCCATTGCCATGTATCCCCCTTATACCCTCTCCTACCTCCACCCACCTCCTCCCCTCCCACCACTCAATCACCGCAATGTTTTCCATATCTTTGAGTCCTTTTTCCTTTTTGCTCTGTCCCTCCACCCCTAACACCCCACTCAGAGCTGTCAGCTGCTCTCTATCTATGAGCCTGTCTCTATTTTGCTTGTTAGTTCAGTTTGTCCATTAGATTCCACACAAAGGTGAAATCATATGGTATTTTTCTTTCTCCAATTGGCTTATTTAATTACTTTTCAAGTTCAACATGCAAAGTACATGCTGAAGAATGAATTATCTTGGATCCAAGTAACTACAAGGAGCTGTTTCTAGGTGGTATCAGAATGATTTGATATTGCTTTCATGCCTGATCACTTGGAGTAGCAGTCACTTGCATCATATCGTGATTGACCCACTAAAGCTTCCATACATCTAGTTGGTATTGTCAATAGGAAACACGGTAAATTATATGTTAGATACTGTGAAATAACTGCAAGAAATAAACTGAGAGTTTTATGAATGTTCTTGCTATAATAACTTTGTAGTTTTATGTAGAGTAAGTTTACTTGTTTATGTTATTATTTGGAAATACTTTTATTTTTCAAAGATAGTTTTTTGTAACAATTACCTCTGAAACAGGAAAGTCATGTTAAACATAGATTTAAATACCCAATTAAAATATTCAAGAAGTTTGATGATGGCCCTGACCAGTGTGGTTCAGTTGTTTGGGCATTGTGGGCATTGTCCTACAAAGCTAAAAGTCGCTGGTTCCATCCCCAGTTAGGGCACGTGCCTGGGCTGTAGGCCAGGTCCCAGTTGGGAGTTTGCAATAGCAACCAATTGATGTTTCTCTCCCTCTCCTTCTCCCTCCCTTTCTCTCTCTCTCTGAAAATTAATAAAATCTTAAAAAAAAAAAGAAGTTAAATGATGGACATATAACATGCACTTATTTATATTTACCATTCTATATGGACATACATTATATCATGTACTCATGAAAAACAGATGTCACAAATCTTTCTAAAATGCATCACCATTTACTTTATAAGTTTGTATTCATTTTAAGAAGACAGTTTAACACATGCAGTTACAGAAGGTTCAATTATATGTCACTCTGTGAAACATTATTTTTCATTTCTATCAAATGGCTGTTCTTCTAAACCAATTTCACTGATTTCTGATTCCATATTTTCTTATATATGAAGAAAAACTGAGTGTTTTGGTTCCATTAGCTGAGAACCTCACTTACAGCTGAATAGTGCATTAGATATTTTGAAAAAGAAATAGTTTCTTTAAATATATTTTCTCTGCTGTGGTATAGACTAGAGGAGAGAAAAATCCCTGAAGTGTAAGTAGAATGAACTATAAATAAGGCATAGGATGATACAAAGATTGACTAGGTTAATATTCCAACATATACCTTCCCTACTGAGAAAATCTCTAGTTTCTCCACCTCACTTCTTCTCTTCCATTATCCTGCGATCTTATGGCTGCTGAATCCTCTGTATCATCTCCATTTCGACAGTAATCACTTACGACTTTTACTACCTTAGGTGTGTGCTATTATAATGTTATTCAAGTATTCATTGACTATAAATAAAATGAACATAATGGCAAATAAATATGAAGTCATTGCTTAGAACTGTGCTTAACTCATAATGGTTGTTGAAATATTTGGTGAATGAATAAAATGGAAAAAGCAATGTTGTGGGAAATTAGACTTACGAAGCATGTACAATAAAAACACTTTAGAAAGCATAGTTTCATAACCATTGACTTTAGAACTGAAAGAGATTATAAATCAATGGAGGAAGTTTTTGATAGATACAGATTTCCTGTACATACCACATTTTAGAGTTACCATAATTATAGATAATATTTTTATATAACAGTTTGAAACAAGGACTCATTGAAATAGTTATTTGCTTCCTTTGCATCCATTTTCACATAGCTATAGATATAGTTTGCTTACATATACTATTCAAGTACTCATTTCCCCTCTCTTGAGAGTGCTCTTGTAAGCTAGGGAAAATGGTTTCCTGACACAGCTCCTCGAGTTTTGATAAAAATATACCAAACACTAAATCTTGCCTCTTACCTGAATTCCATGTTTTATTTAGCAAACCATTATTACTATATATGGCTTTTAATTCTGATGACCATGTATTATATTCATTTTTATTTAAAACTGTTAGCAATGCAAACTCTTTTGATAGAGGTAATTCATTTACGTGAAGGTTCACATTCTTGCTATCTATAACCCCACACCATAAATTCTGATTCCCTTAGTCTCCCTTTATGTCTCTGGGTCTTACAGTAATATAAAATCACATCCATCTACTGGCAAGAATGGTAGAGAGTTGCCAATTTTTCTTGATCTCAGGGGGAAGGATACCTATTAAATGATCTGAGGGTCACTATATTCATAAAGGTTTTCCTGACCCCCTAAATCAAGAGAAATATATTCTTTCAAATTCTCATCTTCACTTTTATTTCTGTGTTGAGTAAAACTTATTTGGGTGTTCTTTTTATTTATTTTTTTAATTGTGACTGCTTGTTGGGTAATTTTAACTAAGTATAGGATACATATAAGAAATCACTTTATTTTCAATTCAGTTGAAAATACATGTGTTTAGGACTGCATTTAGGTTCTTATATCTATGTTTTCAAATAACATCATAACTTTTACACAGTACTTACTTCTCAGTAGCTGCTTGAATTAATAAACTTACATTTAAGAAAAGCATTTCAGTTTAACACCTATAACACTTAATAGTTTTATCTTGTTATATATTTTTTTAGATTTTATGGTAATATTTGCTCTTTCACTGATCAAATATGTACCCAGTACCTAGTATGTGCCAGTTCTGAGGCATTGATCATTAAAACAAAGAATAATACGAGCATTCACAGTACTATGTTGATACTATAAATTCTTCCAGGTTCAATGATAGCAGTTCTGTGACACCTTTTAAAGAGTGTTATTGAGGTAAGAGATTCTTCAAGGTGATGGGACAAATGAGTTTTCATCTTTCCCATGTGTGATTGTGTCAAGCATTTGTGCAGCTTTTGTGGCGTAACCTTTCAAGTTGAATCACTGAACACCTATTCCAATCCCCTTCTCTCATGTTTTTTCTTTACGTGGAAACTGAAACTTAAGTGTGTACATAATTTCTCAACTTCCCTCTACATTTAAGGCTAGACATATGATACAACTTTAGTAATGGGATATACACAGATACCTCCTATGATATGATCTGGGTAAGGTTTTCTTTCCCAGCCAAAACAAAGATACAGCGGAGATTATCATTTTGACTACTCATATTAAGGGCCTTAAAATGGGATATTACAATTGGAAATACAAGAGCATTTTGTGACAGTGAGGTTGTAGTTATCAGATGGAACCAAAAACTATAAAGAGCTTCAGTGAATAACAGCACCATCGAACAGCTGAGATCCAACGTCAGCAATTGCCTCCTTCAGACTTCTTGTAAATGAAGAAAATAAAATCCAATTTAGTTAAGTCATGAAGGCTAGGATTTCTTTTACTTGCAGCTGAGCACATTCTTGATTGATTCATAGCACAGTTGAGGATAACTTGTTATTTATTTGTTCATTCTTTTACCCCTCACTTGATCATATGTTTATTGATTTGAGAGAGAGAGAGAGAGGGAAAGAGACACATCAATGTGAGAGATAAACATTGATCTGTTGCCTCCCTTACATGCCCTGATGGGATTGAACAGCAGTCTAGGTATGTGCACTGACCTGGGATAGAACCCTCAACCTTTTTTCAGTGCGTGGGACAATGCTTCAATCAACTGAACCACTCCACCAGGGCTATTTGTTCTTTTAATCCATTTCACACAATGTTGCATAACTGAGGGGAAATTATTAATTCATTTCATTAGAAAAATACATTTTGCAATAACACTGCATTTCTGACTTACACAAACATGTTATAATAACCAATAAATGAATTGTATATATTGTTTCTTTGTTAATGATAGCCCATGGCATTTCAAAGGCTTTGTAAAAAAGAGAGATTACAAAATCAATTAATATTTTTTTCATATTGCTTACATATTGAAATACTGCACTGCATTTCAAAGACCTGCCTGCTAAAAATGACTTCATTAACTTAGTTTATTTCTTTCCATGTTGAAGTTCTTTTCTTTTATTTTTTTCTTAAATAAATTATTAAAATTTAAAAATATATATATAATTTTGTTTTCTAAGATGAAAATCACCTTTTGCATTTTAAATGTATTAGAAATAATATAGGTAAAATATGTGAGTTACTAAAGGTATTATAATTAGATATATTTAATGGGGGGCAGATATTTTCTACTTAGAATATAACACTTACTGAAAAATGACAGGAGGTGAAAATACAATGTGACTGGCAATATTTTTCTCTTCCCCATAAGCCAAGATGTGTGAAACTTGAAGCCAATTTTTCTCTTGTGCTTAGAATTGAGACTGGATAGCTTAAAAGAGTAGAGCACATTTAAGCAGAATAAAAATACTATGCCATCAAAAGACTCCCAAATAAAACCTTAGCAAAAGAAAATGTGGAAAAGGCCTTCAGATTTTTAACAGTTATAAACTTACAAGGAAGTAAGATTTTAAAATTTGTTTTTCATAGAAAGGAGAAAATAGAGAAAGATTACATTGCTATCAATGAATGAAAATATTGTAAAAGTACTAGCCTTCATCATGCCATTTGTATTAAAGCAAAATTATATTGAATAATCTTTCAAATATGCTACTGTTAATAATTTTGAACAGAGTAGGACTCTGCTTGTGTAGTGACTGGAAATTGGTCAGTTAACTTAAAAATTATCTACCAGTGGTGACTAATAAATATCCATACATTAAATATTTTGAACATAAAATATAAAAATATAGGTATCCCTATCTGATATACACATAGATATCAATTTTTAAACATAAAAACATATTTTACAGTCTTTATCCATAATTACTAGATAACAATAATAGCAAATTATTATCTTACAAATTATTCAACACGATTTTATTAAATAAGAATTTTTTTCTTCTACTCATATTTATCAGTTTATATGTTCTTTAATTAAAGTACATGATTACAGAAATAAGAACAACTAACATAAACAGTTTGGCATGAAAAAGATAACATCCTTTTGATGTACGTAACTCAGCTTGTGGGAGTATTGTATACAGTGATGTGTAAGAAAGGTTATAATATAAATCACTGTCCAAATTGGACAATTATAACAGTGAAAGGGGGTAGTAAGTGGATGGATCCTTGGGACAGGCCAGGCAAACCTGGAGGCATGTTCACCCTATTAACTCTTCATATTCAGTGTGGTGAGCACCCATTAATCTGTTCTAGAAAAACAGGGCTACAAGATCTGTTACAGGAATTAGCAGGTATATAAAGTGCAGTTTATTGTTGGTTGTTGTTATTTACTTTCATGCTCATAGAAAAAGCTTAAGTGATGGAATTATATGCATTTATATATCACTGTATTCTGCTCACTCACATAGAGGACTTATGTTGGAACATAAACAGTTATTTAAATTAGACCACTCATTTCAATTGATAGCATTGACCTAAAATTAAAAAAAAAATAAATAAAAACATTTATTTCATACTCCTAAAATGTTATGAAATTCTAAGAAGACTTTTCTAACTTTTCATTCAGAGCAAAGTTTACTTATTCTGATTAAGTTAATACGTTGAAGACGTATTACTTTTTTTTACAAATACGTATTTGTCCTGCTTGTGAACTCACAAGCCTCATGCTATCCAGGAAAAGGGCCTTGCACCGTACATCCTGAGTCCATCTTGCCTGCAGTCGAGCACAACATGTTCCTGAAGAATATAACCGAGTAGGTGTAATAGAAATGTACACCAGATTTACTAGAGTCTATCCACAAGCTGTAAGACATTTTAGTTGAAAATGAGTGCACTTCTCTTAGACTGACACAAATCAGTTTTCTTTGTTTGCCATTTCTATCCATTTTCAAACTTTGTCATTTCAACTTTTTCACTATTATAGCTGTTGAGGTTATGTTCAAAATGTAAATTGCACTTATCAGATTATCAGATACTGTTTTTATATTTAGGTGTTTTTTGTTTTTTTTTGGCTCTATCTCGAATAGTGAATATTATGAAAAACATAAATAATGAATTAAAGATTTATCTTAATTCTATCTCCCTAGAAGAGGGATGTTTTCTCCTCAAAGTATACTTTAGTCTCTTTTGTGATGATTTAGAGAAAAACTATTTATGATTTCTGAAATGCACCATTCAAGATTTTTATTTATTTATTTTTCCCCATCACGTTAAAAATAACACTACATCATTTTCTGGAGAAGTCAAGATTTGAAACCTCTCTTAACCTAATTCCTGGATGATATTTCAGTTTATGCAACAGATAATTCAGAGGATTCATTGTACTTATAATTAAATACTAATTAAAAAAAAAAGGCAGTCCCCTTTGATTTAGGTTCTCTACCCTCCAGAACTGTGAGGGGGAAAAAATATATATATATATACACATGTGTCATATATATATATATATGTTTTCATCTACCCAGTATGTGATATTTATTTACAGCAGCCTTAGGAAACTAATATGGTGACCAACAGCTTGCTCTCTCCTGCTACCAGATTCTCATATCCATCTTGCAAGAATCTCTATTTTCCCACCCTATCAAACATTCCCTGCCTGTCCAATCAGAGCAACCCTGGCTGCAACAGTCATCCCTAAACAACTGACTCACGGAACTCAAATGAACCAAGAAAGTAAAAGTTAAATTTGTATACAACTTTTTCTTTGAATGTATAGTTCTTATATCTACTTCCTGTATTAATTCTTTTAACAGCTTTACTGAAGCATAAAATATGAAGAACTACATATATTAACGTACTCAACTTGATGAATCTGGATATACGAGTGTGCAAACACCTGTGATACCATCAGCACCACAATTAAGGTAACAAACATATCTAACACCTCACAATTCTCTTATGTCTCATTGTTTTTACTTTACTTTACTTTATTTTTTAATCAGATGAAGGTTCATTTTGAATTCATCCTGAGACTCTCCCATTGTGTTAACGCCCTGCCAGAGCTCACAATTACCATCACAGAGCCAGGGCCTCTCAAACCTTGTGGGCCTCATTACAGAAAGGCCTTGCCTTCTTCTGTAAGTGTCAGGCTGAGAAGTATTGACCCTAAAATCAAAGTCTCAGTCCTGTGGGGTCCTTTTTGACCATCCTGAATACCCAGTGCTGATGAAGTGTTTATCTGTTTTCTCCTTTCATAATGTGAAAATAGAATACAAAATAAATGGTTCTTAATTAATAATTGCATCTTTAAATAGCCAGTCCAAATATTGCCCTAAGAAATTCTGTATGTTTAAGGAAAAAAAATATAAATTTCTTTACTAGAGAAAAGCTAAAATTTATAGCACAGAGAAATATGAAATTGAATTAAGTTGACACTATTACAGAGAGTATCTGGGCACTCTTGGTCAGTTTCTGAATTATTTTCCACCTGGTGGATCCCTTCAAACACTGGACAATAGTGAATAAGTATAATTTATGACACACCCTGCAGGGTTCATTTTCTACTAAATTAACCACAACAAATGGAAACAACAGCAAACATTCCTCCTGCACAGATTCAGGTATAGAATATCATTGACATACAGAATATCACAAACATACAACATATTATAACATGAATAAGAATGAGTATTTGCTACACCTCTTCAAATATGTTCTATACAGTTCAAAGCTATTGCTCAGTATAATGAAAAATTCATTTATATTTATATCATTCAATTCTGAATCCCTCCAGTACTTTATATTTCTTATTTGTTTCTTTATTTTATTTTAGACTATTATTGTCTTGCATCTGTGTCAGTGAACTTGAATTTCAAATGTATCACAAAAAATAACAGAAACAACTACTTTAAGTAAATCTACCAAATACCATAATATTTTGTTAAAAAAAATCAAAGTAAAACCATGATTAGAATCAGGAGATATGCAAAATAGAAGAATTTTGAACATGCATGTTCTCAGGACAGTTCAACACTCATCCCCCAGATTCCTAATGCTGATGTTAATTCATGACAGTCTGTTTCCTGGGCTTGTTTCTTATAATTTTAATACATTAGTACCTTACATCCCCTCATAAGGAATATAATAATTCATTGAAATGTCTTCAATCCCAACTACATATGGTGACCAAGAATCTTTTATATATTCAGCTGCACAAGTAGCTCAAGCTTTTTGAAAATTCATGAATCAGTTCCTACTTTCCCAAATGCCTTAGCATATCATCATATTTTGAAAAAGAATATTTTTTTTTCCTATATGTAAGTGAGGTAAGGGGAGAGGAAAATTTTTTGAATTGGGGCAGCTATGAATTACTATTTAGGAAAGATAAATTATTTTTCACTTAATAACATAGCAACATATTAATTGCTAAATAGATAAGGCTAAGTAGAGTTCTGGATGGGTCTACATTAATGAAAAAATAATTTTATTTACTATATTACTATGCAAGTTGGTATAAAGAAAAGCTGAAACATTTTAACTATAATATATACCTTATGCATGTATTTTTTCTTCTTAGGATTATACAAATAAGGCTAGCTTAGCCTTAGTAGAACATACACATTTTTTATTGCATGAGGATGGCTTAATTCATAGTAATTTAAAGACTGTGTTCAGTACATCATCATTGAGACAAAAATTTCAATAATCAGCAATAAGAAAATACAGAACACCTAACAAAGGATTAATTTATAGTTTCAGTAAATGTACCAAACTTGTAGTAGAAATTAAGTTGATTTAAATTTTGGGTAAATCTTTAAAGAACAGAATAACAACATTAACTCTTTCAGATACCAGAAAATTATTTTTCATAAATTATAGATATGTGATAACTCAGAGTAAAATTATGAAAAATAGATTTACAGCCTTTTATTTTCTCAGCCACGTTCATAAGTGCATAACATTTTATCTCAGTTTGAATTGTTTTAACTTCACCAAACAGTTTAAACTGGTAGGGCAGAATTAAAATATATATAAATATATGGCAACAGTTTAGCCCAGGCAAAGAAATCAGCATGCAGAAAGATAGATGAGGAGGGGAAAGAAAGTGAGTCATTTAATATCTTTCTAGTCATTTGAGATGGCTATACTGTAAAATGAATGGACTATGCTTTTAAGAAATGAGTCTCAATCCTAAAAGATCCTAAATGCCAAAGATTTAAAACTTTATCAACAGGTTATGAGGAGACTCAAAGGAGTTTTAGCAGAGAAGTAACAGAATCACATTTGCATTTTAGAAACATCATTATAGGGACTTTACTAAGAGCGTTCTACATTTTCTACTCCTAAGTGAAGCTCTAATATCCTGAATGGATTTATATATCTTTCCTCCTGATCAGTTTCATGACATGGGTGTTAGGAAAGGTCTCAGTCAAACCAGACCTGGGGGTGCCCAGAGAAAGGGTAAGCTAGCTATGAGTAGGCAGTCGAACAGAGAAAACCCCCGAAAGTGAGTCAGAATGGATTTGCCATGATAAAAATTGACTACTGACCACAGAATGAAAAAATTGAGTGCATCAGGATATATAAATATATAAGCATATGTCTATACATAAATAAAACTATTCTACATTCTCATCTATCCTCAAATAAAATATAAAGACACTTCAGTATTATGCCTTCCTTCTTGCAAGTTTTTAGAAGCATCATCTTAATTTTCTGGTTATACAGTATTCCTACCCCTTATCCATGCAGGCTATGCTCTAAGACCCCCAGTGGATGCCTGAACCATGGATAGTACTGAACCCTATATATTTTTTCCTATTAATACATACCAATGAAAAGTTTAATTCAGACACAATAGGAGACTAAAATGTAATAAGAATAGGACAAGTATAATAATATACTGAAATAAACATTATGAAAATGTGATCTTTTTCTCAAAATACCTTCCTTTACTATACAAACCCTTCTTCTTGTGCTGATGTGAGATGACGCAATGCCTATATGATGAGATGAAGGGACAAGAATAAGGCTGGCATTGTGAATAGCCTTAGGCTACTATAAGGGCTGCTTGAACATAAACACTGTGATACTGCACAATTGATCTGATGACTAAGAAAGCCCATAAGTGAGGAACAGGCAGGTAGCATATATGGTGTGCAGACAGCTGGACAAAGGGATGATTCACACTCGGGGGGGGATGGAGAGAATGGCCCAAGTTTTCTTCATGCTACTCAGAATGGTGTATAATTTAAATCTTATGAACTATCTATTTCTGGAATTTTTCATTAATTTTGGAAAGCAGTTGACCATGGATAACTAAAACCAAAGAACACAAAAACTGCAGATAAGGGGACCACTGCATAAGCAAATGGTTATATACTCAAATAGTTAGTTGGATTTATATATTTGTAAGTGGGAACAAAGGAGAGGAGATTTAGGTTTTATAGCTCAAATAGGACCCTTTTTTTCTTAATTTGAAATGTCTCAGAGAAACAACTGACCATAAGTCTAATCATAAGGAACAAAATGTTTGAGGATAATTGTAGGTTTAAAACTTGAAATAACAAAATTGCCTCTTATAGCAAGTGGAGCAGAAAGCCGAGGGAGAAGTGCTGACAAGTTAGCCAGCAGTTTGTACGTGATTATCCATATTTCATGAAATCCTTTTGTTGTTTGTTTTTATTGTAATTATTTTGAGTCTTTTTAGCTTTGGTTCATTTAAACCTATTTTATATATTTTATAATTGTCAATGGTCTCATTGTTTAATAGAATATGCAATTAATTTATATGTATCTGTGTTATTCAAGTATAAGATTTTTATCCCAACCTGCTATGTGTCAGGAAATACTGTTGAAACTGGAATACATCAGTTTAAAAAGACAAATACCTCTTTCCAAAAAAAAATTAAAATTATTTTGCACCATTAGAAACTGAATAGAACACCCTGGAGCTTTTAATATTCTTACAAAATTTATATATATTATGAACCCATAGATTAAAATGCAAATCCAGATGGAAACTGTGACCTGTACACTGGGATTGTGGAGGACCAGGCTGTATTGGGAATTAAGGCCTGGCAGATGATAGATGGTGACAGCATTGTTGCATTTAATGAAGTGGCTACTGAAGCTTAAAAGGGGAAAATGACAAGGGAAAACTGAGTGTTTTTGTCTTTGGAAGAAAAAAAAAACTTTACAACATTTTAGCAAGAAATGAACTCACTACTTCTGTTTGAACTTCATTAATCTTTTCCTTGTAAAGGTATCTCATTGTCAAGCAGGTTGATAGCCACTTTGGGATAATGCTTTGCTTCTTTGTAATAGAACCAATGCCTTCATTGTCCTGAGGCTCCAAAGATGCTTAACCTTCACTGAAATACTAAGAACAACAATGTTCTCTCTGGAGAAGCCAGTGTGAAGATGCCAAAATTGTATGGTTGGAGCAGGTAAATCTTTTTCTTGTGGTGCCATTTTTCTTTCTTAATTTGTTTCTGAGAACAGCAACACATGGCAGAAGGAAAGAGTGTTACTGAGAATTTTTATGCAGAGACATTTTTTTCTTGAGTAAAAGAAAGAGAAGCTTTTGAAATTGTTCTAGTGAATCTTTTCTGTAGATTGATCTTAAGATTTAACAGCACAGGCTTTTTGTGAAGTCAAGAGGCTAAACAAATTGTCACAACAAAAAAAATCTATGAAAGTCCATACTCCTAAAAGCCGTCAAATCATTTTACATCCCCAACCCCAATCCCCAACGCAGTCCCAATTAATATCTATTTTTGTACAAAGAAAGCAGGAAAACAATATACATGAAATTCTCAAGACTATTTCCTTTGGAAAATGTTCAAAATTCAACACTATATCCTTCTTTTAATGTTAAAGTATGGACTTGGATTAACAGAAACTCCTTTCTCAAATAAAAAACATTTAAGCAATAAGGAAATATTTTAAAACTAAATACTATATTACTTATCATTGTTTTTCTTTTGGTTGTGATGTATGTAGCCAATTAAATCATTTTGGCACTCTAGCATAACTCACTTTTATCACACATTGCTTTCACAGTGTGTGATAAAAATGATATTTTGCTTTTAAAATGTCTGTATTGTCTTTGAAATCACAGGTACTTATTTTCAGCCTCATTTTCCCCCATCAATTCCTGCATCTGAGCAGTGGGTGGAACTGGCTTTACATCAGTTCCAATCATTTAATGATAGGGATCACAGACTACAAAACATAGCCCAGAATGCCACAGGCCATGTGGGAGAAGTAGCAAATGAGGACAAAGTCTGTTGCTGGCCTAATCCTGTACCTTAAAAAATGTAGCATGCTGTTCCTGGGGGCTATTATTATTCTAGAGTTCAAAGGAGGGTTTTAAAACTCTGAGCTACCAGTTGTCTTTTATTATCTTGATTAAACTCATAAATAGGCTGAAATAGAAATGCTACTCACATCTGATTATAAATGTGCACATAGTGAATAAATAAACTAGTGAAGTAGAATGTTACAAATGAGAAAATAAGAGGAAAATAGTATTTTTTATAGTAAGTTTTAACCATATTGTTTCTCAAATGTTCATTAAAATGTAACCGACAAGGTTAATTCATGATTTAGTTCTTTAACTATCTTTGACAAGGAGAATACAAATTATTAATTGCAGAATTTTAATTTAAAGTTATTGTAATCCAATTTTTCTTTTGTCTTCATTGTTTTATTAAATAAGCAGGAAAATACAACTAACCATGTTTTTGACATATAGATTCAGGGATTTAAAGTTAAGCAGTCTAAGACAGAAATTAGATAAAGGTAATTTATAAAGTTTTCCTCTTTTATATCACTGTTTTCTTAAGATATTATTATTAACAAATTTTAAAACCTCTTTGGGTTTTTCAGCTTTTAGCTCTTACACATGAAGAGCTTGGAAGCTGTTACTCCTCTCCTAACAACAAGAGAAAACTGTAAGAACTCTTCTTGGACCAGTCAGAGAAAGATGTTTCCTTCCATAGGCAAATTCAGAAAGTCACAAAGTGTTTTTCTAGAGTAAAAACCCCTGGTGCTGGAAATATTATCTGGTAGGTACACTTAAATGATGATGATGAATTGCTGGCAACCAAATCATTAGAGTAAGAGTGAGAAAGCGTCCTGATACTTTCCTGGGCTGACCACAAGAGCCCATCTAGGTTCTTATGATAAAAACTCAAGAAAGATCACCCTGTAGCTCTATTAGGAGAAAAGTAACTATTGTGAAATACTCCTACAGCCCTCTCTATGACAAAGGCTTATTTTCAAATGGAAAACCTTTTATCAGAGCCTCCAGAGCACTGGTGGAAGGGCATTCTTTTACTCCTGCCCACACTAGCCTTTCTGACCTGCCTGAGAGAGTGGAAAGCTACATAAAAACACATGTAAATGTCACAGGCCAGAGACAATGGTCAATAAAATACAGATTTAATTGGAAGATTATGAGATGCTTTTCTCTCCCATGTACATTACCACTAAACATATAGAACTCCAATGTAACAGTGGATCATAGATGAAAAAGCTGCAAAACACAGACTCTTAATTTAGGAGGGGTACTTACGGAGTCCAACACCCCAAAAGACGAGAATGTTAGAAGGATGTAAAATCTCTGGATATGTAGCTACCGCAAATATCAAACAACGCCCAAGCCTTAGCAAACTAACATAAATTCTCACACTAGTAGCTCATTTGCCTCAGTTACTATCACTGAAAAATAAATATGTCAGGCATTTAAGAAAAAAATTCCATGACACACCAAAGACCAAGAAAAGACAAAATTTATGAAGACAAGCTTCAGAACAAGACTTAGATATCACATAGATGTTGGAATTATCAGAAAGGGATTTAAAACAATGATCAACATGATAAGAGTTGTAATGGAAAAAGTATACAACATTCAAAGAAAGATGGGTAAGTATAGACATATAAATCCAAAAAAGAACCAAAAGAAAATATTAGAAAAATATGTTGACAAATGAAGAATGTCATTGATAAGCTCACTAGTAGAGGTTATGGTCAAGAAAATAAAATAGAAAGCTTAATGATATTGTCAATAGGAATATTATGAGGAAATGTAGAGAGAAAATATAATAAAAAAATAGAATAGAATAACCAAGAACTGTCAAGCAAATTCAAAAGATGTAACACACATATAATTTAAATATCAACAGGAGAAGAATGAGAGAATGAAACAGGAGTATTTGAAACAATAATGGCTAAAACATCTGAGTAAAAAATTATGCCAGTTCTCTACAGTCAATTTCAGAGGGTAGAGGGAGGGAAAATACTTTTTAACATTCTATGGGGCCAGCTTTATTCTAATATAAAAGATAGACAAAGACACCCCCACCCAAAAGAAATCTATAAACCAATATCTTTCATGAACATAGAAACAACAATGTGTGGAAAGGATTATATGCCATGGCCAAGTGGACTTTATTCCAAATATGCAAGGTTAGTAAACAACAAAAAATCAATTTTGATATGTTATATCAATAGATGCAGAAAAAGCATTTGACAAAAATCCAACACCCATTCATGATTTTTTAAAATCTCATAAACTAGGAATAAATGGAAACTTCCTCAAATTAATAGACTATCTACAAAAAACCTACAGCTAGCATCATGCTTACAAGGTATGAAGATAGAAAGAGAAGAAATAGAACTTTGTTCAGAAATGACATGATTATCTATATATAAAATCCCAAAATGTTAATAACAAAGACTTCTTGAAACTAATGAGCAATTATAGTAATATTACAGGATATCAAATTATATAAAAATTTAATTGTTTTCCAATATGCCAACAATTAACACTTGGAATTTGAAATTAATAAAATAGTACCACTTATAGAAATAGCAAAAATGAAATGCACAGTTGTAAGTCTAAAAATTTTAACAAACCTATATGTGAAAAAGTCTAAAACACTGTAAAAAAATCAATGTAGATTTAAATAAATGGAGAGATAGTCCGTATTCCTGGATTGGAAGGCGCAATATTGTTAAGATGACAATTGTTCCCAATTGATCTATAAATTTAATACAATCTCAATCAAAATCCCAATAAGCTATTTTGTAGATATAAAAACTGATTCTAAATTTATACGGAAAGGCAAAAAACCTAAAACAACTAACACAATACTGAAGCTGAAGAAGTTAAGTGAAAACTCACACTACCCAATTTTTAGACTTATATGTCCACAGTAATCAAAACAGCATAGAAGGCATGATAGGAGGTTATATTTATCCATGGAATATATTAGAAAACTCAGAAATAGAACCACATAAATATAGTGAAACATTGATTAAGGGGTAATAACATCCAATGGAAAAAGTCTAGTCATTTCAAGAAATGGTTCTGAAATAATTGAATATCTATATATATAAAGTAATAGGCATAGAAACAGACCTTACCCCTTACAAAAATATTAAACAAAATGGATCTTAGACTAAGTTAAATGTGAAACAATAAAACCTTTAAAAAAACATAGGAGAAATCTGTGCATATTTGGATTCGGTGATGAGTTTTTTTCCCAAACCTCACCTAAGGAGATGGTTTTTCTTAAGTATAGAGAAAAAGGAGGGGAGAGAGAGAGAAAGAGAGAGACACATTGATGTGAGAGAGAAATATTGGTCATTTGCCTACTGTATATGTCCTGACTGGTGATCAAGCCCACAACTTAGGTATGTACCTTGACTGGGAATTGAATCCACAATCTTCTGGTGCACAAGACAATGCTCCAACCAACTGAGCCACCTGCCAAGGTCTGGTGATGAAATTTTAAATACAATATTAATAACAATCTCTGAAAAAAAAAAGATTGACATTATTACAATTAAAATTTTGTGTTTCTGGGAGACACAGTTAAAAGAATGTAAAGACAAGTCATGGATTGAGAAAAAAAATGCTTTTAAAACACATGCCTGATGAAGTACTTGTATAGAAAAATATACAAAATAATTTTAGACTAAACAGTAAGGAAACAAACAACTCAATTTCAAAATGCACATAAAACCTGAAAAGACATCTCACCAAAGTCAATATGCAAATAGATGTATGAAAATACACCGAACATTTTTTGTCATTAGAGAATCACATTTATTTATTTTTAAATTTTTTTCACTTTTTAAATTTTTGTTCAAATACACCTGTCTCCATTTTTCCACCACCATTTTCCCCTGTCCCACCCACTCCCATATCCCACCCTCAATCCTTCCCCCCTTGGACTATGTCCATGGGCCTTTTACATGTTCTTGATTACACTTCCCCTTCTTTTCCCACATAATGCACCCCAACCCCCACCGATTACTGTCAGTTTCTTTCTTATTTCAGTGTTGCTGGTTATATCTTATTTCCTTGTTTGTTTTGCTAATTAGGTTCCACTTATACATGAGATGATATGGCATTTGTCTTTCACTGCCTGGCTTATTTCACTAAGCATAATGCTCTCCAGTTCCATCCGTGCTGTCACAAAGGGTAGTAGTACCTTCTTCCTTTCTGCTGCATAGTATTCTATTGCATAAATGTACTGTAGTTTTTTGATCCACTCATTTACTGTTGGGCACTTAGGTTGCTTCCAACACTTGGCTATTGTAAATTGTGCTGCTGTGAACATGGGGTGTATAGGTTCTTTTGAATTGATGTTTTGGGAATATTAGGGTATAATTCCAATGGAATTGCTGGGTCAAAAGGTATTTCCATTTTTAGTATTTTGAGGAAATTCCAAACTGTTTTCCACAGTGGCTGCACCAGTCTGCATTCCCACCAACAGTACACTAGGATTCCCTTTTCTCCACAACCTCACCAGCACTTGTTGTTTACTGATTTGTTTATGAAAGCAGTTCTGACTGGTGTGAAGTGGTACCTCTTTGTGCTTTAAATTTGCATCTCTCTGAATGTTAGTAATACTGAGCATCCTTTTATATGTCTCTGGGCCCTGTGTATGTCCTCCTTGGAGAAGTGTTTTTGAGGTCCTTTGGCCATTTTTTAATTGGATTGTTTGTCTTCCTGGAGTAGAGTCGAGTGAATTTTTTATATATTCTGGAGATCAAACCTTTGTCGGAGGTATCATTGGCAAATATATTTTCCCATTCAATTGGCTCCCTTCTCATGTTGCTAATGGTTTCTTTAGTCATGCAGAAGCTTCCTATTTTAATGAAATCCCATGTGTTTATTCTTTCCTTCATGTTCCTTGCTGTAGGGAACATATTGGTGAAATTATTGCTGTGTGGAATATCTGAGATTTTCCTGCCTATGCTCTCCTCTAGGACTTTTATGGGGTCACAACTTATATTTAGGTCTTTCATCCACCTTAAGTTTATTTTTGTGTGTGGTGTAAGCTGATGGTGGAGTTTCAGTTTTTTGCATCTAGCTGTCCAGATCTCCCAACACCATTTGTTGAAGAGGCTGCTTTTACTCCATTTTATATTTCTACCCTTTTGTCAAATATTAATTGACCATAGAGACATGGATTTATTTCTGGTCTCTCTATTCTGTTCCATTGATCTAAGTGTCTGTTTTTATGCCAGTCCCAGGCTGTTTTGATGACAGTGGTTTTGTAATATAGTTTGATGGCAGGTATTGTGATCCCTCACACTTTGTTCTAGTTTCTCAAAATTTCTCCAGCTACTCGGAGTTGTTTATGGTTCCATATAAATTTTTGAAATGTTTGTTCTATGTCTATGAAATGTGTCATTGGTATTTCAATAGGGATTGCATTGAATCTATAGATTGTTTTGGGTAGCATGGATATTTTGATGATGTTAATCCTTCCACTCCATGAACATGGTATATGCTTCCATTTAGTTGTGTCTCCCTTAATTTCTTTCTTCAGTGCTGTGTAGTTTCTGAGTACAGGTCTTTAACCTCCTTGGTTAACTTTATTTCTAGGTACTTTATTTTTCTTGTTGCTATAGCAAATGGGATTTTTCTCCTGATTTCTGATCCTGATATTTCAGTGTTGGTGTACAAAAATGCCTTTGATTTCTGAACGTTGCCTTTGTATCCTGCTGTTTTGCCAAATTCCCTTATTAGGTCAAGTAGTTTTTTGGTGGAGTCTATAGGATTTTCTATGTACACTGTCACGTCATCTGCAAGCAATGACAGTTTTACTTCCTCCTTTCCAATTTGGATGCCTTTTCTTTCTTTTTCTTGTCTGATGGTTGTGGTTAAGACTTCCATTACTACATTGAATAGAAGTGTGAGAGCGGACATCTTTGTCTTGTTCTCAATCTTAGTGGGAAAGCTTTTAGTTTTTGCCCATTGAGTATGATGTTGGCTGTAGGTTTTTCATATATGGCCTTTATTGTGTTGGGTTATGCCCCCTTTTTTCCCACTTTGCTGAGCGTTTTTATCATAAATGGGTGCCTTACCTTATCAAATACTTTTTCTGCATATATTAATATGATCATGTGATTTTTGTCTTTCCTTTTGTTTATGTGATATATTATGTTTATTGGTTTGCAAATATTGTACCATCCTTGCATCCCTGAGATGAATCCCACTTGATCATGGTGGATGATCTTTTTAATGTATTGCTGGAAGTGGTTTGCCAATATGTTGTTGGGGATTTTAGCATCTATGTTCATCAGCAAGATCGGCCTGTAGTTTTCTTTGTTTGCTGTGTCTTTATCTAGTTTTGGGATCAGGATGAAGCTGACCTCATAATAAGCAACTAGGAGTCTTCCCTCTTCTTCAATTGTTTGGAATAGTCTGAGAAGGACAACAGTTAGCTCTTCCTTAAATGTTTTGTAAGACTCTCCTGTGAAAACATCCGGTCCAGGGCTTTTGTGAGTCGGTAGTTTTTGATTACTGCTTCAACATCACCAGCTGGTAGTGGTCTGTTCTGGTTTTCCAGTTCTTCATTCAGTTTTGGAAGATTATATTTTTCTAGAAATTTGCCCATTTCACCCAGGTTTTCAAAATTCTTGGTGTATAGTTCTTTGTAGTAATGTCTTACAATCCTTTGTATGTCTATCGAATCAGTTGCAATTTCCTGTCTTTCAATTATAATTTTATTATTTGGGCCCTCTACATTTTTTTCCTGATGAATCTTCTTAAAGGCTTGTTGATTTTGTTTATCTTTTCAAAAAACGAACACCTGGATTTATTGATCCTTTGAATTGTTCCTTTAATCACTATGGATTTCCATTTGACTCTGATATTGGTTATTTCCTTCCCTCTGCTTGCCTTGGGCTCTGTTTGTTGTTGCTTCTCCAGTTTTGTAGTCATAGAGTTAGGTTGTTTATTTGAAATGTTTCCATCTTTTTCAAGTAGACCTGTGTTGCTATGAAGTTCCCTCTCAGAACTGCCTTCACTGTGTCCCATAGATTTTGGACCATTGTGTGTTCTTTCTCATTTGTTTCCAGGAACTTTGTGATTTCTTGCTTGATCTCATTATTGACTCACTTATTGTTTAAAAGCATGTTGTTCAGTCTCCATGAGTTTGAATGTTTTCGAGTTGTTTCCTTGAGGTCAGTTTCTAGTTTCAAGCCCCTATGGTCCAAGAAAATGCTTGATATGATTTCAGATTCCTTGAATTTGTTGAGGCTTGTTTTGTGTCATATCATGTTGTCTATCTTTGAAAATATTCCATGTGCATTTGAAAAGAATGTGTATTTTGCTTCTTTGGAATGAAAGTATACATATATATATATATATATATATATATATATATATACACACACACACACACATATGTGTGTATATATATATATGTCAGTTAAGTCCATTTGATCTAATGCCATCATTCAGTTCCACAATATCCTTCTTGATATTTTGTTTGGATGATCTATCCATTGGTGACTGTGAGGTATTAAAATCCCCTACTCTAAGTACCTTGTTGTCTATATCTTTCTTAAAGTCCTCCAGGATTTTCCTTATATATTTGGGTGCTTCTGTGTTGGGTGCATATGTTTACAGTGTTTATATCTTCTTGATGGTTTCCTCCTTTGAGTATTATGAAGTGTCCTTCTGGGTCTCTTTTTATGGGCTTTGTTTGGAAGTCTACTTGTCTGATATAAGTATTGCTACCCTGTTTTTTTGGTTGGTTTCTTTGTTTTTGTTTTTTCCTGTCCTATGTCTTTTTCAACCCTTTACTTTCAGTCTATGTAGGTCTTTTTTTCTGAGGTGGGTCTCTTATAGGCAGCAAATGTGTGAGTCACTTTTTTTTTTATCCATTCAGCTAACCTATGCCCTTTGATTGGAACATTTAATCCATTACATTTAAGGTTCTTATTGATAGATACTTATTCATTTTTCCCCTTTATATCTGTGTTCCTCTCTCTCTCTCACTCTTTTTCTTCCTCTTCTTAAAGCAGTCCCTTTAGCATATCTTGCAGTGCTGATTTGGTGGAGGTGTATTCTTTTAGCCTTCTTTTCTCTGGTAAGCTCCTTATTTTGCCTTCAATTTTAATTGAAAGCCTTGCTGGGTAGAGTAGTCTTGGTCGCAGGCCTTTGCTTTTCATTACTCGTGATATTTCTTGCCATTCCCTTTCGGTTTGTAGTGTTTCTATTGAGAAGCCAGCTGCTAGCCTTAATGGGCTCCCTTGTATTTCACTCCATGTTTCTCCCTTGTTGCCTTTAAGATTCTCTCCGTCTTTGCTCTTTCCCACTTTAATTATGATGCATCTTGGAGTGGGCCTTTTTGGGTTCCTCCTGTTTAGAGCCTCTGTGATTCCTGGACTTGTGTGACTTTTTCTCTCCTCAGATTAGGGAAGTTTTCCATCATGACTTTTTCAAACAGATTTCCTATCCCTTGCTCTTCTTCTCCTTCTGGTTTTCCTATTATACAGATATTGTTACATTTCATTTTGTCCTTCATTTCCCTTAACCCTTCTTTATTCTTTTTGAGTGTTTTTCCTTTTCTTGGTCTTTCTGGGAGCTTTTTTCTACCTTGTCCTCCAGCTCACTGAGTCAATCCTCTGCTTAATCTATCCTGCTTTTGATTCCTTCTACTGTGTTCTTCAATTCAGAAATTGTATTCTTCATTTCCTCTTGGCTCATGTTGATAGTTTCTATGTTCCTTTTCATGCTGATATAGTTTGCAGTAAGTTCCTTATAGTTTCCCCGTAGTTTTTGGTAATTCTCACTGAGCTCATTGAGTTTTCTTATAACCATTATTTGAAACTCAATATCTGATAGTTGCCTTGCCTATTTCATTTAGCACTCTTTCTTGGGGTTCCTCCTTTCCTTTTGATTGGGGCTTGTTTCTTTGTCTTCCCATTGTTTGAGAGGCTCTTCTTTTTTGCTTCTGCTTCTTCGAATGGTGTGTTTTGGCACCCTGACTTTGTGGTGTAAACCTACATGGTAGGAGACTGTGAGTTTCAGTGGTACAGTCTCTTTGATCTCTTGAACTTGATGCCCTTGTGATGCCCTTTCTACTGTTTATGTTGGCTCTCTGGAAATAACTGGATTTTGATTGTTGTTTGGTCATTCTTTGGTATGTCCTTCCCTCCCACTGGTTGACTAGTCAGTGCCCACCATGTCTAGTGTGTTGTTGTGCAGGTGCTGCCAGAACTAAACCACAAAGCCCAGGAAATAAACCCACATCTGCAAAAATAACCCCCCTGAAATCCCACTATCAGCAGCAAATGAACCAGTATTAATAAGGCTGCAAAGAGACTGACTATTATAAGAAAGGAGAGAAATAAACTGTTGTATAAAATCTAGTGATTTAATATGCACCAACCTGGTGGGCAAGAAATAAGTGTTAAAAAGCTACATAGAAAGAAAATATTGCATGTCATGGAGAAAACCATGGTAGATTTTGTCTATGTAGCCTCTAATATTTACTGCTGATTTTTCTTTCTGGATCCGCCTCTGGTGATGTCAGATATTGACTCCATCTGACCTTAGGCATTCTGTTCCAGACTTCCAGCGATCTACTATCTATGTCTATCTCCTTCAGCTGTTAATCTAGTCACTCTGCACTCAGTAGTCAGGCTTAAGCCCTATATGGTGGACCAGATTCCCTCCTGGGATCAGGGCTATTGTTTCCCCTCAGGCTACTGCTGCTAAGAGGGGAGCGGTCTGCCTGAGCAAGATGACTGCTGCTGTATGGGGGATGACTCAGCACCAGGATCCTGGTGGCTATTTTCTCAGTTCTCTCCCCAAAGCCTCAGTCCCCTGTCTCTCCTCAGTTGTCTCTAGCTCACTCTGCCCCCACCTTTGCTGGATCCCAGGGTTAGTGGCTGCAAATGAAAAGTTATACATTGGCCCTTTAAATGGTTCTTTCAGTCTCTAGCTGCTCATCTCTGGCAGAGAGCAGCCCTGCTGCTTTTTGTAGCTGGCTGCTATCTGTGTACTTTTTGGGCAAGAAATGGTGCTGTAGGCTGGGGATCTCTGCTTAGGGTTTTGACAGCACTCTTCTCAGGGGATCCAACTGGCCACTTAACTATCCCTCTGGCACTTCTGCCTGTGTGTACTCAGCCAGCCTTCTCAAATCTCTGCTGCACTCCTTACCAGTCAGGTTGTACTGAAGCTGATTCTTTTTTATGTCTGATGTTATAAGGATTCTCCCTTGCTATTGTTCAGTTGTTTGTTCCGGGGGATTTCTCCACAATTTAGTTGTAATTCCAGATTGGTCCTGGGAGGAGGTCAGTGTGACTTCTGTTCACTCCTCTGCCATCTTGCTCTCTCTACGGAATCATAATTTAAAACAAAGATATATTCTTACACATCTATCAGAATGGTCACATTAAAAAAGTTGACAATATCAAATTCTGGTGACGATGTAGAGCAATAGAAAATTTTCTAAATTCTTGGTGGGGTTACAAAATGGTATGTCTTCTTGGAAGACATTTTTGGCAGTCTTACAAAATTAAACACAGTACTTCTATAGAATTCTAGGTATTATCCAGTTAGTTTTAAAAAAATTATTATCCATGTCTGCACATGTATATTCATAGTAGCATTATACATAATTGCTAAAAACTTAAAATAACCAAGATCTCCTTGAGTAGATTGGATAATGAATAAAGGATAAACCAACAGTGGCACATATAAAACAGAGTATTATTTATCAATTAAAAGTGAATTATCAAGTCACAAAAAGACATTAATTGATCCTAAATGCATGTTGCTACATTTTGGGAAAAGTAATTAAATTTGGCCAGCAGACCAGTGGTTGCCAGGAGTTGTGACGGGGAGCAGTGCAGAGGTTAAGCACAGGGAATTTTAGTGCAGGAGGTTATTCTGTTTAGTATGTAATGGTGAATACAAGACATTAAGTATTTGTCAAAATGTTTAGAATTCATAGAAATTTATAGCAAAAAGAGTACACTTAACATAGACAACTTTAAAAATTGCATATGTGGAATTTTCAGATACAAGACAGAACATGACAAAATAATCTAAAAGCATTATAATGTATGGGACAATTCTGTCAGATTTCCTCACCTGAAAATATCATTTGTTTTACCTTCTGTATTTAAGATAGCTTTGGTCAGTCCACAAGTTTTGATTAATTGTAATTTCTCAAAATTCTGAATTTCAGCATAATACTGACAATTGTATTATCAGCTGAATTATCTGTATTTGGTACATGGTATCTTCTTATTATTGTATGTCAAAATAAGGTTTTATTTAGTTTCTAAATTTTTGAGCATTTATACATTGCTAACATTAAAGATAATTTTTATAACTGCCAATTAATGCTTTTGATTAGTATCAGAAAATTCTTAGCATTATATGTTTTCAATTATTACCTCTTCTCTATAATCTCTATAGTCTTTCTGGCCCTCAAGTAATTTGCATATTGATTTTTGCTCTTTAATTCTTGGTCACTTTGTCACTCAACTTATTTTTATATTTTCAGTCTCTGTCTCTGTGCTACATTCTACGGAGTTATTGCAGCTGTATCTAATTTGCTGTGCAAGTCATCCAGTAAGTATTTAAATCTGAAATATATATGTTCATACTATATCTGAAGTCTATGGATATTTACATCTCTTGCTTGTTGTTTCTGATCACTCTTATTCATAGATTCTATATTCCTGTGATTTGCCATTTTTATAGTAATTCATATTTTATGAGTGTGTTATGTGAGAATACTAAGGGCCTATATTGAAGATGCTTATTATCAGAGAGGATTTGTTTTAGCTTAAGAGACACTTTAGTTTCTTTTAAGCATCCTATCCCATCTCCCCTTGGTCAAAGGCTTAGTCTCGTTTGATAAAGGCTTTCACCATCAAGCTAACATTGCTTTTTATTTTTACTCTTGTTTTCCTTGTACTGCTTCTTGCTTCTTGCATAGGTGCCCACCTCCTTAATTCAATATGCCTTTTCATTTTTCCTCCCTTCTTTCCTCCTTCCTTTCATTCCTCCCTCCTTCCTTCCTACCCACATTCCTTTCTTTTATTTATTTATTTTTTTACTTTTTGGTCTTAGAGAATTTCATTGCTTCCTAGAGAGTATAGAAAAGCAGTAAAATGTATATTGTATGTAATTTAATAGGAGAGTTTCCAGAATATCTAACCCACCAACAGAGTGATCTCTTTTCTTGACTGATTTTTAAAAATTATTTCTAGGGTTAATGATAGGATTCTATATACACAAGGTTTGTTTTCTACATGATCAACTTAAGAGCAGAACAAAGAGAAATTCAGTGAAAGGTACATGAAACACTTAATAATAAAGGATAAAATATAACATAAAAATAATTATTATTCATAATGATTAGACTATATTAGGTATTCTCAGAACTTATACATATTTTGCTTAATCCACATGCCATCTCTGTAGGGTGCTATTGATATTTATTATTGCTCTGATTATTATAGTAAGAACTGAGCTCAAGTAGTTATTTAATTTATATCATATCACATGGCTAATGGTGGTGGCAGAATTCAAACCTAAGATAGTCTATATCTAAATTTCACGCTCTTTTTATCTCACTGTATGTAAAAACAAATTAAGCATTTGGAGGGGAGTGGCAAAAGAAAAGAAGAGCAAAATGGTGAAGTAGTACTGCAGCCAAGGGCACTCTGGGTCATGTTTTGGAAGCAAAAAGTGATAATCAAGTTTCTGAATCCTGAAGGGTATTTGGGGCTTAAAGTGATTCATGCAGGATGATAGACTAGAGTCAAGGTTACTGCCTGGAGTTCAGGACTGGGGTAGACCCCTGGTCCTATGTGAATATTACAAAATAAAGTCTGCCTTACAAAAGAAACATGAATACACACAATATTGATGTCATATATCTCAATATTAAATAGAGCTTTTTGGATAAAAGGAAAGGATGAAAAGGAGGAGGAGGAAAAGAAGGTGGGGAAATACGAGGGGTGTGTTGGTGACATGCAGAATGTCACTATACACTTTCTAACTTGAGTAGGAATTCTATGACCAATATATTGAATGGGCTATTTTCAAATTTGGTTCAACCAATCTTTGTTAAAGTTGATGTATTGTATTACATATGAGAAATGCCCATTTTGTGTCTAGGTAATAAATCCAATTGAAATCCAGCCATATAACATATATTTATATTATATATTACTTAGGCTACTTTTATAATGGAATTTTAACAATCTTACTTTGTTATCCAAATACATTTCCAAGACTGGATCTCATTCTCCTAAACATTTTTGTTTTCCTAAATTTAACCTTAAACAATGTATAACCTTAATGTTAAACTGGAGTTTAGGGGTCATATTTTATGTTTCTATCAGAATACAAATATTACTCAATTCTCAGAAGTCTTTCCAAATCACATCACTTGGAATTAATATCTAACATAACATTGAATTTGTACTTCTATTAAAGCACTTTCAACATGTTTGGTACTTAGACATATGTCTATCTCTTGCATTAGGATATTAACTCATGGAGGACAAAACTGCACTTTTTAATTTTATATTCCGTATTTGCTTTGAAAAATATTTTGTAGCAGCATACTTACTGGATTACTGAATAACAACCAGAGGTGAAGATGTCCTATGCTATCACAGAGGTTTTAAGGTGTTGATAATATTTTTTTTCTTATAGAAGAGAGAAATGAGAAAACCAATATTCAGTTTTTACAAGTGCTATGCATTTGTAATATTAAAATAATTTTGTAGAGGAATAATATTTTGGCATATTGAAACTTTTGTTTCCAAAACCTTTATGTTCCCATTTCTCCTTCTCCACCATTTAGGAAGAATTGGTAAATTTCTGCAGTTACTGTCTTGCTAAGCGGAAGGCACATACTTGAAGTTAAGTTGCTGCAGCATGAAAAAATGAACTTTGAGATAATTATCTTTGAGACAAGAGTCATTTTTACCTTTTAAGAAAAAAAATTAAAAAGTGGTCCCTATATCTAAATTTCTGTTCCAAATGTTTAATGCTAAAACTTAATAAAGCAGAAACTACAGTTTTCAAAATAAAAAAAAAATAGAGTAGGTAATGTTGAAAAGTGTTAAAAGAACCAGTTTCTGACTCCCTAAGGAATATAAATCTCCTGTTGGAGAGGAAAGACAAGAATTGGGAGAGAGGAACCAGGAAGGATATGTGGCCTATGTTTAGGTGAAGATGTTTTCACCAAATAAAGGCACATAAGTCCACTGGTTCATGGGATCTTGAGAAGGTATAAAGATGTGTCCCAGCTTCTGGAAAAAAGTATACAATGTGAGATACATTTTTATTTTATTCTAAGTTGTGAATTATCAAGATTCTTTATGCAAATTGCTAGCCAAATTCTTCAAATTATTGATAACTTCTCACATCCAAGAATGCAAATTCAAGCATTAAGAAAGTAGGACAGATTGTAAAATAGAGTTAAATTTTTTTTGAAAACATAAACCCCAAATAATTTAAAAAATTAATCATCACATGGTTGGTACTTAAAATTCTAAATGCATAAAAATTATAATTCTCAGAAATGCATGGGATACTTTGAGTAGTTTCTTAAGACATTAATAAAAACAAGATTTTTGATCAATTTGGTGAATTTATTATTTGACAGATTAAGGAAAAAACATGTATTCTCTATGACGAATTTGTGTTCAGTGAATTAATTAGGTTGACGGGGCCTCCAGGGAATTATCATTGGACAGTTTACTTTCATTTTTAGCTCGTTGACCTGGTTTAATTAATGGCAGCTGGGTATGATGGTACAGATTTGACATTAATATGAGCCTTTTTCTGATTAGTGTGAAATTGAATCTTTTGATATAGATTTCCCTAATTATTAGCTAATTTCAATAGCTTAATATTCTCATTGCCAGGAAGTCTGAGTTATAGGAGGAAACAAGAAATTCCAGGGAACTCACCACTGTGTTCTTCCTCAGTTACTGTGGTCTCAGGTCCCTAACTTCCTATATTTTGTATAGTTGTCTATCTGCTATAATGATTATGCTTTTCACTTATTACGTTTTCTTCATGGCTTTTCCTTCTATCTTTCTATTTCTTCTTTTTGTTGTCTTATTTCTCTTCTCAATATTCCTTATCATTGAGTTGAATTTAATCTCTCTGGCATATCTTGTCATTTAATCTTAATATGAGTCTTTCTAGTATTTTTACATTCTTTGCTTGGTTCAGTAATTATTATTTTCTTCTTTCATATCCATTTATACACTGATTAAAATCTCTGTTTTGAGGTATCTCTTAATGTCATTCAGTACTTGATCAAGAATACTTATTTATGATTTGAGAGGATTTTTTATCACCTCAAATGCTATATTATGTTCTATTTTCTTCCTCTAGCATTTTATGATATTACTTATTATTTTTTCTTACATCAAAATTTCTAATATATTCTTAAAACATTAATAAAATGTATTTCTGTGTAGGCAATATTAAAGAATATAGGCAGTTTTTAAAATCTGTGTTAGGGTTTTCTGTTGATACAAGAGCAATTTTCTAATGAATGGCGTATTTTATTGAGAAAGAGAGTATTGTGTTTTCTAGTATTGCAATAATCCTTTGTTTCTATAGAATTTTAGGTGCTCCTTCTGGCTTCTTTTTCTCTTCACCACCTCCCTTTTTAAAGAATCCTTTCTCTTACCCATAACCATTATTTTCCCTAGACTCCATTTCTGGCCTTTTTTCAAAAATTTCTGAAAGTAATGCTCATATTCACTAGGATTTAGGTTTTTCTTAAGTGTTTTCCCACTCAGAATACAACTGTCTCACACAACAATGATTTTTATATGATTGTCACCACTTGGACACTCCATTACCATCTCACGTATTCTGTAAGTCTCCAGCTCCTTTGGTAAGCTGCAACTTCTTTTATGGTTTTGGATATTTATTTCATTGATACAAATAGATTTAATTTCATGGTATCCTTGTAGGTGTGACTTATGTGTAATTTTCTTTGCTCCCTTTGTTAATTCATAGAATTAAATATATGTGGAGAATTTAATGTTTATTTGCTCATTGTAATTAAAAAAAGGAAGAAAACCCAGAAGTACAGTGACTTAAATTGTAATTGATAATAGTTATTTGGGACCTTTGCAAAGGTTTTCTAAAAAAATGTCTTACCTCTCTTCCAAAAATTAAGTTATAAGTTTGACAATTTCTTAGTATTTTTAATACTAATTATGAAAAACAAATCTTCTCCATGATAAAGGTCTGTTTGGTGGATGCTGTGCTCCTTGAGTCTTTTGAACCAGAGTAAGACCCAGGAACACACTTAATCATTCACTCTGCTGTCTTTGTAGTTGATTCTGTTCATATGTTTTCTTGTGGTTTTTATTATAATAATTTTCTGTTACCACCATAATTAATTTCCACAAATTTAGCAGTTTAACGTAGCCTAAGCTTCATAGCTCAGAGTTCTGTAGGCTCCAGGTCAGGTCACTGGTTTCCCTGTCTGGGTTTGAGAAGGCTGAAATCATGAGATTAGCCAGCCTGGTCATCATTAGGAGGGTCTGAGAAGAATCCGTTTCTAAACTCATTCAGAGTTTATCAAAGACAGTTCTTTGAGGGTCTTAGGACTAAGATCCTCACTCTCCTGCTAGCTAATAGCTGCGTACTGCTCTTAGTCCCTCAAGACCTGTTTTTTGGCCACTAAACCTAGGACCCTTAATCTCAGATCTTCAATCATGCGATGAATCCTTGTCAGGTTTGGAACTCCGCTAACTTCTTTAGCTGTCTTCTGCTTCCAACTGGACATAGTTTTCTGCTTTGAAGGATCATGCATTGTTTTGGGTCCACCTATATAATCCAGAATATTTTCCCTATTCTAAAGTCTGTAATGTTAAGTGTACCTGCAAATTCCTTTTTGCCTTGCAACATAACATTCACAGATCCCAGGAGATATCTCAGAAGACCATTCCGCCTATCACATAATTATTTTAATTTCAGGCTGTCCATTTAGGCAGACATCTGTCCAATTTCCTCATTGAAATCCTTCAGTATCCTCCAGTGAATGCCACTTTATTAAATTGAATATTGCCCAATAAGCATGTATCCATCAAGCAGTAGATAATTGCATATGGAAAATCCATTCAAAATTCTTTTTCCATAACCTTAAAATAGACATTTGTTTGTCTCTCCTTTTTCATTTCTGAGTACATTTTAAAAATTCAGATTCCATAATTACCTAGCTAACTCCCTTACATATGATAAGCTTTTTTTTCAGTGATTTTAGAATCTCCTGTGATATTTTCATTAGTCTTTTTTTCCCACCTACCATGTTTTAGGTTACACCTAGCTAGCTCCAATATACTTCATATTTATATAGTTTTATTATTCACAGGTCCTTAAATATACAAAGTAATTCAATCCTTGTTTTGCAAATAATTGTGCCCTTTTTGGGTAAAGAATATCAGAGATTCAGAGAACTTACTTCTTACCTAAAATACCATAGCTTTTAAACAACTGAGGCTTATGTTTCATTACGCCAATTCATATATCTCTAAATTAATCCAGTTACCAAAAATAATTTACTTCTCAGTCCACCTAAGGCAAATCTCTGTTTTTGCAAAACTTTCTGTGAATAGCACATTTTATGAAAACTCTGATTCCCTTATATGTAGTTTACTTAAAATTTCAAACTAATTTTATAATTCCTGTTGCTTATTATTTCATGAAACTTGCTCATATTTTATCAAGATCTCTTTTCTAAAATTAAATGTATGTGTGGCAGTTATATGTATTCCCCACATTATGCGCTATTTATCAATTAAGTGAAGCCTAGTACATTTCCCCAAAGAACTGAACTGATATTAACTGACAATATCAAATCAGTTAAATAACTATTTGTTGACTACTTAGTTCTTGTGTTAAGTCTTATGCTAGAAGAAGGGAGAATTAACGATGAGAAAGGCATGATCACTGTATTTTATAAAATGATCTCTCAAGAAACAGATAATTGTAATTCTACCCAAACTCTTCCAAATTTTACAAAAAGGAGTAGATATTTTTTTCATTTTATTACAGTCCTAATTGAAAAACAAAATTCAAACAAAATATTATAAGAAATGATAATGACAAGTCTGTTTTACTAATGAAACATTCATGCAAAAGCCCTAAGCAAAATAATAGGTTAACAAAGCTATACTGAATTTAATATATCATGACTCTGTAAGATTGACAACAGGAATATAAGATAGCTTTATGTTACCAAATCAATCAGGAAATCATTCTTACTACATGACAAGATTTCCTCTTTTTCCACTTTCCAATAATAATTTCTTCACTTACTTTTGAACTCTCACCAGTAGTATTCTCCATATCCAGATTTCTGCTAACAGTCTGTTCAGGAAATTTAGGTCTTTTCTGTCATGCTCCTCAACATCTACTAGCTTCTACCCTTGGCATGCTTCCAAAGATATTTTTGTTTAAATCCAAACTTTGCCACTTACTACCAGTGTGATTTGAGGCAAGTTATTGAATCTCTGTGAGCCTCAGCATTCTAATTTTTATTAAAGAAAAATAAGATCAGCATTTAAAGGGTTAAATGTGTATTAAAATATATAATACACACAAAATACCTCTGGTAAAATAGATAAAAATAATCAGTAGGCATTATTTTGCTATTGCTGACTGTTGTATGACCTTTGAGAAACAAAAAGCAAGGGTGTGTTTTCTGTTTCAATTTTCTCAAATATTCAATAAAAACTGAAACACCACCTGCCTCTTTTCTACCTTTAAAGAATGGAAAGATCACACAATGATCTTTCTGGCTTGATACCCAAACCCTTCTCTTTAGTTCACATAGGAATTAACAATTTCGATTTGGGAAAAAAAAAAGAAAAGAAGAAAAAAACTATGTTTTTTACTCTTTGAATTAAGGTCTTATAACACAATAAATATAACATTATATCATATTCTCTTTACTTGCTACTTTTTACCCATAAAAACTGCTCTGGAGGATTTGTAGCATACATGCAACACACATACATACACACAGAAACATTCTGTATGTTACTTTCCTTGAATTTTCAAAGCAACTACTCATGGGAAAATTATTTGATGAGTGTAGAAGTTATTTTTATATTTGGTAACAAAAAAGTTTTCTGCTATCTGAAAGTTAATAAAAGCCAAGACTGATTTGGGAGTTCATATAAAAATGCCTACAGTCAGCTATATTATAAATAATATCATATATTTTATTATGTTGCCTCATGTTCCTAAGTAGAATTGTATTATCCAGGAGACAGAAAAAATAAAATGCCAGGATGTATTCTAGAGTTATGACACGTATGAGAAATTTGTATATTTAACATCATCCACTCTTTTCAAAATAGTAATTTATATGAATTGCTTTCTTATTTTTCCTTTCCCAATGTTCAACTGATTTTTTTCTAGCTTTACTGTGGCATAATTAACTAATAAAAATTGTCCATATCTAGGGTATGCATTGTAATAATTTAATACATGTATTTTTAAATAATACCAACAATAAGATTATTTTACATGTATATGACATCACATAGTTACCTATGATTTGATTTTTTTTTTTTTTGTGGTGAGAAACTTAAGATCTCTCAGCCAATTTGAAGCATACCATACAGTATTATATTAATTGTAGATGCCATGTTATACATTAGATTCCCATATTTTACTTGCCTTAAAACTGAAAGTTTGTACTCTTTGACCATTATCTCCCAATTTGCCCATCTTCCAAACCCTGGTAACTATCATTCTTATCACTTGTTCTATGAGCTCAACTATTTTATATTCCATATATCAATGAGATCATATGGTACTTGTTTTCTGCATCTGGCTTATTTCACTTAGCATTATATCATCCAGATTCAACCATAGGCTAGGCAATGGAAGGATTTCCTTCTTTTTTATATCATTTTAAATACATAGCACAATGTCTCTTCATACACTGATGGACCCTTAGGTTTCTTCCATGTCTCGGCTATTGTAAATACTGCTGCAGTGAATGCAAGGGTATAGATATCTTTTCTATTTAGTTTTTCATTTCCTTTGGATACATTCCCAGAAGTGTAATTGCTAGGTCATATGGTAGTTCTATTTTTAACTTTTCCAGGAAGCTGCATTCTGTTTTCCACTGTTAGCACCAACAGTGCACAAAGGTTCTCCTTTCTCTATATCCTTGCTGACTTTTGTTATTCCTCATAGTTTTGATAATAGTCATTTGACAGATATAAGGTGATATCCAGTTGTGGCATTCTCCTGATGATTAGTGACACTCAGGACATTTTCATGTATACATTAGCGATCTTTATGTCATCTTGGAAAAAATGTTTATTCAGCTCCCATGCGCATTTTCACATTGTGTTGTTTGGCTTTCTGCTATTGCTTTGTGTGAGTTCCTTACATATTTTGAATACTAGCCCCTTATCAGATATATGATTTGCAAATATTTTCACCCATTTCTTAGGTTGCCTTTTCATTTTCCTGTTGGTTTTCTTTGCTGTACAGAGATTGTTTAGTTTGATGTAGTCTCACTTGTTTGTTTTTGCTTTTGGTGTCTAATCCAAAAAATCATCACTAAGACCTATGTCAAGGAGCTGAAATGTTAAATGATATGAAAAAATTAATCCTCAAACTGAACACAAAGTCACAGCAGGGGATAATGAAAGAATGAACTCTTTTACTCTGAAGTAATCTACTTGATGTTATAGTAACCACATGTTTTTAAAAACTACTGAACTATTCAAAGAAGGTATAATCACATTTTGATAATAGATTTACATACTTTGAGTATGAATCTTTTTTAAAATTTCTGAGTGTCTCTAGAGTATTTTTGCATATATCACAAAGTTTCTGTATGATGATTCATTGTCAAGAGGAATTGATTGACCTAGAAGAGTATCACAGAACTCTTGGTAGACAACCCTTGTTGTTTTGGTGCTGGGGTTATACATTACACATATTTCTGATAATGTGCCCAAAGTCTGGATAATTTGGATCTATTGGGTGGCCAAAAAGTTCGTTCAGTATTTAAGTAAAAATAAAAGTCACATTTTTCATTTTCACCAATAACTGTATTGAACAACATATTCATTGTTTTGTTCCACTACCTTCTGCCATTTTTCAGGCAATTTCATAATTCCATCTTCCCAAAACTTTTTGTCTTTTAGAGAAAAGAACTGTCCCAGGTAACTTTTGTGGTCTTCCAGGGAATTGAATTTTTTTTTCATTAAGATAATTTTGTAAAGACCAAAAAAAAAATGGAAATCTGAAGGTGCAATGTCTGGTGACTACAGCAATGAATCAGAACTTCGCAGCCAAGCTGTGAGTTTTTGCCTGGTCATCATAGAAATGTGTGGCCTTAAGTTATCCTGATGGAAGATTATGCATTTTCTGTTGACTAATTCTGGATGCTTTTCCTCGAGCGCTCCTTTCAGTTGGTCTAATTGAGAACAGTACTTGTCAGAACTAATCATTTGGTCTCCTGGAAGGAGCTCACAATAGAGGACTCCTTTCCAATCCCACCAACTACACAACATCACCTTCTTCGGATGAAGACCAGCCTTCAATGTGGTTGGTGGTGGTTCATTTTGCTTGCTCCATGATCTCTTCCATTCTACATTATTGTAAGGTATCCACTTTTCTAGCCCAATACAATTTGTTTTAAAAAGGGACCTTTTTTTTTATGTTTAAGTAGAGAATTCCATGCAGAAATATGGTCAAGAAGGTTTTTTCTTTCTTTTATGCTTAATTTATGCAGAATCCAAACATCAGAGCAATTAATATAACCAAGCCGGTACAAGTTGTTTTAAATGTGATTTGGATATTTTGAGTATGTCTGTGTCTGATATCTCTCACGTGGTATAAAGTTGATTGTTCTCAATTAACATCTTGATTTGATCGCTGTCAACTTCACCTGGTCTACCAGACTGTGGACAATCATCCAGAGAGAAATCTCCAGCATGAAACTTCATTACCACCTTTGACATGTGAGATCAGTCACAGTACCTTCTCCATACACTGCACAAAACCTTTTTTTTTCCATTTTTCAGTTGTATTTTAATCTTTCTTGAAATAATAAAGCATAATATGCCAAAAATGTTGCTTATTTTCTTCCACCTTCACTATGAAAGCAACTACATAAAAATTGACCAATTTTGATAAGCTTTTTTTAAAAATGCACACTGATAAGAGAGCTGTCACAATAGAATTTAACAAAATTGTTTTGAATGAAGTTAAAGACAACTAAGTGCTACTAGAGCCATCTATGGAAAAAGCTGAACAAACTTTTTTGCCCAATACATGATTCTATTAATGTGTTTTAGTTTTGTGAAACTACTTGAATCAAACTGAGGAAATGAACTTCAACCATGCAAGAAATGCTAATACTGGAGTCCACATTTTAATTACCCTATCTGCTCCCTTTACACAGTTAGATAACTTCAGTGGATAAAAATGCTGTGTTCAGATTTCTTCACTCAAATTGACAGAGATCTTACTCCTATTTATTTAATTATTAAATATTTATTTTTATTATGCTAAAATTAATATTTTCTTACCTAGCATTCACTATACCAGTTATTTAGAGAAAAAAACATAGATGATCCATATTAGCAGATCCTATAATAAATTAAATAATAAATATAAATCTCCTTTGTAAAAGACCTTCTTTCACTTTATTATTAGAAATTAGACACAAAAATTTGGAGCGATTCAGCCAAACCCATACAGTATAATGTTAGTAGAATCATTGCTCCAAGTGTATTGCTTATAATGCAGGGAATGACCTGAATTTACCTTGATTGTATATCCAAAAAGAAAATTTAGCATATACTAATCTAGAATATAAAAAAAAATAAACATTTCAATAAGGTTCTGTCTAATAAAATGTGTTAAATAAAAAAATACATAAAGTTTAAATCAAAACTATAGGGCACATATGTCATATATGATAGAGGGAGTACTATATCTCAGGGGAAGTGCTAAAAATTGGTTAATTTTTTTCCACTTTTACCAATATAGAATATTAATAATCCAGGGATTTTTCCTCCCAGAACAACAGACAAGAACCTAAGTGTACAGAGAACAGAATTTATTACTTTAAGGTTAGTCACATTTAAGTTATAGAAAGAACTGAGTCCTGATTGTATATTTTCATGAATGTTAAAATAAGTGTAAAGATCTATCAGGAAATTTTTTAATGTCTTTGTATTCCCTTTGGAGTCAGCTCATTTCTTCTTGCCCATAGCAAGTGCCTTGTTTCTATGAGTACTAAGGAAGATATACTACTTCTGTGAATATATGTGTATTTTCTTAAATTGATCATAGCTACAGACATCGATTGTAGCTAGAGAGAACAGAGATTTTAAAAAAATCACGAACTGTATATAGTCTGATTTTAGGCATATAAATAATTTGTTCCCACATGGTTTTATGTTATTTATTTATTTATTTTTTCCATTTGCGATAGTCTTTATCTTGGCTATTCTTATTACTTTTTCTTGACTTTTTTTTATTGTTGTTCCCACACGATCCTTCAGCATTGGTACTAAATAGCCTATGGCTATATCTTTCAATAGATATGTTTATTTCTTTTCCTTCATGCCTATACCAAAGGTAGACCATAATTTATTTTGAGCGTAGTTTATTGTTATACAACTATAAGAAAATCAATAATAACTAATATTATGAACTTTTTACATATGCTGTGTCTAGTGTTCAATATTTGACATATATTACCACCTTCGACGCCCCCAACAAACCAGTGGGGCAAGCACTACTGCTGGCAACAATTCACAATCTGAGAATGTGGGACTGTGAAAGTATTGGTAACTTGTTTAAGGCCAGAAAGCTAGTAAATTCTGGAATCTGGACTTCAACCCATCCAGTTTGCATCAAAAAGGCAACCTTTAAATCATTTTGCTATGTTATATGTAAACACATTGATCATTTAGCTGAACAATGTTCATGAAGCAGTAATACCTCCAAGTGAACAATCTAACAATAAATAAACTACATATATCAGTAAAATTAGGTATAGCTGTATACAAGAGTAAGTTCAAATTAGTAGTGGCTAAAACAATGTTCCCTCTTCAACACATTTAAATCTAAGCATTGCAGGGATGGGGCATTGTCTCTGCCCTGGCCAGAGTGTAGTGAGTTTAGTACTTCCCTTTGCAATTTCTAGATTATGACGTTTCTCTTCATTTACCACAGTTGACAGATGTTAGCCATCCTTTACATATTCTAAGAAATAGAATGAAAGAGAATGAAGAGACATATCTTCATTTTCTGTCGTAGAAGTAGAAATATCACAACCCTGCAGATCTTAGTAGACATAAATTTGTCAACGTCCACATCTATCTAAAAGGAATGGTGGCAAATGTAGTCTTTATTCTGGGTGAGCATAAGAATTGGTAAACTTAAAAGTTCTATACCTGTAGAAGAAAGGAAAAAGAGATACTAGGGGACAAAATCCCTAGTTTTTGTCACACACATAAACACAGATAAACAAATTAAAAAGAATTTAAATCCTAACTACTAGTCTTCAAATAAAAATGGATATAAAATGTTGTGTTATATTTTTATAAAATTAGTTTTATGAAAATAATTTAGACCATTAAAATAAATAAAAAATAATAATTATTAGGAAACAGGATAAAACTGAACTTTTGACCTTCAGCAAATAAAATGCAACTTGTTTTTATTTTTATAAAATATATATAGGCATATATATTACCTTTCTCCTAGAAAAGACAAACTTAAAAAAATGGACAATTAGTATAACAAACAAAGAAATTCTTCTACAAAGTAAACCAACTTTGTTCGCAAAGCCTGAGCCAATTTCAAACTATCACAGATTGGGTTCTCCAGAAGTAGCAGTAGAGATGGCATTTAGGGGTACAAGATGTGTATTAGAGATCAGCATCTGTGAAGGGAAGGTGGAGGGAGCAGAATTAATCAGAAGATGAAGTCAAGTGGTAATACAAATGTGTCAGAGCTTTGGCCAAGTTATTAGAAGACCTGGAACAAGGATTTTGTCACCTGGCAGAGTTGCCTCGTGTTGATATGAAATTGTCAGTCCTTTCAAGCTCATCTCTCTCTGTCTCTAGATATGATTAACCTTCAGAAAGGTATGACATGGACAAAGCTATTCTTATAAGTTAAGGTACTGATATTAAACATGCTCTAGTCTCCATATTTCTTTCTCTAGTACCCTAGTGGCTGGTCCATGTAATTAATTCTGATCAATTATGTGTGAGTTGAATTATTATGCATCTTTTTCAAACTGAAGCAATGGAGTCTTATGTCAGACCCTCCGGGACTCCCGTGCTTTCCTGTACAATAGTCACCAACAACATATGAGACTGAAAGACTGATGAGCAAAGCCCTTTTGCTGATCCATGTTAGATGTGCAAAAGAGCAAGTACACTACTCAGACTAGCTGTTTATTACCACAGAATAACTCAGTCTGTCCTCCCAGATACTCTTTTTTTTTTGATAACAGAATCCTTGCACTTAGGTAGACATATTCTTATATTTTCTCTCAACAGTTTCTGCCCAAATGGAAGTCCTAGATGCATACATAGGTACATACATTTTATATATGTCTCTTGTAAGCAGCACATACTTCAAAAATTCTAGTCTGTGAAATAAAATTTTTTATCTTTATCTTTAATTGCGGTACAATTGACATATTAGTATCAGATTTAAAATATAATAATTTTGTTTGTGTGTATTTAGAAATGATCACCACAGTAATTTGTTAACATTCATCATGTACATAGTTTTTTTTTTTCCTTTGTGATGAGGGCTTTTAAGATGTATCTTAGCAACTTTCAAATATACAGTAGAGTGTTATTCACTATAGTCACTATGCTGTTACTGCAAGTCTGTTCCTTGGACTCCATGACCCATTTCACCCTATCCCTACCTCTAGCAACCACCAATTTGTTTCCTGTATCTATGAACTTGTTTTTATTGTTGTTGTAGGGGGCAGGTTTAGATGCTACATATTAATGAGATCATACAATACTTTTTCTTCTCTGTCTGACTTATTCCACTTAACATAATGCCCTCAAAGTTCATCCATGTTGTCACAAATGGCAAAATTTTCTTCTTTTTATAGCTGGATAGTATCCTATTGTGTCTATGTATATGTGTATATGTGTATACCACATATATGTGTGTGTGTATATGAGGGGGGCCCCAAAATGTAATTTATTTATTAAAAATTATATATTTATTTGTACATGTTTAAACTTCAGCAACTTCAAAGTGCTCTCCATTAGAGGCAATACACCTATCAAGATGTTTTTTCCACTGCTCAGAACAGTTTTGAACTCATCAGTTTTTATGTATTTTAGCGCTTCTGCTCTTTTTGTTTTACCTCTTCCACATCAGCAAAATGTTCTTCTTTGAAGACTTTTTTTATCTAGGGAAACAAAAATAAGTTGCTCAGAGTTAGACCAGGTGAATAGAGAGGGAAGGGCATGGAGGTCATGGCACTTTTGGTCAAAAACTGCTGAGCGCTCAGTATGTTCTGGGCAGGTGTGCTCGTAAATCACCATCATGAAATAGGCAACCACTTTGAAAGAGTCTTCAGAAAAATTTCATTGAAGCCTAACGCGACCTCTCACAACAACGAAGCTGGTATGCTGATAGAGATGAGTTTCTAGAACACTCACCTAGCGGGGGAAGCTTGCACTACAAGGGACCCACCCTTTAGAAGGTCATTCCGGTTTCTTTTGGGTCCCCCCATATATGTGTATATATATAAAATTATTTATCCTTGCATCCATGGGTGGACATTTAGGTTGTTTCCATGTTTTAGTTATTATAAATAGTGCTGAAATGGAAACAGGGGTGCAGATATCTTTTCAAGTTAGTATTTTTTCATATAAACACCAAGATGTGGATTTGCTATGTTGTATAGTAGTTCTATTTTGATCTTCCATATTGTTTTTGATAGTGGCTGAACCAATTCACATTCCCACCAACAGTGCACAAGGGTTCCCTTTGCTCCACATTCTTACCAACACTTTTTCTTTCTTAACTTTTTGACAATAGCCATTCTAATATATGTAAGGTGATATCACATTGCGATTTTGGTTTGCGTTCCCCTGTTCATTAGTAATGTCAAGCATCTTTTAATGTACCTGTTAGTTTCCATATGTCATCTGTGTAAAATGTCTATTCCAATGCTGTGCACATTTTTTAACTGGATTGTTTGTGGGGGTTTGCAATTGACTTGTGTGTTCTATATATTTTGGATAGTAGCCCTGTATCAAGTATATGGGTTGCAAATACTTTATCCCATTTGGTAGTTTTTCTATTCATTTTTCTGATGGTTTTCTGTGTTATGTGAAAACTTTTTAGTTTGATGTACTCCTAGTTGTTGATTTTTGCTTTTGTTGGCTTAGCTTTTGTATTCAGATCCAAAGCGATTGCCAAGACCAATATTAAAGAGTTTACCACCTATGTGTTCTTCTAGGAGTTTTATGATTTAAGGACTTACATTCAGTCTTTAATCCATTTTGAGTTAATTGTTGTGTATTGTGTAAATAGTGGTCAGGTTTCAATCTTTTACATGTGGCTGTCAAGTTTTCTCAACACTTTTTAATGAAGAAACTGTCTTTTCCTCATTGTAGATTCTTTTTTGCCTACTTCAGCATGAGTTAGTTGATTGTACTACATACACATGTTCATTTCTTGACTCTATTTAATTCCACTCATATGTCTGTTTTATGCTAATACAATACAGTTTTGATTATGATAGCTTTGTAATATAATTTTAAATCAGTAAGCATGATGTCGCTGGCTTTGTTCTTTTTTCCCAAGATTGCTTTATCTATTTGGGGTATTTTGTGGTTCCTTACAATTTTAGAATTATTTGTCCTATTCCTAAAAAAATACCATTGAAATTTTAACAGATATTGCATTGAACCTGTAGATGCAATTGTATTGCTTTTTCATTGTATTGACATTTTGACAATACCAGTTCTTCCAATCCATGAGACAAAATATATGTCCATTTATTTGTGTCTTCTTCAACTTCTTTCATCAGTATCTTATAGTTCTCAGTATATAGGTCTTTTCCATCCTTGGTTAAATGTATTCCTAGACATTTTATTCTTTTTGATGCAATAATAAATAGGATTTTCCTTATTTCTCTTTCTGATAGTTTATTATGAGTATAATAGTTGGATAAGCATTTAAAGAAAATCCTATCTTATCCAAGAATCAAAGAATGTTATGAAGCCAATCAGTGCAATTCTTAATAAACAAAATAATGCACACAGTTCAGCCAATCACTGACTACATCCATGTCAGGAAATGGCTGAGAGAAAAGGGAATGGACATTGATATAGCATATGTTGAAAAATATACTGCATCCACTGCTCAGGACATAATCAAATTTGAAATCCATGATAGTATGTTTAACATTTTTCTTAGAAGCCTAGGAAATAAGATCAAAGGGGGAGGTTGAAGTTAAGGACCAAGATAAGAAATTAAATCTGGATAGGGAACTGGTGTGGGCCTATCAACCAGCTGTTTAAACTGTTAGCTGAGTCTAGAAAACCAAGAGAGTTGTTTTCCCCTCATTTAAATTCCAACCATTTACATTGTCTATACCATTCACTCACCACCTCACCCTGTATTGTTTTGTGAGCTTTCATACTTTCTTTTGATGTTACTTATAAGATGAATTGTATACTTGTTTTTATTGTACCTTTCCTAATATAAACTAGAAACAATTTAGCATTATTGAAAGTCAATGTTTTTTCTACTTTCAGTTATTGGCTCCACTATTTAATATCTCTTTGGTCAGAAGTTCTCTAATCATGTTAACAAACTGTGCAGTTAAAAATAGATAAATGAAAATGTGCTTTTTTCAGATTCCTTAACAATTAGAAAAGTAGAAATAATTTACTTCATCTTCAATATTTATCATTAAAAGCATGAGTTCTTTTTTACAAATATAACCAGATAACTATTATGTCTGTAACTGTATCAATATATAAAACTTTTCTTTTTAACCACTGACTTGGATGTCCTTGAGAAAGTCACTTAAATTCTTTGAGTCTTCATTTTGCATTTGAAAATTACAAAAATATTAATAACATTTTAGTACATTTTTCATCACATACTTTCCCATTTATTCCATAGAAAAAAGGAAAATGATACATATTACTACCTTTATTTTCAAGATGAAAAGCAAAGGCATTCAAGGTTATGTAACTTGCTTATAATAAGTGAGAAAAATGGGATTTGAATTTAAGATAAATCTTAAGTGCCTCTAGTCTCTATTTGAAAATTTTCAAATGAATTAAATCATTCATAGGTGTAAATATACCATAGATTGGGATATAGAGAAAGGACAGCTATTTAAACAATAATGGGAAAAAATAAATTAAACCGTCTTTATCTTTGAGGTTAGACTAAATCTAAACATATTTATTATACCACCAAGAAAAGAGTTACCATAAAAATAAATATATAGCATTATCCAGATTTTGATATAGACTATTTTAAAGAGGCTAACATAACTTAAACTCACATAACGCAGCACACACCAATTTAAATTGTTTGAAATAAGGCAAGTGAAATAAGATCATAAGAATAATAAGTGATTGTGAGTTTATAAAAAGCAATAGTATGAATATTTCTCTGTGGGCTATATTCTGTGTTTGAGAATCTTGAACTATGAGATAATGGCAATTATCATCGAACTTGAATTTCTGCATTGGAGAATTGCTGATATTTAAATAAAAATAAGAACAGAGCCTATGATTTCTATTAGGTTGATCAATAATTTTACATCTCTTTGAATTCTTCAAAAACAACTGCCTGTCTTCTTTAGGATGTAAAAACATTTAAAATATATTCCACTAATTTTAAAAATTAAATCTTTAAACTATTCAGCATAGCTGTTATATGCACATATGATTGTATATACTTTGCATGAAAAGCAGTGACGAATGGTTCATCCCCTGTGCCGTAAGATGTGAGCTAGCTCTGGTTGTGTTTCCATCTTACTTAGAAAACTGAAAAAATTTTCTTCTAAGGAAATGTGATAAACATGTTTATTTAAAGTTCATTTTGAGCATGTTGGTTTTGTAAAGTTATAAAGCAGAAAACACATTTTTACCTGAAAAGTGCATAATGTAAAGAAGATGTGTGCATTGGAAAGAAAGTGTGGGGAAACCTTAATAAGGATCTCAGCTGTGATGCCTGGCTCTTATAACTACTCAGTCCCTTAATAAAAGTTTTAACTTTATGTTCTGCCCAGTAGCACTGCCATTGAGCTTTGAGCTCTCACAGAGAATTGGATATTTTGCAAATGGTGACATGCTAACTGTGAAGCAATTCCAATATCCTTTTCAGGACAAAAAGAAAAAAGGAAAGAAAGAAAGAAAATCTTGCTGGTAGAGTTGTGATTCAAATACATGTGAGACTGACCATTTCACCACCTTAGCTAGTTGAATAAAAATAATTGTAAATATTACATTAAACAGGAGGGTGCTCATAAACAGTGACATCTTTCCATATTGTCTGTTGTTTTTTGTCCTAAACTTAAGCCTAGAGACCCCAAGTAGTTCTGAGAGATAAAAAGTTAGGTAGAAAATGTGGCTAAACTGTAAAAGCTTAACTTTTTAACAGATGATAACCCATATGGTCCAGTTCAATAGGTGGTGTACCTGGGATAAAGGATGAGGTTGATGGATTTCTGACAGCTACAGAAATGATTTTAAATAAAAGATCTAAAGTAGAAGAGATACTAAAAACAGATGTCACAGAAACCAGAAACCAGAGCATACCTCAGGAAGACCTACAAAATATGAGGAGAGGATTCTACCATGAGTGAGGAAAATTAGAAGCTCCATGGCTCCTACTTGTTTAAAAAAAGAAGACATTGATTTTCTAGCAGACCAACAGACAAAGCTAGAGAGAATAGATATAATTAAAAATTAATAGCAATAACATGCATAAAAATAATTGCATAAGATAATTACATACCAGAGAAAAAAATGGGTGGCTGATTTTTAACTCTGGTTTTTTGATTGGAATTACTTTCAGAGGGTCCGAATAACACCTTTTGCTGGATAAATGAAAGCCTGAACTTGTTTGGCTCCAAAATAAGGGGCACATCCTCCCTCCAACTCAAATCTTGGGTATTCTTAGGCAACTAAGAAACTCTGTGGAGGTACAAGAGATATTGATACAGAGAAATCCAATCAGATTGCTTGGGAGGAACAGGGACAAGCCATAGGAGGAGGTAACCCGAGGCAATTATAAACAGTCCAGGACAGGATTGGGTGAGAGTACGAATGCCTCCAGTGTGGATGGAATTATGGGCTGGAAGATTTAAACAGAAGAAAGGCAGAAACTGTCACTCTTGCTCTTTCTGAAGGAGGCCTGGAGGATCATGCTGTAGCCACCTGTGTTTCCTAAAGGATGGTATTTTAAGTGGAAGATGGAACTCTGGGTGCAGCCTAGGATTGGTGTGGCCTGGCAGAGGGTGGCAGGGTTAATTTTCTTTGGGTGTTTTACAGAGGACTGGCTCTGAGGTTGAAGCCTGCCACTCTTCCAACATTGTGTAGCTGTTGTACCCTAAGTTTTTTTAGTTTGTAGACTAACCTTATAGAAATAAGATAATTATGAACTAAAAGGGAAATGATAGGGGAACTCAAGAGTTGAAAATTTTAGTCTTAATTGAAAGCTGGAACTAAAGAGTTAAAGATTTAGCCTTAGTTAATAGGTTTAAGTGACTAATGCATGTGAAAACCTGTTATTCAAAAATTGTGTAGCTTTTAAATAAAGACTCCTTTCCTTCATCAAAGCTTTGCTTGTGGAATTTCACCTGGAGAGTGGTGGTGGGCATCAGGGCCCCACTTGCTATTTGGTAACAGTATTTCTCATGAAGTATAGAAGCCCATAGGCTCAATTCCAACTTAACTCTAATTAAATAACTGACTCATCTGGAAACATGCACAGAAAGGTTAGTTACCTAGTGCTCCAAGTCCCCACAGTTATGTTAGACAGCCAGGGAGAGAAACCAAGACACATAGGTGCTTTGAAATGACTTGGGAGGTGACAGCCTCTTGGAGCTCAACCCACAAACACCACACTTCGACCCACTACACAATATCCTTAGAAATTTCTTCAGACTCTGCAGATCTCAAAAGACAACTATCTTGCAGCTAGACCTGTTTTGCTGTTCCCAAGGGAAATGGATTGAGGTCCTATTTTCCTAAGCTTTTATAGCTCTCAGAGATGACCAAAGCTATGTTATCTGTGAACTAGGAAAATGTTTTATTTTCCAGATTCAAAAAGCATATCAAAAATGGGTGAATGGATTTGTCAGTCCTTTGCCAGGATTTGAGTAGCATTCCAACTCTTGAGATACTGAAAATGACTGTCTTTGTTTTATAGAGCCAGAGTCTTTATAGAGCCAGAGGTGTGGCTCCAGAAACAACTGAAAGCCCACCAAATCCTTTTACTTTCCCCAAACTCCTCTATTCATCTTAAAAGGCTTGTAGATAATTGGCTTTATAAAACCCAAGTGCTTCTGAGGAAGCTTGCATTTCTTTCCTTTACTTTTGAGATGCAAATACCTGACCTTCTTCAAGAACTTATATCTGGGCCATCTTTTAAATGCATATTTCTGGGAAGTAATTCTTATAAAAGGGGGAAAAAAACTTTAGCCATCTGAACAGATAACTTTAACTTCAGCTGTTCCTTTCCAAATTAGTAAATTTTAATAAAAGTTATTTTATATCTAGATATTTTGAAATAACATGAACTACTGAAACATTGATTGCTAAACAAGTCTTAAGTTCACCTTCTTTGGGCTTTTTATGACAGAAAAGCTATAAAATAGATTTGGAGCTTTTAATGAATATTATACTTTATTGGAAGTATGTTTCTTGAAAGTGAGAGTGTGTTGGCTAATAGAGGAGCCTGTGTTTCTAAAGGTTATGATATGCATTCATAAAAATATCACTCTGGAGTACTGATTACTTACTTTTTGGTTATCATTGGAAATTGAGGTCTATAAGACAAAATTCTAATTAAATTGGAAAGAAATTGTATGATTTTGGTAATAGAAGGCATGAAGTATGGAGATAATTTTAAGGGAAAAGGAAGCAAGTAAGTTTTTTTTAAGGCTGATTATTTCTAAATGGGTATGAAGAAGCAAACCAAAAGGAACTAGGAAAGTTGTAGAAGGCTTATAAAAACTTTCAGGCTCCACTCCCCCTGCCCCCACCTGATTCTTCTCTGGTGACATTCTTTGACAACTCTAGTGAGAACAAGAGTTTTTTTTATTTACTCTATCTTCTCATTGTAGATGTGGGAGAACCTACCTGTCAGCAGTGTTGTAAATTTCTTGGTCAAAAAATGCCTTGTCAATGCTGAGATGGAAGGTAAACTTGCCCTCTGGATGTAAAGTCACCACTCCACGTGACCATCCCCAGTTGACACCTGGGTGATGGTGTTCAGTGAGTCAGGACCTGATTAACCCGATGTCCAAAATGACCCCTTTCTTTCCCCTCATTTTGCCAACCGCATCCAAAGACAGATGAATTCAAGGAAATAAATCTCATTCTGGCATATCAGTATAAAACTGATGAATATTCTATTGAGATACTCCCCTAAGTCCTCCCCTAAACCGCTAGGCTTTAAAACCCTCAAAACAAAAGACCTAGCATGTGTTCCTCCTCCTGGGAACACACCCATGCTTTTTCCCTCCCTACCTTCTTTGCCCTCAAGCGTGCACCTCCTACACTCTAAGGCACATCACGAGACTTGCAACTGGGGAAGCAACAGACAGTAGCAGCAGCTCATTTCAGAGAACCCCCTTGAACCTGTTCCAAGGCCCTTTTATCTCTCACTCTCCAGTGTGTTGACAGCAGCCTCACTTTGGCCCACTTCTTTTCCATAACATTCGTAGAGCGCCATATGACCTACCTAGTCTCTCTCCTATCGCTTTTTCTATCCTAAACCCTTCCTTGTTTCACTGTCCCCAGCTTTAATAAATGTATTCTCAAAAAAATAAAATAAAATAAAGTGGGGGTATATAATGTACTCTAGCCTTCATCTAATTTAGATGACCGGAAGTCATATAAACCCCCAGATTAAGAAGTATATAACCTATAGTTGTGATGGTCTTGATTTCAGTCAAGTCAGATGACAAGCTTCTATGCAACCATAACCATTACACATAAGTATCAAAATTATAAAGAAAAAAGTCAATATAATTGTCAGAGCCCAGCTGTTTGACCAGGGTAGGTTTTGGCCGTGCGAGGCCCAACTGAAGCACGAGGAACTGACATAGGAACCACACTTCAAGCCGCAAGCATGCTTTATTACTGGTTACATGGGTTTTATTCAAGCTTAGACAATAGTGGCATCATGTCTCAGTTGTGCAGAACAGTTTGCTTGTCAGGCTCGCATACAGAGCTTATGCAATCAGGGACCACTGTGCATGTGTACAATGACATAGTCCTGGGCTGCCTGACCTAGACTGGCCTTCAGGGGGTCCCCACTATAATTGATAGATATAGGCTCACAAGTAACAATAATCCTGAACAAGTTAGTCATTGGGAGTAAAAAGAAGAGGTGAAGATAAGACTTTTAGAGCACAATGTCCAAATTACAGGAAATAGAATAATGGTGACAGTTTTCAGGATGGCCACAAAAAAATATAAAGTTGTTAAAGCACCAGTTTATGGATGTGTAGTAATGATCGATACTATTTGGGAAAAAAACTCATGAAAATTTGATAACATAATATTGAATAGCACCTAAAATAGATAAAACTAAATGCAATCTTGATATACCTAACATCAGACCAAACTGTAAATACTGATCAATATGATATCAGAGGAAGATTGGCAGATAGCATAAAACATTGCAGTATATTTTAGAAAAATTCCTGATTAGATGAATAATATGTGGCTAGTGATGTTACAGAAATAAAGTCTATGTGTCCAATGCTTTGAAAGGTCAAAACATCAGATTCTGGAGTAAAGTAATGTTTACTGATTGAGAAGATACCAACTGAGAAGATGGGAGACCTAGTGGTTCCTCAAGTCCATCTTACGAGAGTACACAATTCAGGCTTCTTTTATATCAAGGAAAAGGGAATCAGAGAGGGGGCTAAGATGTGACAGACCACCTTACACATCTGGGCACCAGCAGATGTCCAAGAAAAACTGTGCTAGTTGATATGTATCCCATCAGGAGTTTCCTGCAAATCTTTGATAAATAATCATTATTGTTATACGTACTTCCCTTATCTTCTTGGCAGGGCACCTTCTGATAAGCAGCTGTCTTTATAAAACTCAAGCCACAGGCAGAAATCCTCTAATGATTAGCATGTCTATATGCAAGACTAAGCAGAAACTATTTGCCTGAAAACCATGGGAACAAAGCAGGCTTGAACAAGGCAGAGTCAGAGAGGTTGAGCATTTCACTCTGTTACAATAAAGAAAGCCTTCAGGAAAGAGAGGAGTTTTTCTGACCAAAACAAACATGTAAAGTGAGAAAAAAAAGAGAAAAAAAACAGAAGGGCTATTTTATGGTTCAATTGGAGCGGAAGGAGAAGAGGAGATTTCTATTGACTTCGGGGATTAAACAGAAAAAGTCACTGAAATAGCAGGCTCACTTCACAGCAAAAGTTATTTATTAGATGAAATTTCAAACAGCCCCTAAAAATACATGTCAGTCATACATTTGGGCAATATAGATTTTTTTGCAATTCTAGTAGCATAAGAAAGTCATACTCAATTTGCCTTCACAGAGAAAGGGGCATGATTACTAGATTAACATAGGAGTGTACAAATTGTCTGCAAAGAATCTATATATACAGAGTTTAAGTCAGAATTTAAAGGAAGGTGTAAGGAAGAAAAAATAATTTTCCTTCTACCCTTCTATGATTTTGGCTAACAAACCTCTGTAATAAAAAGCCATCTTAATAGTAGAAAAACAAACATCAGTTTAGTAATGTGTGCCTTCTGTATACATAGGAGAGACCAGGAAAACTGAGTAACTTCTTGAAATAGCCCAAACCATCATCCTAAATACCATCTCCAACTAAAGACCAAAGAAGATGTTAGGGGCTGGGAGCCAATTATGGGAGGTTGTCAGAAAAACCAAGTAAGCAAGGATGCGGTTGTTATTTAGATTTAGGTCCTTGCTTCTTCCATTTATAAGAGTTTCTAGATATTTAGTTACCCTTCTCTTTCTTGTACAGGAAGGGAGACACCCTTACAATTGGAGGTTTCCATTATGAATGAAAATTTCTCTTATAAAAATGTAACTTCTATTGGATTTTTAGAGCTTTCCCTATGCCTGTTGTTTTTAAAAAATAATCAGCCTCAAATAATTCTTATGCCAAAGAGGCATATTTGGGGTAGAAAATGTTGCTGCCCTTCAAAGGATTAATAGCAGGATATTTTATTGATAATATTGTGACCAAGGGGGAAAAATAAGTAATAGGTAATGAAAAAATAAGAGATAATAATTGCCTGGCTACAAAACAGAAGAAAATGTATATCACAAATGCAACTAAAATTGGCACAAAATGTGATTAAATCATGAACATTCAACTTTGGCAAGTTGATTTGTAACTGCATCATCAGAGAATTTGGGACACTTGCTTAGCTGTAGATACATGGGTTTCCATTTCAAAGGAAAATGATGGCAGGACCTAGAAGACGTCCATCCCTGTGTCTAGAGATTGGATATGCCCAGGTTTATCTTACCCTTGGAAAGATGCATATTTATTAACTATATATATGCATCTGTATAACTATTAATTTTCTATATGTAGTTAATTCTAATTTATTAGTTTTAATTGGACAATTTTGCAAGTAAGTCATCAAAGGTAAGGAATAGGAAAGATGAGGGGAAGTATAATGGAGCTTCAAGTTGGCCAGGACTGGTTGGAAAGATCTAGGTGCCCAATTCAGTGTAAATTACTAGCACTCCTTGCTTCTGAATACTGTCTTCAAGGACTGGTCTGAAACCAAAAGATCCTGCTAATTGAGGATTTTAGTTTCGGCCACTCTAGCATTAGTTGGAGGTCATTTGTTGTCTTTCTGTGCTTCCATGAGCCTCTGGACCATGTTTGAGCTGCCTTGGTCTGATGGCCTCAGGGGCACTGTGAAGCGGTCTGACTGGGGTTGTCTTCTGAAAATTAAAAAAAAAAAAAACCTAGGAAAAAATACTATTAGGCTGGTTTCCATGTTAGGACTGTGTTTCATTGTCTTATGGAACTTGTATCTACCCACAAATCCCAAAGCAAATAATAGAGAAGTGGAATGGACTATTAAAAACAGATATAAAAAAAAGTTTCAAAAGAAATTAATGAAGTTCATATAAGTACTGCCAGATTTCAACAGGTTAAGAAAAGATAAAAAAATTAAATTTATTTTCTCTGATATAGATGCCTATTTCCTGTATCTTGATGTAATAGCTTGACCTAAAAATACAGGAGAATTAGGTGCACTATATATGATAAATTATTAATTAAAGGACAAAAATTATATGTGAGTCCTGGATAGATGATAGCCATAGCAGCACCTCTGTACACACAGGGTAATAGTGGAATTACAATTTCTATGAGAAAATATCCCACATAGTTTTCCAGGCATGTATTTTTGGGGAGGAAGAGTATCCATATTCTCTTTCAAATGCCATAATTTAGAATTTTATGAGTAGTTACAATAAAAAAGGTTTGCTGATCTTCAATTTGAAACAGTTTGAAAAATATACATTATGTATTTAATGTGTATAATTACTAATTTCTATCTCTTATTCTAATACTGGTTATTAAACAATTATGCAGCAATGCAATATAATTGATGTTTTATTAGAATAAATTATTTTTTCAATTTTTAAATTATGGTTATAGTTATAGACCAATAGGAAAGCAATATGAGATTTATGAATCTACTGATATCCTTTAGCATCGACTCATTTATATGTTGATGAAGCTTGCTAATGTTCTGGAACAATCACACTGACAGTTATATTACTTGAAGGAAACAACTTATTTATTACTAAACAGATATCCTTGTACCATTAATTCTTAATCACTTGTAGCAATTACTTTATTTTCAGTCAATAAAAATATAGCCAAATGCTTTACATTATTTTAGGTACTGTGTGGAAATGATAGCTCTTCTCCATGGATTAATTTCTGAAACACTGCTATCTTGTGGTATTCTTTACAGAACCTCTAGGAGTCATTTACTGTATAGAGTTTCCATGAAAACAAAATTGCCCTCTTATGAAATAAATAAACCCAGGGAGTACAATTGACCTTATCTTATTAAATGTGAAATATCTTCTTAGCATTCATCTAGGTGGAGAGTTATAATGCAATAATTCAAAGCAGAAGAAATAGTTAATTTTACAAATATTTTATTTATTTTATTTTTAGAGAGAGGGTAAGGGAAGGAGAAGGAGAGGGAGAGAAACATTGATGTGAGAGAGAAACATTGATCAGTTGCCTCCTGTATATGCCCTGACTGGAGATTAAAGCCACAACCCTAGGTATGTGCCCTGACCTGGAATCGAACTGATGACCTATTTTTTTTGAGGGATGATTCCCAACCAAATGAACCAGACAGATCAGTAAGAGATAGTTTATCTTATTTGCCTATAAATTTCTTAATGTGAAATAACTCAAGGAGAAGTTTAATTAAACACTAACAAAATATTCTTTCTGGAGAAAAAATCCTCTATTTTGTCTCAGTCCAATTTATTTCAGTACAAAACTACTTACTGAGTTTATTTTATATAAGTTTTACACATTACTTGGAAAACAAATATGGGACAGTGGCTACTCTTTGATTTTCTTTGGCTTTTAATGAAGCCAAGTTTTATTTGCATTATGATTTAGACTATCAAGTTCCAGGGGATGTATTTTTATGTTGACACATTTGGGTTGTTTGATTCTCCAGAATCATTTAAATTTTCCTTGCCCTCTAGCCACAGAATATAGATATACAGCTAACAGAAAGAAACAAGTTTTAGCTCATAGGCTATTTCAGTGATTTCAACAGTTGTGCTCCAAGAATTTTAAAATATGCAGTATCTGACTATTTAGTCAGGGACGCTGACATCTTTTTTTCTTAGATTGTCAAATAAAAAAGAAATGACAACAGCCAACTCTACAATAGCTTTCTAGTATGAATGAATCAAAATTATACCTATTTTTTGCCAGATCAGCAAAAATATATATTTTTTTGTATGCCTCAGAATTTTATACTTTATGTGTACTCTGAGATGAAAAAGGTTGAATATCATTGGTCTGTTTAATTTTCTATGGGAATATGATTATTTAAATTGTTCCCTTATTTACTAGTTTGCTTCCAAATTAAGCTCAATTATTTCTAAAGAGCAAAGTTATCTCTGTTGAAAATAGGTGAAAAGATATTCAATGTGATTTAAAGATCACTTCAAAATTTTTTCATAAATTACTGGCAAAATCATAACCTCCATTTGAATCTATAAGCTCTGACATATCAATTCAAATGATTATGTTACCTCATGGTTTATTTTGTAAAGGTTCTTTGTTACATAAATGTTTTTCAAAAAATAATGAAAATTTAGTTTGAAAAAGAAGCTCCATGGTCTTTTGCACTAAGAGAGTACCTAGATCTTTAATAATGCACTAAGAGCACTTAATAGATTATGAACATAAGAACAATGTCTGTAAACACTTTTAAGATCAGTTTAGGCTTCCTCTGGTAACTGAAGCAGAAGGAAGCATTTTCAATGTGTTGCCAGGGTAAAATGCCTTACAGCTTTGAGTATTGAAGCACTTTTCACACAATAAAAGGAAAACTCCTTATGCGGCAACTTTACCCTTGCTTTCAGGACACTTTTATTTTCTGGTGCAGAAATTAATGTGAGTGCTATCAATGAACTCAACCTTGTAATATCAACCTTGTAATAAACTCTGCTTATGTCTTTGCCAAATGTTTTTTGTGTGTCTCTGCATCTGGTTCCAAAAAAATTCAAGCACTTTTATTTTTTCCTATGAAACATTAACTTGTAAAGAAATCTCAGTATTTTTCTCCAAGAGTGATCCCCTGACCTGAGACATAATCAAGAATATTCTTACCTTTTTGTTATGTCGTAAAATGCTAAATTTCAAAGTATTCAGTTTTAACAGGAGAAAAAAAAAGCATAAAAGTTTTGAATAAGTACCAATGCTGATGTGGTAACGTTGACTGTGGCAAGAATGACACCTGTGCTTCTGCCAGAAGCCTGTAATTTATACTCAAGATAAGCTTTCCATTCATTCCATTTATTTATAGAGCAGTTTTTTCTCATTTTAAATGCAAAAGTTGACTTAGGCATCAAAAGAACAACATTTTGACCACCTTAAATTCATATTACTTCTACTTAAATCTTCCAATTTCTGTAGGCACTTGTAAATAAAGCCTTCCTATCAATTTTGTATCTGCAGGAGTATTAATGGTGGCTGGGGTCTGAAAGTTTCTGGCCTTGGAGGCACAATTTCCCATGTTAATTTTAGTCTTTAGAGATCTGCAGAGCCTTAACAAATTTCTAGGGATATTACATAGTGAGTTGAAGTGTAGTGCTTGTGTGTTGAGCTCCAAGGGACTGTCACTTCCCAAGTCATCTCAAACCCTTGTATGTGTCTTGGTTTCTCACTGTCTAATATGAAGGAGGATCCCCCAAATCAGAATTATTTTGTAGTTTAGGCTTCCCCTGCTAGTGAGTGTTTTAGGAACCCATCTGTATCGGTGTACCAGCTGGTGTTGTTGTGAGAGACTGCATTCAGTTGCAGTGAATATTTTTAGAGGACTCTTTCATGATGTTTGCTTATTTCATGACAGGTGATTTACGAGCACACGTGCCCATACCTCACAGAGTATTCAGCAGTTTTTGACCAAAAAAGGCATGACTTGCATGCCTTACCTCCCTATTCAACCAATCTCACCCCGAGCAATCTTTCCATATTTCCCTAGATGAAAAATGTCCTCAACAAGAAACGTTTTGTTGATGTGGAAGAGGTGAAACAAAAAATGGCAGAAGCACTAAAAGGCATCAAAATCAATGAGTTCAAAAACTGTTTGAGCAGTGGCAAAAAAAATCTCAATAGATGCAATGCATCAAATGGAGAGTACTTTGAAGGTGACTGAATTTTAAGCATGTAAGAATAAATATACATTTTTAATAAATAAATTCCATTTTTGGGTCCCCTCTCTTAACAACTGTGAGAACTCAGAGCACTAGGTAACCAACTTTTGTGTGTACATTCCAGGATTATTCAATTATTTAATTATAGTTGAGTTGGAATTCCCTGTGGGGCTCCTCCTGCAGGTAATGAAGGGTGTGCTCTGACACCTCCACAGAGAGTCTTAGTCACATCAGAAGGTCCAAGATTGGGGGGGGGAAAGAGGAAGTGTCCCTTGCCTTTGTAGCCAAAGGAGTGCAGGCTCTCATTCCTCCAGCTTAAGGTTTTGTTCAGACCTTCAGAAAGCAATGCCAATTGAAAAGCCAGCGTTAAAAACCAGACACCCATATGATTTAAAATGTTGATATAAATATTTGTTGTACAAGGGACAACCAAAAAAATGAATTTATTTTTAAAGAGTTGTGTATTTATTGTTACATATTTAAAATTCATTCACCTTCAAGGTACTCCCCATTTGATGCAATGAACTATCAAGATGTTTTTCTGTAGTACTCAAAACTGTTTATGAACTTATTGATTCTGATGCATTTAAGGACTCTTTTCATCTGGGGAAACAAATACAACAAAAACTCACTCAAGGCAAGATTCAGGTGAAAAGTAAGGGTTGTGTGGGGGTCATTTTTGATCAAAAACTGCTAAACACTCAACCCAGTGTGGGCAGATGTGCTCATAAATCACCCATCATGAAATAACCAAACAAGTGGAAAAAGTCTTCTAAAATTTTCACTGAAGTCAAACGCAGCCTCTCACAATAATGTCAGCTGGTATACTGATACAGATGGGTTCCTAGAATACTCAACTAGTGGGTAAAGCCTGGACTACAAGGGGTCCACCCTCAAGGATATTATTTTGGATTTTTTGGGGGTCCCCCTTCATATAGTAAAGAATTTTTCAAATATTAATTGTATAGCAACAAATTGAAAAAATTAAATTAATTCACTCATGAATCTACAAAAATTACCAGTGAAAATTGATCAACATAGAGTATGAAAATAGCTATGATTGGGCATTTGATAAAATTATTTTGTCATTAATACCCTTTGTTACTTTTTTATAACAATGAAAACAAAAAACTTATAAACTTAGAATTTGAAGAGTTAATCAAACTGAACATAATTATATTTTACCCATTTCCCTTATTCTAAATAATTTTTTTCAAAATTTAATCATTTTTACTGCATATTCAAAGATATATTTTTTTTATTGTTGTTCTGTTACAGTTGTCCCAATTTTTCCTCTGTTTCTCTCCCCTACCATGCCAGCCATCCTGCTCCCATAGTCAATCCCCACCCTGTTGTCCATATGCATGGGTCCTTTACATATGTTCCTTAAATATACACTTCCCATTCTTTCCCCCTAAACCCTCCACCCCCACCCCTCTCATGACTGTCACTCTGTTCCTTGTTTCCATGTCTCTGATTCTATTTTGCTTGTTTATTTTCTTCTTTAGGTTCCACTTATAGGTGAGATCATAATGGTATTTACCTTTACTGCCTGGCTTATTTCACTTACCATAATGCTCTCCATTTCCATCCATGCTATCACAAAGGGTAGGAGTTCCTTCTTTTTTTCGCTGCATAGTATTCCATTTTGTAAATGTACCACAGTTTTCTGACCCACTCAATTACTGATGGGCACTTAGGCTGTTTCCAGTACTCGACCATTGTAAATAATGCTATTATGAAAATTGGGGCACATAGGTTATTCTGAATTGGTGTTTCAGGATTCTTGGAATATAATCCTAGCAGTCAGATCACTGGATCTAAAGGCAGTTCTATTTTTAGTTTTTTGAGGAAATTACAAACTGTTTTCCACAGTGGCTGCACCAGTCTGCATTCCCACCAAATAGTGCACTAGGGTTCCCTTTTCTTCACATGTCCAGCATTTGTTGTTTGTTGATTTGTTTACGATGGCCACTCTGACTGATGTGAGATGGTATCTAGTGGTTTTAATTTCCATCTCTCTGATGGCTAATGATGTTGATCATCATTTCATATATCTTCAGGCCCTCTGTATGTCCTCCTTGGAGAAGTGCCTGTTCAAGTCCTTTGCCCATTTTTTAATTGGATTGTTTGTCTTCCTGGTGTTAAGTCATATGAGTTCTTTATATATTTTGGAGACCAAACCCTTGTCTGACATATCACAGGCAAATACATTTTCCCATACAGTTGGTTCCCTTTTCATTTTGCTGATGTTTTCTTTAGCCGTGCAGAAGCTTTTTAAATCAGTGTAGTCCCATTTGTTTATTCCTTCCTTTATATCCCTTGCCCCAGGAGATATATCAGTGAAAATATTACTATGTGGGACATCTAAAATTTTATTTTACCTATGTTTTCTACTAGGACTTCTATGATGACATCACTTATATTTAAGTCTTTATCCACCTTGAGTTTATTCTGGTGTGTGGTATAAGTTGGTGGTCTAATTTCACTTTTTGCAGGTACCAGTCCAGAACTCTGAACACCATTTATTGAAGAGGCTATTTTAACTCCCTTACATGCTCATACCACTTTGTCAAATATTAATTACCATAGAGACATGGGTTTATTTCTGGATTCTCTATTCTGTTCCATTGATCTATGTGTCTGTTCTTATGCCAGTACCAGGCTGTTTTGATTACAGTGGCCTTGTAATACAATTTGATATCAGGTATTGTGGTCCCTCCTACTTTGTTATTCTTTTTCAAAAATTGCTGAGGCTATAGAAGGTCATTTATGGTTCATATAAATTTTTGAAACATTTGTTCTAAATCTGTGAAATATGTCATTGATATTTTAATAGGGATTGCATTGAATCTATAAATTGCTTTGTGTAGTATGGACATTTTGATGATGTTTAATCGTCCACTCCATGAACACAGTACATGCATCCATTTGTTTTTTGTCTTTCTTAATTTCTTTCTTTGGTGTTCTGTAGCTTTCCAAGTACAAGTATTTTACCTCTTTGGTTAAGTTCATTCCTAGGTACTTTATTTTTCTTGTTGCTATAGTGAATGGGATTGTTTCCTAGTTTCTGTTTCTGGTATTTCATTGTTGATGTACCAAACTACCTTTGATTTCTGAATACTGACTTTGTATCACGCTATTTTCCCAAAATTACTTATTAGGTCAAGCAGTTTTTTGATGGAGCCTGTAGGGTTTTCTATGTACACTATCATGTCATCTGCAAACAATGACAGTTTTACTTCCTCCTTTCCAGTTTGGATGCCTTTTATTTCTTTTTCCTGTCTGATCACTGTGGCTAGAACTTCCAACACTATGTTGAACAGAAGTGGTGAAAGCAGACCCTTTGTCATGTTCCTGATCTTAGAGAGAAAGCTTTTATTTTTTGCCTGTTGAGTATAATGTTTGCTATAGGTTTCTTGTATATGGTCCTTATTATGTTGAAATATGTTCCCTCTATTCCCACTTTGATGAGTGTTTTTATCAGTAATGGGTGCTGTAATTTAACAAATGCTTTTTCAGCATCTATTGATATCATTATGTGACTTCTGCCTTTCATTTTGTTTATGTGTTGTATTACATTTATAGATTTGCAAATATTGTACCATCCTTGTATCCCTTGGGTGAATCCCACCTGATCATGGTGCATGATCTTTTTATTGTGTTGCTGGATGTGGTTTGCATCTAGTTTGTTTAGGATTTTAACATCTAGGTTCATCAGCAATATTGGCCTGTAGTTTTCTTTTTTGTTGTGTCTTTACTTAGTTTTGGAATTAGGATAATACTGGCCTCATGAAAAACAGTTGGTGAGTCTTCCCTATTCTGGAACTTTTTGGAATGGTTTGAGAAGGATAGGAGTAAGCTCTTCCCTAAGTGTTGGGTAAAATTCACCTGTGAAGCCATCCAGTCCACGGATTTTGTGTGATGGGAATTTTTTGATTCCTGCTTAAATTCCACTAGCTGTTAGCAGTCTATTCAGCTTTTCTGTTTCTTCTTCATGCAGCTTTGGAAGATTGCATGTTTCTAGAAATTTGTCCATACTGCCCAGGTTGTGAAATTTCTTGGCATATAGCTGTTCATAGTAATTTCTTACTATCCTTTGTATTTCTGTGGTATTGGTTGTAATTTCTCCTCTTTCATTTCTGATTTTATTTATTTGGGTCCTCTCCCTTTTTTTCTTGATGAGTCTGCTTATAGGGTTGTCAATTTTGTTTATCTTTTCAAAGAACGAGTTCATGGATTTATTGATCCTTTGAATTGTTCTTTTAGTCTCTATGCCATTTAATTCTGCTCTAATCTTGATTATTTCCATCCTTCTACTTGCTCTGGGCTTTGTTTGTTGTTGTTTCTTCAGTTCTTATAGATGTAGAGGTAGGTTGTTTATTTGAAATGTTCCTATCTTTATAGGTTGGCCTGTATTGCTATGAACTTCCCTCTCAGGACTGCCTTCACTGTGTCCCATAGATTTTGGGCTGTTGTATGTTCATTTTCATTTGTTTCCAGAAACTTTTTGATTTGTTCCTTGATCTCATTGTTAGCCTATTCATTATTTAATAGTTCACTATTCAGTCTCCATGAATTTGAATGTTTTTGAGTTTTTCCTTGAGGTTAGTTTCTAGTTTCAAGCTATTGTGATCCAAGATGATGCCTGATATGATATCAATTTTCTTGAATTTTTTGAGGTTTGTTTTGTGTCCTACCTTGTGACCTATCTTTAAAAATGTCCTGTGTGCATTTTAAAAGAATGTATATTTTGTTTCTTTGGGGTGAAATGTTCTACATATATCGATTAAGCCCATTTGACCTTGAGTGTTGCTCAGATCCACAATATCCTTGTTGATACTTTGCTTGGAAGTTCTATCCATTGTTGACAATGGGGTGTTAAAATCCCCTACTATGAGTGTGTTGCTGTCCATATCTTTCTTAAAGTCCTCCAAAATATTTCCTATATGTCCGGTGCTTCTATGTTGGGTGCGCATATTTTTACAATGGTTGTATCTTCTTGATGTATTTTATGCCTAAATAGTATAAAGTGTCTTTCTTTGTCTCTTTTTTGTGGACTTAGTTTTGAAGTCTATTTTGTCTGATATAAGTATTACTACCCCAGTTTTTTTTACATGGTCATTTGCTTGTAATATTTTTTTCCATCCCTTTGCTTGCAGTCTTTGTGGATCTACTGTCCTGAGGTGGGCCTCTTGTAGACAGTACATATGCGGGTCTTGTTTTCTTATCCATTCAGCTACCCTGTATCTTTTGATTAGAGTGTTTAGTCCCTTTACATTTAAGGTTATTATTGACAGGTACTTATTCGTTGCCATTTTCTTCTTTGTACCTGTGCTTCCCTCTCTCTTTTTCTTCATCTTCTTAAAGCCGTCCTTTTAGCATGTCGTGTAATGCTTGTTTGGTGGAGATGTATTCTTTTAGCCTTCTTTTGTCTGAGAAACTCCTTATTTTAACTTCCATTTTAATTAAAAACCTTGCTGCGTAAAGTTCTCTTGGTTGCAGGTCTTTGTTTTTTATAACCTGGAATATTTTTGGCCATTCCTTTCTGGCTTGTAGTGTCTCTGTTAAGAAATCAGCTGATAGACTTATCAGAGCACCCTTGTATATTAATAACTGTTTCACCCTTGCTGTCTTTAATCTTCTCTCCGTCTTTGAATTTACCATTTTAATTATGATGTGTCTTGGAGTGGGCTTCTTTGGGTTCATCTTGATTTGGACCCTCTGTGCTTTTTGAATTTCTGTGACTTTTTCTTTCACCAAGTTAAGGAAGTTTTCTGTCATTACTTTTTCAAAGAAGTTTTTTAATGCCATGCTCCTCTTCTTCTCTCAATATCCCTATTATACATATATTATTACACTTCATGTTGCCCTGCAGTTCCTCTAACCCTTCTTCTTTCATTTTGAATCTTTTTTCATTTTGTTACTTTGGGAATTTTTTCTACCTTGTCCTCAGACTCACTGATTAGATCCTCTGCTTCATCTGACCTGCTTTTAATTCTTTCTACTGTGCTCTTCATTTCAGATATTGTATGTTTCATTTCTTCCTGCTCCTATTGATAGTTTCTATGTCCTTTTTATGCTGGTGTAGCTTGCAGTAAGTTCTTTGTAACTTCCATGGTGTTCTGTGTAGTTCTCACTGAGCTCCTTTAGCATCCTTATAACCATTATTTTGAACTTTCTGTCTGATAGTTTGCTTGCTTCAATTTCATTTAGCAATCTTTCTGAGGATTCCTCCTTTCCTTTCAATTGGGGTTGTTTCTCTCTCTCCCCTTTTTCTGTGACTTTTATTTATTTCTGTGTATTAGATTGACTTGCTTCGACTCCATCTTCACAGTTTGACCTTCTTTGGTTGGAGACCTGTAGGACTCAATGGTGCAGTCTCCTTGATCTCCTAAGCTTGATGCTCTTGGGATGCCCTTTATGCCATCTATGTAGCCTCTCTGGTTGTAATTTGATTTTTGATGTTGTTGGGTATTCTTTGGCCGGTCCTTCCTTCTGGCTAGTTGAGAGTCATTATGACCACTACATCTTTTATACTGTTGTACAGGTGCTGCCAGATCAGAAACCAAATAGCTCAGGATACACACCCCCATCTGCAAAAATAACCCTTACCCACAACCATACTATCAACCACCAATGAGCCAATATGAATAAAAATGTTAAAAGATTAAAACTATTGTAAGAAAGGAAAAACAAATATGAGATGACTAACTGAACTAAAAGAGGTTTTGTGAGGGTAGAGGGAGGAGCAATACAAAGAGTAAGGAACTGAGCTGGGTGAAGACACAAATAAAATAAAATTTACATCATAAATAAAAAAGGGAGGGAAGAAGGCAGAGTGGAGTAAGAGAAGGGAAACGTATAGTATTAGGATTAAACCAAAATTTTAAATATATATATATTTTATTATATAAATAGTGAGAGAAAAACAACAAAACTGTGTGTGTGTGTGTATCACACACATAAGGCGGGCCAATTGGAGAAAAAGATCCACCACAGCAATAGCAATGACAAATGAACTAAAATTAATATTGTTGGGATGGGAATAAGAGGGGAAAAAGAAGGAAAGAAAAGCTTAGGCGATTTCAAGAGGAAAAAGAAGTGATTTTGAGAAGATAGAAGGAGAAGGAATAATAAGAGTGAGGTTGAAGACCAGGCTAAGACAGGGAAAAATTAAAATTTAAAAAGATAGAAAGAAAGAGCAGGAGGAAGGCAAAATGGAGTATGAGAGGGAAATATTAGAATTTGAGATTTGAAGTACAAAAATGGTGACTACCTAGAAATATAATTGAAGAAATGCTACTATAACAACCTTATCCACAACCATTGAACAAAGATAGGTTAAGGTGGATAGAGAATAAGGGTATTTTAAGACTATGGAAAAGAATGTGAGATGACTAATGACAAGCAAAAATTGTTTTGAGAGGCTGGAGGGCAGAGAAATAGTAAGGTTGAGGAATTGAAACAAGTTGTAGCAAAATAGAAAATATAATTTAAAATAAAAATAAGAGGATGAAGGAAGATGGTAAAATGGAGTAAGAGAAGCACTGAGTGAAATCTGAAATAAACTATAATATGAATCCTGGTGACATATTAGGCCCAAACTTGAAGGACAAGAGAGAGAAAATAGCACCGATTATAAAGAAGACCAAGGGGATGGGGGCCCAGGGAAATTTGTAGCACATAGTGTCTGGTGAAGGGGCCTTTCAGAGCTTTTTCTTCTTTCCCCTGTGGAAATGTACCCACCAGGAGACTCCCAAGCCTACCTTGCTGATCTCCAGAACCTGTACTCCCACAGGCGGGGGTTGGGATAGCCTGTCTGTGGGGGAACCTGGCTGACGGCAGCAAATCTCAGGTGTTAAGCTCTTGTCTTCCAGTCCCAAGTCTGCCACTGTGTCACAGGAGGTTTGGCCCTGAATTCTCCACTCTGAACAGCTCCCTGCTTGTGAGTCATCCTGGGTTGAATCCTATGTTTCCTTCAGTGTGGTTATATCACTCTGAGTTTTTGGTTAGCAGAGCCACAGCACCCACTGGTACACATGTGTGAGGCCCCGGTCCCTGACTAGTCTCAGGTCTTACCCAGGTCCCCTTTTAAAAGAGTTTAAGTGTGGCCCCCATGCTGCAGCACCAGTCCTTAGTAGGCCTGTTCTCCATGCACTCCTCATCCCCAAAATTCAGTCTCTCATGGTCAGGTGTGGCCACCACCTTTCAGAGCCTCTGACAGTTTTAGATAAAGTTTCTCTCTGGATCTTTCCCAGATGGCATTGAGAAAAGCCCAACAGCTATATTATAACACTGGAAGTTGAAAGGGTGCTGACCCCACTCCCTCTAGATATCTTCAGTCTCTTGGGGTCCTGTTCCTCCTGTGTTATTTCTGGAGCCTGCACTTCCCGGACCTTCTTTCTCTGCCCTGGAAGCTTGCTGCTCCTGAGTCAATCCACAGCTGCCCTTTCTCCGTGCAGCCAGAATTGTGGTGCTGGACAGCCACCGCGGCTCCACTTGGAAAGCCTGGGTTGCCAGCTCCCAGGTACCCTGCAGGTGGGCAGGTTCTTGCCCACTTCTGCACACTCCCCACACTCTTGTCTGTGTGTGTGCCACTCACAGACACTCTCACTCACTCTCCACTGGACTCTTGTGTCAACTGCTCTGTGTTTTGGCTGCAAGACCAGTCCAGCCCTGGGAACAAGTAGATGAAGCAACCAGCTACTCTGCCACCATCTTGGGTCTCCTCATATTCTGACTAATTTAAATAATGTTTCCCCTTTTAGTTATTTTTTCTTCCATCAGCCTGGACAATGGTCTAGAATAATTCTATAAATTAATGTATATAACAAAATATGGCACTTTTTTACTTTTCTCTGCCCCAATAAGAATGATGTATATGTGTGTTTATTTTGTAGGTTTCTCTTTATAAGTATCTTTATGAGTTAAAATTGGCTCTTAGCATTATTCTTGTAATGAGGTTTTATAAATCAAAGTATAGCAAATATAGGAACTTATAACAAAAGATTTAAATAAATTGCAATGTACCTAAAACTCAGACTATTCTTAAATCATCAGGAGAAAATCATAAGTAAGGTTATAAAACAAAGTATGAGATTAAAATAAAAAACACCCTAAGATGTAATTAGAAATAAAAATAAGGATAGATGAGGTGATAAATTTATGGTTTAAAATTATCCAATGATTTCAAATAATAAATGGAAAACTTTTAATTTCAGAAAACAGAATCAGTAATGTTGAAGTCAAGCTGAAAAAAAGGTCTGAATGAAAAAGCAAAACAAATAAGAAAAAACGTAATAATAGGAAATCTAATACATGAGGGTAACACATATGATGAATAATTTGAACTTTATAGAATAAACTTCTATATTTTTTGCCCCTTCAGATAAGCTTCATTGTATATTCATTTCCTGTATCTTGTTGGGGTTATTCTATGGCTGTTCTTACTCATTTATGTTCACTAACAAGAACAGTATTCCTCTATCAATTAAGACTCACTTTGTAATTAAAATGATTGAAATGAGTTTTCGCAGCCTAACCACCACTTCATAAACCAGCTCAGCGTTCTGCCCCTCACTTCATCACTGATTTGATGCTGGTGGATATACCAGCACTGGGAAAGACGACCACATTTTTCCTTCTTCACTCCTTATTTTTCACTCTCCTTCACCCATTCTCCACTTTGTTTTACTCATCCTAGGAAAAATAATTTGAAAGGAGATTAAAAGAGACCAATTTTCTTTTCTGGTAGACATTCCAATTTTGCCACCTCATGGAATCTAGTATATTATTTTTTTTCTAGAGGTTCTGTGGAAACTTCCCCACTGAAGAGTTACTGATATGGAAGCTCCTCCTAATTGTGATAGCTTACTATGCACAGCCTCTAGATTTCACTCTCGATGGTATGCACCACAGCCTCTGGCTCTGGGGAACACCTTGCCTGATGACCAGCCACTTGGGATGGAGCAATGGCAAGAGAGCTCAAGCTCAGCTACTTTCTGCGGCATCCACTCAGTCTTAGCTACAGTCATATCTCCTGGCCATCCCAAAGGGAGGCATAGTGGCTTCATCTTTGTTCTCCTCTTTACGCTGTATATTACCCAATCTCCCGGGAATATATGTTAGAGTCTTTGAAGACCTCCCTTACCACAGTTAACTCTTATGGCAGCTTCACAGTAGTCATATGAACAAGATTGACATGCCTAAAATTATGAGGGCATCCTCAAAATCCATTAACAAATTTTGTGAACTCCTTCTCATGACATGGTGTGGGAAGGAAAGATTCATTCCTTTCTTTATGGTCAAGTGATAGGAAGGAAAAGGAAGAGAAATAATACTCCCAATTTAAATTAATACTCCTGTTTTAGTATATGAAGTATAATCTCATTAATATCAAAAAATCTTCTCAAGGATGGTTCTAATGCTTTGTTTTTATTGTCTAGTACAGCATTTATGGCATTTTCTCTATGATAGCACTTCATATTCACATGATATTTCCAATGTGTAAAGTGTATTCACTTCATATTTTCATGCAAACATCACACAAAATTCTGTCAACTGAAAAAATCTAGTAAGGTCATAAGTAATAAGTACAAGAGAAGCAATTCCAGGTTTACAAGTGAGAAAACTGAGTATCAGAGAAGTTAAGTGATTTGCTATGGCTAAAAAGCTATATAAGTCAGTAGGCAGGTCTTCTTAAGTCATGTATGCTATCATTTACAATTACTCCTCCACCAAATTAATTATTAACATGATTCACATAAATTAAAGCACTTAGTAATTCTGATCTAATTTGAATGTGGAACTTTCTTTTTAATTTTTAAAAATTATTTATTGATTTTAAAAAAAGAAGAAGGGAGGGAGAACAAGAGCCAGAGAGAAGGGGTGAGAGAGAGAGAGAGAGAGAGAGAGAGAGAAACATGTGTTGTTCCATTTATGCATTCATTGGTTGATTCTTGTATATGCCCTGACCAGGGATCAAATCTGCAAGCTTGGAGTATTGGGACAATGCCCTAACTAACTGAGCTACCTGGCCTGGGCTGAACATTGAATGTTCATAATACTAAAAGGAGCATTCTAACATTTGTGCCATTGGTTAATAGTCATTTTAAAGGCACAGATGAAAAACAGAAACATTGTATACCTGTGAGTGATAAAGCTTCCTGTAAAAGTTCTATTCCTCCACTTAAATAGATGTACTTAACCAAAAAGTTTCAAGCAAGTGGCTAACTCATTCTCTATTTTGCTTGTCTTGTTTACATATGTATATATATATATGCATCTGTTTGTATAATTATTATATTAAAAGTAGTTTATATACATGTGAAAATTACATTTAGAAATATTTATTTGATATTAACTTTAAAATTCTGTCTTTTCACACGATGAATCTTTTAAAAAATCAATCTGTCATTTAACATTAGAATCCATTCTTATGGTTGCATAAATCTCATTTTAATTAATTATATTTAAGGAAATCACAGATATATTTATGAAGTTAATGTTACAAATAGAAATTCCACTCTATTTTTTAAAATTCTCAAATCATTGAAAAAGTTTATTTAAACAAAGCAGAAGTTCATGTTTTTAAAAAATAATTTCTAATTAGTGTCATGTGGAATTTGTGTAACTGTCATTTTTTTTAGGTATTTCTCAACGTGGAGCTTTATTTAACTGTCTGCACATAGATAATTTTAACAGGAAATATATAATTGATTAGATAATGGATAAGTAAATCTTAGGAAGAAGTACCTACTTTGGAGTAATGGAAAAACTCAAATATATTCTATATTCTCTGACAAACTATATGTCATTATTTCCTCTAAAGTTGAAGAACAAATACAACCAAATAGTATACAGATACTTGTCCATTAATTAGATGTCTATATGTGTTCCTTATCCTTTAGAACAAATGTCCTCAAATAGTAGATGACAGTCACAAATTTTGGCCTCTTGCCTGATGAGCTTCTACACTAGTGACCAGAGCAGAGCTTTTACTCTCCTTCTACTTATGGCCCTATCCAATTTTCCCATTGCCAACAGCAACCATGCTCTTAGCTCATAGACAATGTGATGCTTAAGGTTTAATCAAATATAATAACCTTACAATACATCATGAGGAGACTGATTTTAGTGAAACTGGTAACTGTTAAAGTGGTAAATTATTGTAAAACATTCTATGTATATGGATATCTTTGATAGCAAGTGCAGTAGAAGTGCTCAAAAATCAAAGCTTGTAATTGCATTCTTCCAGCTTTCCAGAGAAGGCATCTGAAAACAAAGCAAGTCATTTAAATTCTTGGGATTTCTCATCCCTGAATTCTATATTCTTTCAAAACATTTTTTGTTTAACTAAAGTCCCGGGGCGAGAAAATTCAAAATATAGCATTTCTGTCTTATGAGCTAGGATAATTCCCAAGGGATAGAATGCATTGCAATTTATTTATTGTAAACATGAAGATATGGAAACCCCATTCAATGTAAAGCAAACTGAAATTAGTGAGTTTGAAGGTAAGTGATGAGTTTCAGCTGCAGACATCAATGGGCTGGAGTGGACCCAGTTATAATGAGCATACCTGAAATAGCTGATTTTTGCTTTTTTGGGGGGGCACTCGACACCATCTATTAAACAGAACCCTCTATTCTAATGTAAAAGTTAATCATTTGAATATGTTAAAAATTCAAATAAACACATAGTTATAAGTCCTCTGTGAAAGTTAAAGAAAAAAATATAGTTTGACCTCATTGAGTATTTATTCTACATAATAAGAGGAGAGCAAAACATGTTTATAAATTTTACAATGCCTTTGGGAATTAATATGTTAATTAAATATTTTGAAGAACCATGGTATATGACTACTGCTGGAGTGATGGATGAGACCACAGGAAAATGAGGATATTTCTACTTCAGTGTAATATACTGCTATTTAGAAGCTCCAGTGACTAAAGAGATTAATCACCAACAAAACAAATAAAAAATACATCAAATTGTTTATGTTGGTTTTATTTTTAATTAGTTAAATCCCTCTAGTTGCTAGCGGAAGAACATTCTAATCACGCCAGCTAGATCAATAGTAGAATTCATTATCTTGCTTACCTAAGAAATTTAGAGGTAATACTGGTTCAAGTATAGTTGAGGTTTTTGTGCAAATTATACTTGATGACAGATTTTCTAATCCTTTGACATTTCCGTTTTAGTGGTTTTAATCTCAGATTCTTCAAGATAACCTCCATTTTATATCCTTCAAAGCAACCAATAAAAACAAAAAAACATTTTAACTCACAGAAAAAAACAAACGACTACTTAAAGTTCACACTTTTTGACTGACCACATTCACATATATTACATATATGTATGTGTATATATATTATATATTGTATAGGTTTGGTTCCAAAAGAACTGATAAAAGCCTCATTTAGCTATAACATCCAGATTCAAATCTAGGAATCTGGGGTGATGTTAAATTCAGACATAAGTCATCTGCTTCTGATAACTTATAATTAAATTTTATATTTATTTAGCCACAAAAGGTAATCAATACCACTTCATTGTTATTAGTAAATAACCTATATATTCTAAAATGCAGAAAAGACAGGCATCCTTAAACTGACAATGAACTAAAGTTTGTTGTTGCCACTGTTGTTATTTCGTTTTGTATTTTTACGTCGCTGTATGTCTTACTTGTTCTTATCCATCTTGAACATACACAAGATAAACATGCAGAAGGTCTTCCATTGTGCAAGGCATAATCCTTAGCAGCCAATATCTTGTAAGTGTGGTTTAGGTGGGCTGGCAGAGAGTAGCTTAAGTGTTTTTTTAGTAAAGATATTTTGTAGACCAGATTACAAAATACAATTTCCTTAAACCTGTAAAAAATACAACTCTGAAGGTTTTTCTTTTTTAATCAGCATCTTAAATTTATTTTAAGTGAAATCCAAAGTCTATTGAGCAAAGCTGGTGGTCTTGCCCAGTTATACTCCTTGGACCTAATTCTGTGTCTAGAGTTTTCTATCTCTAATCTGTGTCTAGAGGCTTCTGTGCTCTGTTTATCCTATTCGGATTCAGGTTATGATTTCTGTTTGGACCAGTGGTTCCTTCTTTACCTCTGCATGCATTTAAATCTCTGTCTTAAGAAATTCAAAAAATGACCATGTAGGTTAGGAGGCACAGGTTGCATCTCTCCTACAGTGTTAGTCAGACAGTTCATGGGAGAAGTTGTGTTTCATGAATCCAGGAAAATACTGCCCTTCTCATATCATTATCTTATAATTTTCCTAGACATTAACATATTGGGCTTCTCCAACCTTACCAGTTTTCAGTTTGAATTAAGTAATCTTGGATTATAGGATACAAGAATAAAATGTTCTCTTCTTGTTTTATCTTCTTCATACTTTCAGAAAGGTTACTTTCTATGCTCTGTTCCTCTAGGAAATGAAACTGGTGATAGAAACTTACATGATTATATTGTGTGATAGAGGGGGAAGTTCAAACTGTGTGAAAGGACAGAAAAAGAAGTGAGGCAAAGGAGGACATACTGACTCCCTACCCTCTTTTGCTACTTTCTTATGTATGCTATCTTTTATTCTTCAACAAGAATCTTTAAAAAACAAAAATATTTCTAAGTTTATCTTCTAGAAGGTTTTCTTTCTTTTTTTACTAAACATTTATTTTGATTATTTTTAAATATTTTTCTCTCACCTGAGGACATTATTTCATTGCTTTTAGACAGAGAGAAAGAGAGATAGAGAAACATTAATGTGAGAGAGACGCATTGACTGGTTGCCTCCCATAAACACCCAGACATGGGATCAAACAGGGATAGGGAATCAACCCACAACGTAGGTCTGGTCTGTGCTCTGATGGGGAATCGAGCCTACAACCTTCCAGTTACAGGACAATGCTCCAACCAACTGAGCCACACTATCCAAGGAATATTTTACTTGTTACTTTATTATGAGTCTATTTTTTAAATATATATTTAATGCATTACTTTTTTAATGTTTGCAATGACAAGGTGTAGTCTATTTCTAGAAAGAATAGCTAAATGCTAAGTTATAAAATTAAAATATAAAGTTTAGAAGATGACTAAGAGTGATTATTTATTTTATTCTTGATTTGCTCTCATCACCAGTATTACTTTAGATGTCCTTCATCCTCTTTATCAGGCTGCTTTAAGGGTTTTAGATCTTCTAGCCTTCCATCTTCCATTGAAAAAGAGAGTTGCAAAAATTTGTGCTTTTTTACTCTATCATGATCTCAAATTGAAATATACTCTAAGAAAAACATTTGAAGTGTGGATATTAACTGGCTTTTAAAGTCTATTCTGTGGTCTATTGCACTTAAATCATTATTTCCTTGCACTTGTCAAGACTCTGATGATTATCCTTTTGTATTGTATGAGATTTTTGCAAGGCTATTGTAATTATTTATCTATACATAATAGTTCTTTTTTATTGAAGTAGTGACAGTATAGGTGAAAAGAAAGTAAACGATTTAAGACTTATTTTGGCATATAGAATTGATAAAAATATATAATAAAGCAGGTGAATGTGAAGAAGAGAGATATTGTTAGCTTAAGCATTGACAATGTTTTTAATTTCCTATGGTACAATCTTATTTGCACAGGTCTTTATTGTATTATTCCAACTCTTGATGCTAATGTACTGTAAATCAATATGGTTTTGAGTATTTTTGTATCTGTTAATTAGCCCCTAGTATTGTTTAATCTCCACAATCAACTGTAGTTTGGTCAATGCCTTTAAATTATTTAACATACCAGATTCTGCATCTGATGGTGCCGGAATCATACAGCAATTTAAGTAGAAGCCTGAACCATTTAGGGCTATGAATATCTTTCAGATTACTGGTGAGAAACAATAGAAAAAATAAAGGAGGAGTAAAGTTCAGGATATAAACCACCCAAATGTTATAATTTAAGTGTTGAAGAGGAGCTATGTTTACAGACTCACTGGGATATATTTTGAGATATGTTGAAGGAAGTGAGGGGGTTAAAAGAATAACAATACAGCAACAGATATTTTTCATAAGACCTTGGAATGCTCATGGTTGCTCATTCACAAAGTCCAACAACTGGAGGCAAATAATACAGAACCTCATAAAATAATCGTGGAGCCTTTGAATAGAACAAGAGAAATGTCTGGTGACTGGTGACTTTAATGCATAGGAATATAAACTAAATATTTATAAAAATCATTAGAAGTCATTGAAATCACTAGTCATGAGATACACTAAATTCTTATGAAGAAGGTTCTTTCAATGTCTGAAGTGACCTAGATAGAGAAGAGATGGGATTGGTTTTATGTTTAAGAGCATCATTTTTATTGTTTGAAGATGACACAATTGATACATTGATAAGGATGTTTCTATACAAATCATGGAGAGAATTTCAAAAAGGGCTTGAGGAAATCCTTATTTAATTTCATAGATATGAGGGTTTTCTTATTTTTAATAAACCTATGTCAAGCTTATTTTTGTCTATTCTATAGTAATAAAAAAGATTTTATCTTTCATTATTTCAAAGAAAATATTTAAAAACAGGAAGTTTACTTGTTCAAGGTAAAAGAGCACCAGTAACTTTTTCAAAGACACAGAAAAAGACTAAAAGACTTACAAATAAGAAAAGATACCTTGAAAATTTCCTGAGATTTGAGAGTGGAAAGAGTGGAAACTGAGTCAAGTGTGATATAGTTATAAAAGAGATTAGATACCAAGCACACACAAAACTTTAAATTAATATGACAGAACAGATACAATTTTTTTCTTTCAGTGGTTATTTCTATGTTCCACAAAGCAGCAGTTGTGAATCCAAATTTTGTGGGAGTTTACATTCAGTCAATTTAGGAGACAGTTTTAAGTAAAATTTAAATACAAAATTTTTTTAAATTTATAAATGGGAAACAATATTTATTTAGACAAAAAATAGATCACAACAAATTACAAATTGCAAAAAGTTGACATATAACAAAAATATAAAATCTAAAAATATATTTATATTAATAATGTTGCATACTAAACATTGATTTTTTTCTACATTTTTCTTTTATTCTTTGATTACCTTATAGTTAACCATACTCTGTTATTATTTTTATTATAGGGAATATAGAAAGCCTATTCTGTTTTCCTTCTACTTGATAAAATTTTTAAAATTGATAATTCTTAAAATTTTTATTTTTAAAACATTGTTAATGTACTAGTGATTTAAACTCCTGGTCATCATAAAGCAACAGGTGTACTCTGTGGCCTTAAACAGTTTAAAAGGGAGAAAAACTGTGCAACGAATTTTCAGACCCTGGAAAGCAGGTAGTAACGACAATAATCCCTGAGAGAAGGAAAGCTCATGAGGCTGGCAGTGCAGTTACTCAGCATATTGACTGGATAGAATGTGTAGGCCAGGGCTTAGAGAATTGCATAGATGGCTCAGAATATGGGGAGACCAAGGTGATAAGAATTCACAAAGACCAGTGTTTAAGAAGAGAAATCTACCCATACAACTCTGTTTGAGTCTTTTGCTGGGTACCAAACAGTGTACGCTTCTGAAGGAACCACCTAAAGGCAGGGCAAGCACTACCACCAACAGCAGAACAAAATCTCCAGAAGTCAGCAGGTCTGGGCATAGCCAGAGTAGAAAGCTTACTAATGTACTACAAGTTATACACAGTATACACAAGTGTTTTGCCTTAGTAGTGGAGCCAACTTAAAGTTGGTATAAAGATAATACTAATCCTTGGGATTTTTCATATAGCAAGTTAAAAAACGTATTGAAAAGATCGACTCTCTATAGGTAATATAACTGAATCATAGAAAAATGCTAAAAATATTTTGAGGAATATTACCCTTTTCTCCAATAAACCTAGCACACAATTATGTAAAGTTCAACATGTATGATGTTCAATCATCAAATATGCCAAGAAGTAGAGAAAATAATTCATAATTAGGCAACTCAGTAAATAATTATATATTAAAAATAAAACAGGTAAAATTATTAGGCAGGGTAATAATAACAGCTATTAAAAAGACTTCAAATTTAAAGAAGATAGAAAATAGACATTTAATGAAACATTGAGAAGAATGAAAAAAAGGTACATATCAAATTTGGATATAAGAACAACACTGAATGAAATTTTAAAACAATACCAAAAAATGTCAATGAAACAAAAACGCATTTAGGTATTGCATTCAAACAAACTAGGCAAGCTAAAGAAGAACAAATAGAACTGTGTTCCATCAGTGAGCTGTAGGTCAATGTAAAGCTCCTTACCGGTTACATAAAGATGAGAGAGACGTTTGTGGGTGAAGGCAGCAGAAAATATAAGAACTAGTTAATTGCCTGTAATTTTCAAAAATTGAGAAAAACTGTAAACTCACAGAACCAAGAATTTCAGTAAACATCATGCAGAGAAAACAAAAAAAAAAAAAAGGAGAAAACTGAACTGAGGCACATTACACTAAAACTATTTAATTCTAGTGATGAAGAAAGACCTTAAAATCAACTGAGAATAAAGACAGATTGTCCAGAAGAGAGAGACATGTCTAGAAGAACAAATGATGGTACTAGAATTCTTTTTGGAAATGAGGTAAGCCATGAGGTTGTGAAGCAACATTTTTATGATCCTGAAAGAAACTTTACATTCATAAAGCCCTTCAGGTAGAAGGAAAGTAATACTAGATGGGCATCTAGATCGACATGAAGAATGATGATTACTGAAAATGATAAATGTATGGTAAATATAAAGTATACCTTTCTTATTAAAAAAGTTCTTAAATGTTTCAAAGTTTAAAGCAACAATTATTTCAACAATATTTTGGAGTTATAAAATATGTATAACTAAAATGTATGACAATGACAACATCGAGCTGGGGAAACTGAAATATGCTGTGGTATACTTACACTATCCATAAAATTACATAATATTTTTTGAACACTGAATATAATACCACTTATACTGTAAACCTTAAAATTATGACAAAAAATCAGAACAAAGATATAAGGGTAGAAAAACCAATGAAATAAATAAAATGGAATGGTACAAATAATCAATTAAGCAAAAATAAAACAATGAAAAAGGCAATAGAAACAGATGGCAAAATATAAAACTATTATTAAATAGTAGATATTTATCAAAATATATCAATATCACACTTTATTTAAAATAAATTTCAAGTAGGCTTAATATCTAAGTATTATATCTTAAGAAGAGCTCATTTTCAGAAAAAACAATGAATGTGCCTTCAAGACCTAACATGATAATGAATTTCTTAAACAGGACATTTAGTGCTCACCATAAAAAGCAAACAAACAAAAAAATAACCCAAACAAACAAACAAACAAACAAAAAATCCTAGGTTGAAACAAATTAAGAACTTCTGTTCATCAAATAATAACATTGATAGTGAAACAACAAGCAACAGTGTTAGAGAAGATATTTTAATAATATTGAACTAGTATCCATAACATATGTCCAAAACTCATAAATCAGCCCTGGCTAGTGTGGTTCAGTGGATTGAGCACCAACCTGTGAACCAAAGTGTCTCTGGTTCTATTACCAGTCAGGGCACACGCCTGGGTTGCGGGCCTGGTCCCCCTAGTAGAGGGTGTGCGAGAAACAACCACTCATTGATGTTTCTCTCCCTCTCTTTCTCTCTCCTTTCCCCTCTGTCTAAAAATAGATAAATAAAATTAAATTTTAAGAAAACCCCTCATAAATCAATAAGACAGAGAAAAGGCCTAACAGAAATATGGGCAAAAGATGGGATCCTATCAAAGCTTTTTGTACTAAAGTGTAGTTAGGTGGACAAATAACATGCAACGATAACTACATTAACTATGTAATACGGTTGTCAAAGAAATGCCAATTAAAACTTCATGGTGATATCACTATACACTCACCAAGATGGCAAAATTTAAAAATAGACAGTAAAGTCCAAATGCTACTGATGATGGAGAACAATCCAAATTCTCATACACTGTAGGTAGGAATATAAAACACTTTATATAACTTTTGGTCAGTATTTGAACATATGTACACCCTATAGTCTAAAATTTCCACTCTAGGTATGTACTCAAAGGAAATGCCAAAATAAAAAAGGAATTGTGGGGTTAATGCTGGACATCACCCTTCTACCACCCACAATAGAAGGCTGACCAGGGGGCTCCTGGCCAGGAGCAATGTGTGTTGTCCTGAGGCACATAATGTAGCTCCTTCCTTATCTCCCCTGGGGATAGTTTTCTTGTCCAGTGACTGCTTCTTGACCTTTCCCTTCTGCATGTACACACTGATATAATGTGGCTCTGGGCTACATGCAGGTTTGTGCAACTTAGACCAGTGTCACCTTTGTCTGGAACCCTTATAACAAGCCTCAAACTGGGGGAGGCTTGGTCCTACTTTGCCAATCTGCCATCATCAGCGCTCCCTGAACTGTGAGTATAAAGGCTATGTCTGCTCCTTCAGGTCCTCCCTGTGGTTTTTTTTTCAGTTTATCTGATGAGTGGTCCAGATTACCAGGTTCAGCCTCCTCCATTACAATTGATATAGGTGGCAGGATTCACATACTCTGAAAAATCCTTGGGTTGCTAGGTGGAATCCGGGACTGGCCAGCAAATTCTATGTGGTTCGAGGTGGCAAACCTTCTTGATTCATGGGAACCATATGGGACTGAGGAGATGCCCCCAACACTGTCACTGGCATCCTACAGGTCATGGAGCATTCAGGAGAGCGCTGCACCCTAGGGTGAATAAAAGACCTCCACCATGTGGCCACTGCCATTTGTTTGCTAATGTTGCTGGAGCTGTAGAATGTGACTGAAAAGCAGGTAGAGGTGGAGGCACACACTGCACCTTTAGAAGAGGAACAAAAATTGGAAAGGGACATGCATATCCTACAAATGGACATGGAGGGCATCCTAGGGAGACAGAACAGACCAGTGACCAATTACAGGACCTAGCGCACTGCTTCGCCAGGGTACTGTGCCCACCAGTATACAAACAATTGTGGCACAGCCTGGCATCCCCACAAGTGGGATCCTACAGCCAAAAGCGAAAGTGACTTGGATGTAGAGGTCATAGTGGATGATACTTGGGAGGATATAAATGTAGGAGAGAAGTCTGTGGCTTGTCCTATTACAACTCAGAAGATTAAGACCCAGCAGCCATGGGTGGCACAGGGTGTCCAAGTGCCATCTCCCCAGCAGGCCTCTCATACCTGGATGCATCCATACACTCCCTCCAAACTAGTAGAGCTGGCTGCTAAGTTCATACAGAAAGGGTCCGAATCCATTGTGCGGTGGTTTTTGAGGCTGTGGGATATAGGGGCTGATGGCATTTTGCTTATGGAGGATGAATTAGAACATATGTCTTCTGTCACCACCCACCCCTCTTTAAGGATCCATGGTGCTGAGTTCATGCTGTTCACACAGCTACCTACTGGCTGGCTGTGGAGCAGCGTTTCCTAACGAGGGCCCTCTACCCTCCTCTAACCATGCTGGACCAGTTTATCGGAGCTCCAGCAGTTGATCCAGGATCTGGGCATGTGACACACCAACTACAGATCACAGTCCAATGGGACAGATATGGAAAGGTTTACTGCAGGACTGAGGGTTGTGTTGTGCAGACAGCACCCCCAGCTTATTTTGGCACCCTGATACCTATTTTGTCCAGTAAGGTGGGTAATCATGTACAGGAAGTAGCACAGACAGTTACTGACTTAGGGGAGACAGAATTACTGAGACAAAAGAAAGGAGAAAGACCAATAGGAAAGAAATGGAAAAAAAAAGGAGAGAATTTAACTGTGAGAAGTAAGCAGAAAGGTCCCGTGAAGGTAACCACAAACAGCTATGGAATGACCTGATAAAGGCTGGGATAAACAAAATGCCCGTGTCCTTGTAAACCTGCGGTAGCAACTGAAACCTGAGCAACAGTGCCAGACGATAGTGACATCTCCCAGGCAGACATTGGAATGGACACCATCTACTGAGGCAGTCCTGTCAGTGCCCCCAGAGCCAACACCTTCTTGGTCTGACTTTATATGCCCCACTTGTGGAATTACCTCTGGCCCACCCAGAGGACAATCCATGGGGAGGGAACTTTGCATAGGGGGATGGTCAAGAGAACCGCTTGCAGGGACCCAGTGGAGACCAGAGGCCACAGGTAGAACTTGCTATTTATTAGTGCCTAAAGAATGTACACAGTGTTAGCTTTAGTTGATACTGGTGCAGTACGTACTCTTAATTATGGTAAACCAGAGAGGTTTAGAGGATCCATAACTGCCATTGATGGCTACTGAAGACAGCCCATTCAGATGCAAACTGTGACATTAATCCTTGGGGCAGGGCATTTACCACCGCCCTTTTATAAAGTCCATGTTTCCCCTACCCCAGAGTATATCCTAGGAATCGACATTCTAGCCAGCATGTGGGTATAGACCACCATGGGGGAGTTTGACCTCAGAAAATGGGTTGTGAAAGCTGTTTTAAGGGGGCATGCCAAACACCCCACTGTGCCATTTCCCACTCCCTGCAGAGTAGTGGCTACCAAACAATACCATCTTCCAGGTGGCCATAAGGAAACCGAGGAGACCATAGAAAAACTGGCTAAGGTGTACATAATCAGACTGGTCCACAGCCCCTACAACTCACCTGTGTGACCAGTTGAAAAAAACAAATGTAACTTGGCCCACGACTGTAGATTAGAGAACTAAGTAAGGTTATGCCCCCTGTCTTTGCAGCCATATTTGACATAGTTGGCCTCCTGGACCAGCTCAGCCATGACCTGGGCACATACTATTATGTACTAGACTTAGCTAATGCTTTTTCCTCAATAGATTTATACCTTGATAACCAGAACCAGTTTGTCTTAACCTGGGAAGGCCTACAGTGGACATTTACTGTTTTGCTCCAAGGTTACCTACACAACCCTACTGTTTGCCATGCTCTTGTAGCTTAAGGCTTAGCAGTGTGGGCTGTACCATTCCCTGTGAAACTGTACCATTTTACTGATGATGTTATGCTAAACTCTGATTCTCTTACAGAGTTAAAACATGCTGCTCCTCAACTGTTGGCTCATTTCCAGGGCTGAGGATGGGCAGTCAATTCCAGCAAAATCCACGGACCTGGATAGTCTGTCAAATTATTGAAGATTGTTTGGTCAGGTAAGACAAAGGTGATGCCTACTGCCATTGTAGATAAGATTCAAGCTTTTGCCATACCTCAAGAGCTAAAGCAATTACAGAAATTTTTAGGGTTGTTAGGATATTGGTGGGTTTTTATACCACACTAAGCTCAGTGAGTGTGCCCTCTATACTGTCTAACCCACAGAGGAGCCACCTGGGATTGGGAGGAAGAGCATGACCAAGCCTTTAAGGCTGCTAAGCAAGTGGTGAAGACCGTACAAGCACTAGGGGTTCATAGATCAATTGCAAGCATATGATTTAGATGTCCACATCACCCCGAGAGCTATGCCTGGAGCCTCTGACAATGACAAGCATGCACCAAGATGCCAATTGGTTTCTGGTCCCAGCTCTGGAAGGGGATGGAGCCTTGATATAACACAATGGAATAAAAAGTGAATGTTTTTTACCAAGCTCTCCTGACTACTGAAACCATCACCGGACCTGCTGAGATTCGAGTGCGTACTACCTATCCCATTGCTGTTTGGGTACAAGACCTTGTAAACTGACCCAAGAGCTCAGTAGCACAGACAGCCACTCTGACAAAGTGGAGTGCATATCTCCAGCAGAGAAGCGAACTGATGACAAGGCCTCTGACCTAAGAATTGCATCAGCTCCTGGGCCCTGTTCCTTATCAAGATGCAGACACAGAGGCCCTTGCTCCCCTTTCCATGTTGGGGGTTACTATTAAAGATGAATGAGCCCCTGTGCCTGAGGATGCTTGGTACAATTATTGCTTTTGCTAGGGCCAGCCACCCACCTAGAGCATAGTAGCTTATCAGCCCAGCATGGGCAGCATATAGATGGGAAATGACTCAGGAAAAAATAGCCAATGGGTCAGAAATGCTTCTGACCCCTTTAGGACTTGGTGGAATTCTTTAAGTTCTTGGTGGCATTCCTTCCTCCTAGGTCTCTTTGGTTTCCGTCTTGTGCTTCTGCCTTGGGGTGCAGCCTTTACTGTGTCTGATATATATGGATGCAATGTGCCTGAACATGCTCACCACACAGGTCCCCTATTGGAAGAATTAATGTGAAGAATATGAGGTGGAAGAGCAATGTCAGGATGGAGTGTGGGGTTAATGCTGGACATGGCCCTTCCACCACCTATGATGGAAGGTTGGCCAGAGGGCCTTTAGCCAAAAAAAACTGTGTTATGTCTTGAGGGATGTAACGTAGCTCCCTTCTTATCTCCCCTTGGGATAGGTTTATTGCCCAGTGACTGCACCTTGACATTTCCCTCCCGTGTGTACACACTGATGTAATGTGGTTTTGGACTAGCTTCAGGTTTATGCAACTTAGACATGTGCCACTTTTGTCTGGGGCCCCTTATAAGAACACTCAGACAGGAGAGGCATGTTCCTGCCTTGCTGATCCACTGCCATTGGTGTTCCCTGCAATGTGCGTAATAAAGGCTATATCTACTCCATCAGGTCCTCCTTGTGATTTTTTTTAGTTTATCCAAGAGTGGTGGAGATCCCCAGTCTTGACCTCCTGCATTACAAGAATAATCTGGTAAAATATCAGAATCTTTATAGCAACGCTGCTTGTAATAATAAAAAAAAAAAACTATCAATAGTAGCATATCCACAAAATAGAATGATATACAGCAAATAGAGTAAAAGATTCACTATGTATAACAATAGAGCTAAATATCGCAAACGTAATGTTGAGTGAAAAAATCCAGGCACAATTCAATATCTTATGATTTCAGTTACATAAAGGGTAAACACAGGTAAAACTTACCTGTGCTGTTAGGGGTCAGCATAGTGGTTATGCTTGTGGGTGGCAGTGAGGGAAGGAGGCGCTCAAGGTTTTTCTTGAGTAATAGAAATGTTCTGGTTATTCATGCAGGGGATGATTACATGGGTGTGTTCAGTTGTGAAAATTCAACTCCTCTTTTTCCTCCTTTAACTTCTGTCAGCTAAAATGCAATGTAGTGTGCAGTATAAAAAGTGCAATTTAGATTTCTTATAGAGCATTTACATCTTAGCCAAATTATCTAGAGGTTGATTAGTTGGGCTGTAGTAGACTCTTTGCTGATCTCTTGTAATATCAGCTGTGATTGTCTTATGTAATTCTGTTCATTCTCAGAACAGTGCTTTGATCAGCGGCTTAACATTCAAAAATGGATATTCAAGGGAGAGGAACCATTGTAAAGCTCTCAATTATTATCAGCATTGCTCTGCTATCTAGAACTAAATCTTCTTTTGTTATAGGTATTGATTCCAAATAGTTAATTGTAAAGTGATTGCATCATTAAACAATCAAAATTATGATCGAATATATATTATTATGAAATGTAAGGCATTCAGCCACATACAATTCAGTTGTCTATCATGATTGTGTTTTAGATTATTAAACTTTCTGAACAAAATATTATCCTATGTAATGAAAATTTATGCAATCCTAATAAGCAAGCTTTTTAAAAAAATCTGTTACTTATCTTCTATTGGGAAACTCCCCTGATAGTTTATTTTATATTAAGTTTGCTTTGATATATACATTCTATTAAATGTTCTTAGACATTGATGGATTTTGAACATTCAATAAATTTATAAATAAAAATACCAAGGAGCATAATGCTGTGGTAAGGAAATTTCTATTCTATATATGCATTAATTTGAGTTACGAAGTGATGGACTTCAGTTGGGTTCAAAGTCAAATCAGTGTCATGTACAATGGGGTAATAAAATTGTGTACCCCATAAAACTCTTCTTACATATCAGTTGAATCATGGAATATTTGGCAGAATTCCTAGAGTTTTCTTATAACTTTAGAATTCCTTAAAATGCTTATAAGCACATTTAATGTACATGTTGCCAGTAAACTAGGAAAATGTAATAACTCTTCATTATCCTGATATTCAGAAACCAGTGTTATAGCCTCCACTAACTCAAAATGTTTAAGTCAGACAATAATTTAATTTACTCAGAAAACTACATTATCCTACATCAAGAGAATACACTGACCATGATATAGCTCCTATGGTCTGGTCTGAGAAGTGGGGATTACCCAAAGCAGTGAATGGCTGAAACTAAAAGGATGTGAAATAAAAATTGAATGGGAAAGCTGAAGTTAATCTAAACAAGTCTACCAAACTGGAATGTGGCAGACATTTAGAGACTGAATCCTAATTTTGCAAATATTTGGGGCAGGGAGATGCACAGAAGACAAGGACATTCAACAAAAAGCTTCAAAGAATTTCGGAGAGGACTAGGACAGGTATTGCACTGTTGGGCTTAGAAGAGAGAATAGTGGGTTTGACAAATGAAATAGACAGAGTAAAAATATTTCCAGTTTTAGAATTTTGAATATTTTAATCTTAGTTTAAGTTTTATCATGACATATCTGTTGTGTCTTAATTTATTCATCCTGCTTAGTGTCTAGTTGACTGATTTCTTCTTTCTTTGTGCATTTGCCAATATTGATTTTCTGTATTCTGCATTTTTAAAAATATTTTCCTGGAGTTTCTATTAGAAAAGATGTTAGAAATTCTGTACCTCCATATGAATGTCCCGTATCCCTTGAACTTTTCTTCCTTACTTTTATCTATTAACTTTATACTGTGTATTAGTTAGAATCTATCTGTTGCAAGTGGTAAATAATTCATTCAAATTGCCTTAATCTGAAAAGGGATTCATAAATGCATGTAAATGAAAAGTCAAAAGTAATGCTGAGAACTCAGATGGACCTGGTTCACTTTGAAAGTCCCAGAACTTGTTATATTTTTTGTTTGTTTTACTGCCTCAAACTTATTTTTTAACTTTATTTTTATTATTGACACTATTACAAGTGTCCCCATTTTCTCTGTCTTTGCCCACCTCCACCCAGACCTCACCCTCATTCCCTCAGACCATCACCATGCTATTGTATATATAGGTTATGAATACAAGGTCTGTCCAGAAAAATCCAACCATCATGAATGTAAGACTGGTTTGCATTACATTGATGTAACCTGGCAGCCAAGGAAAGTGGACTGGAATGTACATGCATGAACAATGACAACTTCACTGTACTAGTCAGTGTGGGTGGTAGAGGCTGTTGAGGCTGTCGATGCTCTTCAGTGAGCACATGTACTGTGTGGTCATCACATTCAAAATGACTGAGGAAGCAGAGCAATGAATCTACATCAGATGTTGCATTAAGTTTGAGCATTCCTCTGCAGAAACTATTCCAATGACTTAGAAGGCTGCAACTATGGGCAACTGGTGAATGGCAGCTTCATCACAAAAATGCACCTACTCGTGCATCACGTCTCATGCAGTTTTTGGTTAAACATCAGATCACCCAGGTGACTCATCCCCTGTACAGCCCAGATTTGGAGCCCTGTGACTTCCGGCTTTTCCCAAAACTTAAATCACCATTGAAGGGGAAGAGATTTCAGACCATCGACGAGATTCAGGAAAATACAACTGGGCAGCTGATGGTGACTGGGAGAACTGTGTGAGGTACCAAGGTACCTACATTGAATGAATCTGAGGTGTCACTGTCCTATATACAATGTTTCTTGTACCTTGTGCCTTCAATAAATGTCTCTATTTTCCATAGTACATAGTGGGATAATTTCTGGATAGACATCCTATCTTTTCTTTGGTTAATCTTTTCACCTTCTTTCTTCAAGTCCCCCACTCCCTTGCCAACAACTGTCAGTCTGTTCTATGTTTCCATGTTTGTTTCTATTTTGTTTGTTAGTTTATTTAAAAGTCTCTTAGCTAAGTGTTTGAGTGTCTTCCTTCTCAGAAAAATACTCCTCCTTGTTTCAAGAGGCAGCAGCAATAGTTCTACACCTTAGGAAACTCAGGAACTGAGAGTGAAAGAGAGGAGGATTTTCAAAAGAAAATTAAGATGTTGTCACAAGCAATAGAGGGTATGAATGATGGTTTGAAAATAACAACAAAACACCAACAGTTGCAGAATGAATACTAATTTGAATGATATCTTGAGTTCACTAATTTTTCCCTTTAGCTTTTCTTGTTTTGTTATCCAGTTCATATTTCTAGGGCCCCTACAATAGTCAGTAATGATTCTCTGGATGAGAGGGCTTCCCCATACACCTAGACTTGTCAGCCACTCAGCCAGCTCTGCCTCTTTTTCCCTAGATATCACACCCACTAATCCTGCTTTGGGGGATCAGCATGTAAGCTACCTTGCTTGACTTTCTTTTAAGCATATTTTATTGATTATGCTATTACAGTTGTCCTATTTTTTCTCCCCTTTATACCCCTCCACCCTGCATCCCCCACTCCCACCAGCATTCCCCACCCCTTAGTTCATGCCCGTGGGTCATACATATAAGCTCTTTGGCTTCTCCATTGCCTATACTATCCTTAACTTCCCCTGTCTATTTTGTACCTACCAGTTATGCTTCTTATTCCCTCAACCTTTCCCCCCTATTCCCTCCACACTGATAACCCTCCATGTGATCTCCAATTCTGTGATTCTGTTCCTGTTCTAGTTGTTTGTTTAGTTTGTTTTTGTTTTTGTTTTACGTTCAATTGTTGATAGTTGTGAGTTTGTTGTCATTTTACTGTTAATAGTTTAGATCTTCTTTTTCTTAGATTAGTCCCTTTAATATTTCATATAATAAGGGTTTGGTGATGATGAGCTCCTTTAACTTTACCTTATCTCGGAAGCTCTTTATCTGCCCTTCCATTCTAAATGATAGCTTTGCTGGGTGGAGTAATCTTGGATGTAGGTCCTTGCCTTTCAGGACTTTGAATATTTCTTCCTGGCCCCTTCCTGCCTGTAAGATTTCTTTTGAGAAATCAGCTGATAGTCTTATGGGAACTTCTTTGTAGGTAACTCTCCTTTTCTCTTGTTGCTTTTAAGATTCTCTCCATATCTTTAATCTTGGGTAATTTAATTATAATGTGTCTTGGTGTGTGCTTTCTTGGGTCCAAATTATTTGGGGTTCTCTGAACTTCCTGGACTTCCTGGAAGTCTATTTCCTTTGCCATATTGAAGAAGTTCTCCTTTATTTTTTCAAATAAGTTTTCAATATCTTGTTCTTCCTCTTCTTCTGGCAACCCTATGATTTGGATGTTGGAACGTATAAAGTTGTCCCAGAGGTTCCTCAGCCTCTCCTCATTATTTTGAATTCTTGTTTCTTTATTTTGTTCTGGGTGAATATTTATTTCTTCCTTCTACTCCAAATTGTTGATTTGAGTCACAGTTTCCTTCCTTTCACTGTTGGTTCCCAGTATGTTTCTTTATTTCACTTTGCATAGCCTTCACTTTCTCCTCTATTTTGCGACCATATGCAACCATTTCTGTGAGCATACTGGTTACCAGTGTTTTGAACTCTGCATCTTATAGGTTGGCTATGCCCTCATTGCTTAGTTCTGTTTTTAGAGTTTTGATCTGTTCTTTCATTTGGGCCATATATTTTTGTCCTGGCACACATGTTATATTGTAAGTGGTGGAGCCTTAGGTATTTACCAGGGTGGGGCAACTCATGGAGCTGCATTGTGGTGCTGTGCATGGGGAGAGGGGTCAGAGAGGGAACAATACCACTTGCTTGGCTCTAATAGGCTTTCAGTCACTTCCCCCACTACCCACAAGCAAATTGGGCCCTTCTGGTGCTAATTCCTGAGTGAGTGGGTTTGTGTACATTCTAGGACCCTGTGGGTCTCTCTAATGAACACTCCTGTGAGGCTGGGGGTTTCTCCCACCACTGCAACCCCCACAGGTTCTTACATCCAAAGGTTTTGAGGCTTTTGTTTCCTGTGCTGGAACCCTTGGCTGTGCGGCCCATCTTGCTCCCCTGTTGTTCCTCCTGGCTTATCCACACATAAATATGGGACCACTCGTTGCCATCTCTCCCACCCAGCCCTCCAGCCACCACCTTGCAACATGCCCTGTCCACGCGGCTGCCCATTCCACCCCTCCTGCCAGTCTGGACGAATGTTTCTTCTTTAATTCCTTGGTTGTCAGACTTCCATAGAGTTTGATTTTCTGGCAGTTCTGGTTGTTTTCTGTTTTTAAATTTGTTGTCGTCCTTCTTTTGGTTGTGTGAAGATGCAAAGTGTACCTACCTGTGCCTCCATCTTGGCCAGAAGTCCCTTGGTTGACATTTTTAATGTTGATTTGCTTAGTGAATTTAGACAACACTCCAAATGTTGAAAAAATGTTGAGTTAGCAAACCCTATCCATTATCTTTTTCATTGGTCTGTTTCTGTTCATTTGGAGCTGTGGCATCCTTTCTCATTAAATCTGTGTGCCTTTTCATATAAATAAACCTTGTATTTTTAAATCCTTCAGTTATTTCTAGGGATTTGGACAAAGATGAATAGGCTATAGCTCTACCTGCTACTCAATTTTCACTTTTTGATTTTATCCATAGTATTAAAATATACATCATATTCCATTACCACCCATTCTTCCCTGTAGGGTAAACAAAGGCAACCTGGCTTCCTCACCCAGGTGTCTGGGGAACTAAGATAAGTAGTGTTCTCACTGCCTTAGGACTGGGCCAGATAAATACTTCCATAGCCTTATGTGGGCTCCTATACACAAAATGTCACTATGTTACACAACATGTTGGCTCCCTGCCAGCTTTGTCTGTTTCCAGTATTTTAGGGGGCAGGGACACATGGTGGGCCACAGGAAAGAGAGGGGAAAGTGACATGTAATGTGACACACGAGGATGCGCAGCTTGTGGCATGCGTGGGTCACCGACCCTTGACTAAAGGTACGTCAGACGTCCCAGTGCCACTGTGGCATTTCTTCCATCTGCCCGGATCTCAAGTGACCCTGTCCAGTTTTGAGAGGTCGCAACACACTCCCATATTCTAGATGCTATATTCCTTTCCAAAAAAATACTACGGGGTTTCCTTTATTGAGATCAAGCCTGTTTTCAAACACTTACTGGTATGTTATTTATCATAAAACATTAATTTTGATAACATTCAATTTATTACCTGTTATTAGCATGTTTATTTAATCTTTTACATTTGTGTATTTTATTTTCAACTATGGCTTTTATTCACATCATATGCTAAAATTATTTTGGCAGAGCATTTTAAATTATAGCAAATGTCAAGAAATACTAGATTTCAATTATATATTTATAAGTTTTCAGGATGCTAGCCCTTTTTACAAAAAGGAAATTATATTTAGTTAAATAAATATAACTAATTAAAATTTTATTATTCTACTTGTTACTTAAAATATTTATATATTAATGGTCAGAGATGGCCCTGAATGATTGCATTTAAGCTATTCATGGAAAGGGGGAGATATCTTTCTTTAGTTCTTTTGTAGCCGTTGTTCTATATTCTTTCCATGTTTGTTCATGTTTTGAATTCCAGAATGGTTTTCATATCTATTGTTGTGCTCCACAGCAGGAGGGGTTTGGGCTACTCATAAGCTACATTTATATAGCATTTAAAGCTTAGCCAGTGTAATTTACAGTGTTCCACAGTGTTCTTTATCTTCGTATGTGTACAGTAGAGAAGGTACTTGCCAGAGTACTTAATGATTATATAAATTTTAAAAAGCATGGGTACTAGCAATATCACTGCAAGCATTTATACACTGACTAATTCACTTCTGGAAAGTAATGAAATACCCCAAAATAACTAGGTAAATAATGAATAGAGGGTTATTTTACTATTTTTAATGCAGGTAGGAGAAAATCTAAAAAAGTATTACATTAATGCCATGTACGATCACAACCAAAATATATAATCATAAAATCATTTTAGATTATTAAAAAACTGGCTATATTATTGATCATTTATTTAATAAAGCTACTAGTTAATTCAAAATAAAAGCATTTTGAAATGTATTTTCTGCAAATACCATGTAGAAAACAGAAATTTAATGAACAGGTACATTTTCTACTACAAAAGATGTGTCAGTCATAAGTGGTTCTTAATTGTCATAAAATTGTATTATTTAAGCACTTAGTTAATAAAAAATAAAATTTTATAAGAGTGATTTTTGAGAGCTTATTGGCAACAGATCCCCATCTACCTAACTGAGACCACTAGACTTTTATTTAGCTTGAAAAGCAAATCTAAGTAAGCCCAGCAAGCTACTCACTTGAAGATTAAGGTAGTTTTCCATGCTGGTCTATGAGAAGGACAGTATCAAAACCAAGCATCAAAACAAGTGAATTAGACTATGAGAAAATAAATTTTGTCTTTGTCATGCCATATATGGTCAATGTAAAGTATGAACAGTCTAAATACATTACTGTTTTAATATATGAGAGAAAAAACTAGTTTGTCTTTCATTTTCTTATTGAATTAAATTGACAGTTTTGGAAAATACAACTTAAAAGGAACAGCACATTGGCTTAAAAATATGCTTTCTGAACAGGAAACTTAAATCGGGGGCAAGAAAATTGTATAGGTGAACAAAAATAAAATTTTGTGAACCTCAATGGAGAAAAATTACTGAGCCATGGAAGAAAGTACTGGCAAAATATTATGTAAGTACAAACAATAATATATTTTTCTTGACCAACATCTTAGAGCAGAGAGAGATGAAAATGTTTGACTCTAAGTCTATTTGTGTGAAAATACATTATTCCCATAGAAACCAATAGAGTTACTGTTAAATATCACTCTGTGAATGAAGACCAAAGAACTACAGGTTCCTTTCCAGGATACTTCCAGAATTTTATGTTAAAGGGTTGAAACGCATGAGAATGTAAAACCAATTAGACCCTATTACTGGTTATGGAAAGACATTTATAGTTGATTGGGCTATGAAACAGAACCCCTGACAGTCTTTTTGAAATGCCTGTCAACAATTCAGTGTAAACTCCTCCCAATAAACTGTCTGCATATAATTTACTTGAATTGTATTACCAGCAACTTGCACCAGATCAGTGCAGCAAGCAAACAGATTTATAGGATATACCTACTGAGATCTTGTACTTAATACTTCTTAAACAAATCACCTCTTAATATTCACATACTTTATTTTTTATTAATGATGTAGTTGTGTCTTTTTAGCCTAGAAAAAAAATAACAAAACACTATGAAATCATGATTTGTCAAATCATGTAAAAATGTATGTTCTTTCCTCCTTCCACTGCATTTTGCCCAAATGTATTGGAGTTTTGTCAGCTGACCCATTATGAACTACAATGGCAATCTCCCTACTTACCTCCTTTAAGAAAATTCAGTCTTCTGTAGCTTAGTTGCTGTATTCAAATGCAACAAATCACTGGTCATGACCTAATCATCTGATATTGATTTTTGAAAGTAGGATACTGTTTTGGTAGCAGCTATGCTTTTAGTTTGTTACTGCAATTAAAATTGTTCCCTTTATTTTCAGGAGCTCATTTTATCCCTATGAGTCATATTGCTCATACAATACAAATTGAACACATGGGGAACTGATGGCAACTGTAGACAAGGATTTGAGCTCGGTAGTGCTTGGATCATTAAGGATGGAATGGGCAACATAGATGAGGCAGGGAAAGCATTAAGTTTCTGGGTTCTAGAATAATACTTGGTGGTCAGTTTACACAGAGATTTATACTCCAAATAAACGATACCATTTGAAAGAGTCCTTAAAAAATCTGTTAGCCTGAGGCTTCTACATGTGCTTATAATGTTTAGAGAGGGTTTTATATCTTTGTTTTTGTTTTGTTTTGTTTTGTTTTGTTTTGCTTTAAAAAAAAAAAAGGATTACAGGGCTCCACCCTTAAAGGTCTAGAGATTCTCATCATCTATCTGCTGTGGGGTCTGAATAGCTATGTTTTTAAAATCATATGATCCTTGTGACTGAATAGATTTGGAACCATACATTAAAACTAACTCATAAACAGTTACCTGATGCTTTGGTTAATCCAAAATATGTGTTTGATATTTAGAATATGCTAGAGTTATTTTCTCATTTGACAGATCTGTTCCTGCAGCATGGGTTTATCAGCACTGTCATAACCTAAGAAAGGGGGATGGCTGTTTAATTTTATAAAGACACATGGAAATTAACACGTGTGTGTGTTTCCATTCATTCAATATCTACTTTCATAAAATTAATCTGGCTTCTTAAAAATGTGAAATTTCTGATGAGAAATAAACCAAAAATTTGGACCATATCTAACACAACATATTACATTGCAAACATTAACTTTTACTTTTCCTATTAATTCACACTTTAATTGATTGCTTTAACAATTTATGTAAAATCTACTATCTTCCAAGCTCTTTTGCTAGCACTTTACAAATATTGACTAATTTGATTTTCAAATAACTCTATAAATTAACACTATTTTTATTTCTGCTTACAGGTGAGGAAACTGAAGCATACATATATGTTATTACTTTTTATAAATCACACAGATTATAAATATTAGAACCAGGAAGATTTAACTCCAGGTACTCTCTACTTTCTGAGTCTTGATTTAAATTCTGTGCTAAACAGCTAGACTTAGCTTCGAAACATACATGGGCAGCTTTATGACATTGCAATAATTAATGGAATTTATATTCAGAATGTCTAAAAACACCTTTTAAAATAAAAATTGTCAACTCATATTTAATTTACAGACTAATGGAATATAAATACATGTGATGGGCCCTACCAAATGATCAAAGCTCTCTCATAATTCAGAAGGAGAGATTCAGGGTTATAGCAAATACTGCACAGGGAGTCAATGCAGAAATGCATAGAGTCAGGGCAGAAAGGTAAGATCTAACCTACTGTCCTGGTCTCTTTAGAAGTTCAAAATGAAAGGTAGGTTCTCATTCCTCAGTGATCAGTCATTGATGTCACTAAAAGTGTTCCAATTGAGATAAGTTAATGGAGGCTCCATGACCTATTCCAGCATCAAAAGAAAAAAGCTTTTTATCTTCCAAAATAGCATATATCTTACACTGTGATTCAAATATTTCTCAGAAAACTCTAACTTCTAGAATTTTTATTAGTTATATTAAGCCTTATTACTCTAGAATATAATTACATGAGTATTTCATATTTATGATTTTTAAAAAGTACATTTGCAAATTGATTTTCTTTCCCTCTGCAATTCAATCCTATACCCAAAAGTATGTATTTATAGTTTAATACATATTTTTCTGCAACTGGAATTTTTCACATAATAATATATTAGAACAACTTTCTTTGTCAACATGTATAGATTTATCTTGTTCTATGTAATCACATCCTTATAGTCCATTGACAAAATGAACTATAATTCATTAGGATATTATTACTTGAGCCCTGGACAGTGTGGTTCAGTTGGTTGGAACATTGCCCCATACCTGAAAGGTTGTGGGTTAGATTCCTGGTCAGGGTCAGGGAACATACCTAGTCGAGGTTTCATCCCTGGTCCAGGCGTGTAGGATCCCCATTCTGGGTGCATACGGGAAGCAACCAATTGATGCTTCTGTCTTATATCGATGTTTTTCTCTCCCCCTCTCTCTCTAAAAAAGCAATGAAGAAATGCTCTTGGGTGAGAATTAAAAAAATAAAAAGGTTATCACTTGCTTTGCAAACTGTAACCAGGTCCTATTACATATGTAAATCATTGATCCAGTAATTATCCACATTTTCTTCTCCATTCTCAATTTTTTTCCTTTTTTGTTGAATCATTTCTATGAACACACAATGCTACTGTTCTTCCTTCTAAAAAAAAAGGAATACTGTTCTTATTCCTACTTTTCCCATAAGCTACAATCTTACTTCTTTCCTCTACCTTGTACCAAAAATCCTTTAAAGAGGTTTATACTTATTTTCTTCAATTTCTCTATCTCCATTCAATTTATCATATTCATTACAAAACATTTTATCTATTTGAGTATTTTTTTAATCAAAGGGAGACTGTGCTTATTAAGAAGTCTATAATATCTTTATATTTTTTATGATTGCATGATAGTTTTTTTCCTTAATCCAAAGGAGTTTCTGTTTTTAAGGGAGTGTTCAATTTATCCAAATTTATTATAATTCCTGGTTCATTTAAAATTGTTTGAAACATATTATTCTATATTTTGTATATAACATTCTTCTTTTGCGCTTCCTTCATTAACCTTCCTTGACTTCTCAGAATAATTGAATTTCCTTGACTTTTATTTTTCTTGATCTATTGGTTTGGATGATATATACATTTACACACATCTATTTTTATTTTCCCCTTAAATGTTAACGACAAAAATATATACATATGTGTACATTTTCAGTAAATTTAAAGCTTATTTTAATTTTCTTTTCAACTTTCTCTTTGCTAAAATCTATATTATCAATATCTAAATGTTTAATTCAAGTTTGCTTTCTAATACATTAAGTTGCATTATTTTAATTATAATGTTTCAAATATATAGTTATATGGATTGCCAACATACTTAACTAATTTACTTGCTTACCTATTCTCCTTGCAGCTTATTTCTTTATTTTGTGGTCCTTCTGATTTTATCATTTATATTTATTTATCCTCTGAAAGTTTATGTACTCTCAGAAAAATTAAATATTTTTGTAATGAATGACAGAATCCCTTGTATATAATGAGCTTGGTGAAGATCTCTGTGAAAATAATCAACATATTTTTTTCTCTTCATTTTTTGTGTATTTTTGTTTGAAGACCTTTTTCTTCTTCTTTTCTTCCCTGCTTACCTGAGGACATTTTTTCCCCAGTGCTTTTAGAGAGGAAAGAGAGGAAAGAAGGGAGAGAAACATTGATGCAAGAGAGAAGCATCAATTTCTTGCCTCCCTCTGCTAGTCATAGACTAGTGATCATAGGCACCAGGACTGAGTACCAAACCCACAGCCTAGGTATGTGTCCTAATCTAACCATGGAATCAAACCTACAACCTTTTGTTTAAAAGACCACACTCCAACCAACTGAGCCACACCAGCCAGGGCCGAAGCTCTTTCTTTTTCTATCCCATGAAGATTTTTCTTTCTTGTTTTCAAGATGCAATATGTCTTTTTTCCAATATTTAATCATTACCATTTCTTTTTTGAAGGAGAAAGGAGCTGTCTTTGTATTTGAAGTCAGCTAAAGTATTGAGAATATTTCTAGGAAGTATTTTGGCATTTATGTTTTAGGAAAATATTCAGAGAAGATAATGTTACACCTTTGCTATGATCTAATCTTACATCCTAAACACACTCAAGGTACTGGAAAAGCTATTCTAATAATGTACAGTCTACTGAACTGCTTCTCTTTATACAGAAAACATTAGGAAATTCATTTCTTCTGAAAGAGTTAAAGAGCCAGGGAACTCTTTTCAGATATTTAGTGCTCTTTCTTAAAAGATAACTTCTCTGTCCTTATCTCCTAAAAAATAATAGCTGAAGAAACTGAGTTAAATCAGTTCCCCATCCCTAGTCTCATCATCAACACCATTTCTCAGCTTCCTTTGTCTGCAAAAGTTAGTCCGTTAATCACTATGTCTTGTCTACTTGGTTCAACAAATGGAGGAAATCGACCTTGTTTCAATCACCTGAATCACCAATTCATCTTAAGTCCCCTGAAAATATCTACAGCTTTTGTAAGACTTTTCTTTGTTCAAGGATAAGCAGGTTATTCAGTTCTTTAACTTGCTTCCCTTATTTTTACATGGTATCTGCTTGATTCCCTTCATACTGAGTCTCCATCATTAGTATGCATTGCTGAGTGCATCAGTGTTCCATATGATTATATATTTGAGAAATATAGATATATAAAAAATATATATCCTAAGTCTTCTGTTTCCAAAATTAATCAGCCTAATTAATCTTCATGCCAAATAGTCACATTTTGGGTGGCAAATTTTGCTCCCCTAGTTAACCACATAATCCTCTATATCCATGTTAACCCATCCTATTGTTACTTAAAATAAAACCATGTCATGATTGTTTTTATTTGAAAATGTTTTGGTAATATCTGAATGTTGCAGAGTTACCAAAATAGTTATTTATTGACATCTTTGTGGTAAGGGAAAGATTAAATATTGTAAGAGGCATTGTTTTAATTTTTTACGAGGAAGTATTTAGGCATATAGAAGTATGCTTAGAGGTTTGAAGTATAGTGCTAAGAAAATAATTATTACAGTAACAACTTCATTAAAAATAAAAATGAGCTCATTTAATTGAATTACTTGTAATTGCTAATCAATTAGAAACACTTTCAGAAAGGTTATGGCATTCTTGGGTTTCAGGTTAGATAACTCTCAGGGGAGAGAAGGCTCATTAACAGTTCCCTATTTAAAGATCAAATAAATTCAGACTTAGGATTGTAAAGATTTTGACAATTTCTTGGAACATTTTAAATATTTAAAATATTAAGAAATCAGATATAGAATCATATCTTTTCCCACAAAATGAAAGTATGAAATAAATTTCTTCAGTATTCATGGTTGGAATATAGTTCACATTTATTTATTTTTATTTTTTTTATTCTTGTTCAGGTACAGTTGTCTCCATTTTCCTCCCCTCACTCCCCCCACCCACCCATCCCTGCCTGCCACCCTCGAACCTATCCCCTTTGGCTTTGTCCATGTGTCCTTTATACATGTTGCTTTACATTTAAATAATATATGGCTATGAAGTATAATTCTTATTAAACATATTTATTTAAATTTTATACATTAGGGTTTTTAAATCCAAATCACATCTTCCATCAATAACCCAGGATTGGCTCCATCATGAAGCCTCTGCAGCAAACTTAAGCCCTGTGTGCAATAGTACAATAACACTTCAAACGCCCTTTACCAGTTGTGCAACCCTGTTGAATTAATTTAACACTGTACCTCTGTTTTCTAATCTATTGAATGAGGTTAGTAATAGTAACTCCTTCCTGGTTATTTTGAGAATTAGATAATATAGTATGTGCAAAGCTCTTATAACAGTCCTTGGGACCTGACAAATATTTAGTAATTTTACTGGTTGCTTTTGTTGGTATTGTTATTGTAATAATAATCATTACCTTATATAGTTACTAATATTTTTACATTTATATATTACATAAGTAATCTAGTCACATAAATATAATTATATTATATAATTATTAATAATTGCTGTTATTACCCTTTACTTTTTGTCCACTGGTATGCATTTCTTTCATGGTTCACATATACAGAACAATTTATCATCCAGAGCTCCAAACACAGCCTACAAATTTCTCTCAAATTCTTATCTTGTACATCTCTCCTCTAAAGAGGCAGCATCCTCTTGCAACCCTACGATTTGATTATCCATACCTCTGACATGAAAAAGACTTTTCGAAACAAAAATGAACTGTTATTTTTCTCTCCACTACAGCTTCTTTCTCAAGCTTTATTTGTGGGGACTGTACAGTTAAATTTTAAAACACCATTGATAGAACCCCTCAATACACACACACACATACACACGTTTCCCTTGTCCTCCATGATTTTTCTCTCTCCTGAGAATTGTTATATTTCAATGCATGTAAAAGGTCAGTGCTTTGTCTGGAAAAAAAGAATCAGCAAACAGCCAAAACAGCTTTGTTTGCTCAGTTTTCATGTCCTACAAAACTGATTCATTGACTTGGTGGGTAGGTTGTAAGAAAAATTTTAAGCATTTTCTGCCATTACCCAGGCAGCCCCTGTACAATGAGAAGTGGGGGTGGTGGAAAGGGAAAGAAGAAAAGGCGTGTGAGAGAGAGAGGTAAAAAGAAACAAAAGAAAGAAATGTGCTATGTAATGATGAGAAGCTTGGCAACTTCTTCACAATAAAATTGCTAAGCCTTGGATACAGCAGCATACTACAAAATTGTCATGTTTTGCTTATTTTAATTTTTAGAATTTTGGGTTTTCATCATTGTATATGCATTTATAGGTATTTTAGTGGAGCGGTGGAGATGTTATATTGGAAGTTACTTGTCCTCAAATTTTGTTTTAATCTACAATATTAAGTAAGTTTATATATTTCTGGAATATATGAAAATGTTAAAGCTTGAAGTAGATGTGAAAGAGAAAGACTTGAAGTTTTAAGTTCTGTGTGTTCATGTTTAAGAAAGGAATAGAAAAGAAGAAACACTAAAAGACATATTTAACAAAAATGTTGGCGTCTTGACTAGATTTCTGTAAGCAGGCCTTACCCTGTTGATGCATATATTTTTTCTCTAAGTTTTAAAATATTATAGCTCAGTTCAAGACTTATGAAAGGGGTCAATTTTTTTTCTATAAACAAAAACAACTGTGACTTATCACAAGCAGGCAGCATGATTTTATGGACTTAAAAATTCCTAAGGCAAGACAGCCTTTTATAGAAACATTATCTTGTTAATCAGTTTACATTACACAATCATGCATTTTATAACTTGTTAAAGAAGCATTGTTTAAGTACCAGCTGTATATTTTTAGAAATATTCCTGTTTGGAAAGAGCCCAGTACTTCTGATACCAAAGACTAATAATTAGAACTCCCTCCAAAAAATATTCCAACATTGTTCTGGTAGTGTAGCTTAGTGAAGCTCTGGTAGAGCTTCACCTTAATTGCCAATGTTGCAGGTCTGATCCCCCGTCAAGGCAGGTACAACCAATGAGTGCATAAATAAATAGAGCAACAAATTGATCTCTCTCTCTCTCTCTTTCTCTCTCCCCCCAGTCTCCCTTCTTTCCTCTTTCTCTCTCAAAAATCAATTTCAAAAATGCCAACATATTTTGAAAAATACCTGATAACACACAGACTCAAAATTATTGACAATCATAAAGTTGTCTTAGAAGACATTTGAAGAGAACATGTTAAAGTGGATATATATACAATGCCTCAGTTTTAGGAACCCTAACAAATCCTACTGCATGTGTGATAATCTGTGTCATATTGTTGAGATCTCTTGATAAATTTAATTTTTATGCCTTAAATAAGAAAGATTTTCTGTAAATAAAAAGCTGATTTAATTCAAAAGGGGTAGATGAATGTGTGATGAAGCCAAAGCCTGGTAGGTTCTTCACAAGATGAGCAATAGTTTTTTTTCTCCTTTTTAAAATTTTTCAAAATTTTTCCATTTATATTCTCAACATCCACACTGAAAGACATAAAATAAGTTATTCAGTATTTATTTCATGAATGACAGAAAGAAATAATGCACTTATTTGTGTTTGTACATCATGCCTTTTCAAAAAAAATGTTTTGTAGTTTGTAGTGATTGATAAAAAACAGGTGTATGTAACATTTTCTGCCACCACTCTCCCTTGCCCTGCCCACCTCCACCTCCCAACCTCAGTCCTTCCCCACAATGGCTTTGTCCATGGGTCTTTTATACATGTTCCTTGATGACCCTTCATCTTCTTTTCCCCTGTTATCCCTCTCCTCCTTCCCCTCTGGTTACTGTCAGTTTGTTCTTTATTTAAATGGCACTGGTTATATTTTGCTTCCTTGTTTGTTCTGTTGATTAGGTTCTACTTATAGGTGAGATCATATGGCATTTGTCTTTCACCACCTGGCTTATTTCACTTAACATAATGCTCCCCAATTCCATCCATGCAGTCACGAAGGGCAGAAGCTTCTTCTTCCTTTTGCTACACAGTATTCCACTGTGTAAATGTACCACATTTTTTGATCCAGTCATTTCCTGTTGGTCACTTAGGTTGTTTCCAACACTTGGTTATTGTATATCAATATGCACTAATGGATTTTTATTGTTGTTGTTACTGTTTTTGTTTTTGTGCCATTTGCTTCATTGCACTAATGGATATTTATTTTGGGGAATGTTTTTCTGCTTTAATTGATATGCTCATATGGTTTTTATTCTTTATGCTATTCATGTAGTGGATTACATTTGATTTTCAAATGTTGAACCAGCATTGTGCAACTTTAATAAATCCAACTTGTTTGTGATGTATAATTTTTATATATTAATGAATTTATTTTGCTGACATTTCATCATTAACATTAAAAAACATTATCTGCGTTATATTCTATGCATATATATTGATCAAAGGATAGAAAGATTGATTAATATAAATTCTTATTAAACAATTCAAAATTCCTGTGCTATACTTAAAGAAATTCATTAATCTTTAATCAGAAAATAAACTAAAGCAAAGAACTGAACTGAAGAGGTTGTAGATGTTCTCATTTAAAAATCTTCACTGAAAAACAGGGATCTCAAAAGATCATTCTAATGATAAGAAAAGCAATTATGGAACACATTAAAAAACTGAAATATTTAGGTAATTGTTAGCTGTTTTAATTTTTAACATCATAATGACTAAATCATTAGGAGTCTTAAATTATCTTTTTCATCTGAAAATTTTTGTTAGTGATACTATTATAGTATTATAACATCTTATAAAAATTCAATATTAGGTAAACATATTAATTTTATTTATTTATTTATTTATTTATAATGAACCCAGATAATGAGCCTTTCTCTTCTTGAGTTATTTACCTAGGTCATTTCTTAATAGTTCAAAGTTTTGTCTTCTGGTTGATTTACCAAGAAGACAACTTGTGTGTATTGTCACCCTTAAGTTTTTACATAATTGACACTGCCTGTTAGTTTATATCTAATATTTGGAAAAGATCTAAGTTGAGTACAATGTCCTTAGGTTATACTTTTCATCATTCAGAGCTTTCAGCCATCACAGCTGTGATTTGGGGCACAACATGGTGTTAGAGAAAACATGGTATTAGTTACCTATGCTGACTGACTCCCCTTTTCACATGTAGTCACTAAAAAAATTATTTCCTCAAACTTTAACTTCTACAGTGTTTTCCTATAACATAAAGGATTATAGTCTATATGATTTTATTTCTGCCTTGCCCATTCTGTGTCTTATTATTTTGAATTTTCTTATTTTTTCAAATGTCATTTTTATCTATGATCTTATTAAGTTTACAAGCTAAATATTTATTCCATTTTTCTTTTTATACTCTGTCTTAGAGGTATTGTTTTATTATATTAAAAAAAGTGTTATGCTATTTTCTGTATTCAAATAATTTGTGGGAAATTTTCTTCTGTTACAGCTTATATAAACTAGTCTGCATTGTGCCTAATATGATCCCTGCTTCTAATTCACATGTATTAGTCTGTATTGTTACCATTCCGTTTCTTTTCACGTGTTTCCTTCTTAAGCAATTGTTATCTAGTTCATTTCTTTGCTCCTTGAAATGTCTTGGCCATGTTCTCACCACATCTATAGTGCTTGCTTTCCCTGTTTTGTTACTGTTTAATACCAATTTATTTATTTTTTGTTGTTTTAAGCACATTTCTATAGCTTGAGAGCATGACAGGTAAAGGAAAAAGCTTGAGCGAAGCACATTGAAATCCTCATTAGGAAAATCCAAGCTCTGCTTTGGTTTCTGTAATCATGTTAAATGCCTATACCGTGTGTTCTCAATGCCTGCCGGAGAATTTGGCACATTGTAGATGCTCAATAAATGATTATTGAATGAAAGGAGGAATAAATATCTTAAAAAAGAATATCTGTCACATAATTGGATAGTTATGACTCTTTTGCTATGAATTGTTTCCCTTATTCATCGTATAATTTTGAATTCACACTTTTAATTGTAATTAGCAGACAATGCAATGCTACATAAAACTGAAATTGGCACATGGTAGCATTCACTCATATTTTAGTAACCCAAGCAAGGCACACGCAGAGCCTAGTATTGGGGAATAAATATCTCTGCCATCCTCCATCCTTGAGGAGGCACTGGAAATACCTGTGGAATGAGGTAGATACTTCTCTTTGAGTGAGGGGAAAAAATATTCAAGAATGAAAATACATTGCACCTTAAATTGTTCCATCTCTTTCAAGTAGGCAGCCCTTTCTAGAGCTCACCAATCTTAATAAATGTATGAGAACAAAGCCTCAGATTTTTATTCTTCATATTTGAGGCTAATACTAAGAATTGCCTGGCACTGCCCAGTGTGCTCAGTTGGTTGGATCATCGTCCCAGAACCAAAAGGTCTCCAGCTCAATTTCCCATCAGGGCACATGTCCAGTCTGTGGGCTAGATCTCTGCCTGGGGTGTATGCAGGAGATAGCCAATCGGTGTTTCTTTCTCACATTGATGATCTCTCTCTCTCTCTCTCTCTCTCTCTTTTCTCTCTCTCCCTTTCTCCTCTCTCCTAAAAAAACCTTAACAAAAATTATCTGGTTTCTTTTTGCCTATTTAATTTACTGCCCCCTGGATTTACTGGCTTCGATATTTTTGACCTTTAATACGTGGTTTTATGGTTTTTCCAGTTTCTAGAATCATATGTTACTTTCTTTGCTTAGCAGGCATTTAAAAAATAATATTATTTTTAATGTTCATTTATTTTAATTATTTTTAAATGACACTATTATATAGTTCAATTTTGCCATTTTACATCATCTGTTCAGGCTCAAATTTTAGCTAAGATCTCATTACCGCCTTATGTGTAAAACCATTTTATCCAATGCATATTTTATTATATTTAATATATGATACACTCTTGATGTTTAGTATGGTATTACAACTCTGTTCAATTAAAAATTTATACTATTTTATGAATGGCCAAGAATGAAGACACCTCAAATTTGCCAATGTAATAAATTTTAAATTAACTACTTCATCTAGTAAATTATTTTTTAAATAATCTTTTTTTAAAAGTGTACCTTTCACTTAAACATACATTTCATACTATGACATCTCCACTTACAGTATTTGCCATGTTCTGTTAGGATCTGTAAGAAAACTACTAGGCTGTTGGTCATATTCAAGGTATCAGAGAGCAATCTCAGAACTTCTGTATAATAACCATTCACATCCTCGCCAGTATTTATGTCTTAAGTTTTCGATAATAAGTATTCCAACAAAGTATAAGCCATAGATCCTTTGGATGTTGGCCTTACCACCTCCTTGACAGTCCTTGTAGCCCTCCTGAGTTAGAGCCCTTTCACCACATAGCCTGTCTCAACATCTGTAGCAATAAAACAGCTTAAAATAAAACCAAAAAATTTCACGTGGTTGAACCAGTAACCTTAAGAAAACAATAGGCTAAGATTACTAAAAGTACAATTCCACAGCCATCTTTACTTTTCCAAAGTAAATACAAATGACAGAGCTTGCCTAGTCTTAATAATTCAAAATCTTAATGAAGGATAACATATTTTAATTGCTTAGTACAGGATAAAAATAATTTAGAATACATTAAATTAATCATTGATTTAGAAAGATAAAGTATTTAATTTAAGAGGATAAATTAAGGTTTTTACTCTAATTCGATACTCTGTGCAAGATAAATTATAACTATATATAGTATTTATATTTATATATATAAAATTTCACACTTTGTGAAAGGTTAATTATAAGAAAATATATCACTCAATGCAAAAGAAATCAAAACCCTTCCTATTATTTAAAGTTAATGAATGTTTCTCTGAATGTAACTGATACTTAAACATCACTCAGAGAGGGGTTTGAGTCTCTTGCTGAAGTTACAAGTGGCATCGTTTCAAAGACCTACTTTTAGTTTGAGATTTTTGTATTGATCAAGTTGGCCTTGCTGTTTGCCCCCTGCTTTACAAAATTTTAGACATACTTCTTCCTGACTGTAAGTACCTGACCTTCCTTTCCTTAGAGCATTTACTTTAGAAAACTTGTAAATTCTTTCTTTGCTCTTTTGGGATGTAAATCTTATTAAAAGCCCCTTGTAAGTATTAAAAACCAGGAATGTTTTTTCTTAAGGAAGTGAGAACCACTTACTTGAAATATAATCATCAAAGGTGATGGTACTCTTATCTTTGTTTCTATGGGAGATTAGGAGCCTAATTTCTTCGGGTGCCTTGTTCCAAGTTATAAAATTACCTCCTGTCGTAAACATATAACAAGCATGCTTTTCTTTTGGTTGAACCAGTTAGCAAACACAAACAATCTATGACCCATAACATCCTCCAGTAAATTTTTAATAGCCTACCCTAACCTGGAAAAACCCTACCACACTCTAATTTACTGAGTTTACATTTAGTTTGAGCCTCTCTCCCCTACTGCAATAGCCTTGAATAAAGTTTTCCTTTCCTGACTAACTTATCCAGTATAAAATAATGTTCAGGTCATTTTAGTAATTTTTGAAGGGGCCTTTAATTTAACCTATTTTATTATACAGTGGGAAAGAAAGCAAAATAAATAAAAAATATCTTACCTGTATAAGATAACCTGGATATGAATTCCATTACCCTGCTTGCAAATTATTAGAGTGTAGTTCATATATTTCCTGTGATCACCAAATAAACATTAGCAACACATTAAAGAAGGACTACATATAGACTGAATATTTTGTGTCTCCTCAAAAGTTATATTTTGAAAACTAATCACCAATGTGATAATAATGGAGGGTGGGATTTTGGGTGGTAATTAGGTCATAAGGGTGGAATCCTCATTAATTGTATTAGTGCCCTTATGAAAAAGTCCCCAGAAAGCTATCTCATTTCTTCTTCCATGCCTTTTCCATGGGGGCACAACAAAAAGTTGTCTAGGAATAGTAAGTTAGATCTCATTAGGTACTGAATCTCTAAGAATCTTAATATTGGATTTCCTCATCTCTGAAACTGTGAGAGATAAATTCCTGTTTATAAGCCACCTAGAGTATGCTATTTTTGTTATAGCAGGCCAACCAGACTGACCAAGTACCTTATACTTACGTATTATTATCATATTTATTATTTTTTTCCTTTGAAATAATAGGCTTATCACACTGTATGAACAATTGACAAAGAGCATGAATAAATTTTGTCTAAAAATCACTTTCCAATATTTTTTAAATAAGTAGTTTGATTATAGTGCTGGCAACCATTAGCATATTGTAAGATGAATTAATTTAAATGAAAAAGAATACCTTAATATTTCTACAAAAAGCACATAATTATCATTATTCCAAAACTTTTGAAGCAAAGTATTTATGAGATTTCATAGACATATCTTCTCAAAGCAGTGTATTTAATCAGCCATGATGACATGCCTGACAACATACCTTCTATCTACATATCCTTCCTACTGGTGTGATATGCCTATAATGTATTAATGGTTCAAGGCTTATAACCCCACTCACTAATTTCTAGTTGTTTTGTAAAAGTATTCTGAATTATTACTTCCAGAATTATGCCACTCAAATTGATTTTGGTTAGGAATGTCAATAAAAGAAAATCAGAATTTATCAAGAAAGAGACCAAAAACAGTTGACATGATACCGCAGAGAAACTAAAGATTCCTCCATAACACTACTAGAACTGATAAATGAATTCAGTAAAGTAGCAGGATACAAGTAAATATCTGCAAATCAGTTGCATTTTTATACAGCAGTAATGAACTATCAGAAAATGAAACTAAGAAAAAGAATCCCATTTACAATTGCATTAAAAAATACTTAGGAATAAATTTAACCAAGAATGTAAAAGACCTGTACTCAGAAAATTAGAAGACACTGAAGAGAGAAATTGAAGAAGATACAAATAATTGGAAGCCTATAACAAGTTCATGGATAGGAAGGATTAACATCATTACAATGTCCATAAAACATAAAGGCATCTATAGGTTTAATGCCATTCCTATCAAGATACTAATAGCATGTTTCACAGAACTAGAACAACTATTCCAAAAATTTATATGGAACCACAAAAGATTGTAAATACCCATAGCTTTCTTGATAAAGAAAAACAAAGTGGTAGAAATTACACTAGTTGATACCAAACTATACTACAAACAGAACGGTACTGACATAAAAATAGGCACGGGGATCAATAGGACAGAATAGAGAGCACAAAAGTAAACCAAACCATTATGACCAGTTAATATTCCACAAAGAAAGCAAAAACTTATAAAATGAAACTAGGCCACTGTCTTATACCATACACAGGAATAAACTCAAATTGGTTAAAGGCTTAAATATATGACTCAAAATCATAAAAGTCCTAGAAGATAACATGGGCAGTAAAATCTCAGACATGTCTTATAACAAATGGTCAAAGGACTGGAGCAGACACTTCTCCAAAGAGGATATGGAGATGGCTGAGGTCTTGAGCAGAGAGTTGAGATGGTCTCTGAGACAGGACTCTATTATTCTCCTTGGTTGCCTGGAACCTGAGTAAGACCTCTTTCCTTTTGCACCAGCACATGCCTCACAAATCTGGCTTTTGTCGTGGCAGACAGCCAAACCTCTGTTTTGTTCAGCTATATTTTCTGGCAACTCTGCTGGGACAGTGTGGACCTCAGCAAGACTTGGAGGGCTGAGGCTCAGGTACTGGCTGCCTGTGGCAGGCCGATCCCAGGAGAAGGACTGTGGGGACTTCCCAGAATATACCACATGCTTTTCTTAGGGAATATCCCTGCATTCCTTTTTCAAGGCTTCGGCTACCTGAAACACTTGGCTGATGAAAGGAAATGGGTTGGGGGAGCAAATGGACTCCACGATCAGGTAAGTCAACCCAGCGTGTACCCTGGTGCTCCACTATTGCTGCTGCTTGAGCTTTGTGCCACTTAGGCTTTGAGCCAGCTGGGTTTGTGCCACTTGGGCCCAGTTAGGACCATTTGTGGTACCAATTAGCAGCCTAACCCTGCTGCTTGGGTTTTGTGTCATTCAGGCTTTTTGCCACTTAGGTATGGTTGGGACAACCCATGGTACCAGTGGGCAAGCTATTTCTGCCACTTGGGCTTCATGCCATTTTGATATGATTAAGACCACTTGCAGTATCAGTTGGCAGTAGATAAGACACTAAGGCTTGCTTGTGAGCACTCATTTGGGAGAATGGAATTATGGGTTCAAGCTTTGTCTATACTTTCCTTTTTTCTCTGGGTCTTACTATGGTTATAATTTGGGTTAGGAGTTTCTTGTCATAAAAGGTTGTTCTGTTTCAACTCCTGAAGGAAGCCCACTGGGCCAAGTTTTAGCAGATTGGTTCATGTACAGCTATGATCCAATGACTAAAAAGGAATTGGTTTTCTAGTGTAATACCACTTGGACTATGTATACTTCAGAGTACGGAAAAAATGGCCCCTAAATGGTTCTCCAGATTATGACACCATCATACAATGAATTGTTTCACCACAGGTCAGGAAAATAAGAAAAAAATCCCGTATGTCCAGGCATTTATGTCTTTATATCATAAGGATTTGGCAAAGAAAGGAAACAACCTAATAATGCAGAGAAGAGAATTGGTTTTAAAACTCCTCCCTGGAAATAAAACACAGGAAGAAAGGGTAAATGAGGAAATTAGTCTCTTTAATGCCCTGAATACAGAGGATGTAGGATTAGCAACAAGAAGATTTCCTCCTACCAACTCTACTGCTGGATACCCCTGAAAAGGCCTGGAAAGGTGACAACCAAACTCCTGTTTCAGGAAGGAATAGTGTCCCCCTAAAAGACTTGGAAGGGCACCCAATTTGTCCAGAGAACATCCCTATAAAGGCCAGGAAAATTCCCTTTGAGGTAATTCCCTATAGGCTGAATAAACCAGGAAGGCCAGCCCACTGACCACTACTGGACCCATGTTACATCTTCCATTTCAGATTTACTAAACTAGAAGAATTCCAATCCCTCATATAGAAGGGGCCCTCAGAAAATGGCAGACCTTATCATCTTCATTTTTGCCACTCACCATCCAAACCGGGCAGATGTACAGGTTCTCCTTAACACCCTGCTCATGGCAGATGAAAGACAGCTAGTTATAAGTAAGGTTAACAAAGAGGGTCATTGCCTCTATCAAGAGGATCCCAACAGGACTCCCAACTTAGCTGGGGAGATTCCCATGACAGAGCCCAACTGGGACCCAAATGGGAGCAACCTAGCCTCCCTAGAACATTACAAAAGATGCATGTTGGCAAAGTTTAAGAAAGGGGAGCCTGAACAAAAGAGCCTGAATATGATATAGTCCTTTTGGCAGAAACAAAATGAAGACCCTTCTGAGATTTTAGAAAGGATCTCTCAGGCCAATCAAAAGCACACTGATGCTGACCCACAGGCACCAGAAATTGTTCAGGTGGTAACATGACTTTTATTGGACTATGTGCCCCAGACATCAAAAAGAAAGCTCCAAAATTTAGATGGGACATTGGGAAGAATCTCTCTCAGCTGGTGAACACAGCCTTTAAAGTTTACCATGACCAGGAAACAAAGAAATTAGAGCAGACCACCATTTTCTTCAAAACAGCATGGGAAAACCAAAAGAAGAGGTGGGACTTGAAAGGAAGGAGGAAAGACCTACTAGGCGCCAATCAATGTACCTCTTTCAAGGTCTAGGGCCATTGGAGGAAAGATTGCCAAAAACTCAAAAGGAAAAATAGGAACAATAGAAACCCTCAGCAAGAAATGTTAGGAAGGAGAGTATTGGCAGATGGCAGGGTGCATGAGAAAATATCAAGCCATTTTATTAGACAACCTAAATGTTACCTTTCAAACCACCACTACTTTAAACATGGTCACCCTACTCATAGACTCAGAGGGAGGCTTAGACCTCCAGCATGACTGCTTGGAAATCATTGACCAAGTTTATATAAGCAGATTGGATCCATTGGACTAGCCACTGACAGAATCTTACTGGGAATTATATACAAATGGGAGCAGCTTCATGAGGATGGTCAACAATAAGCTGGGTACATGGTACTCACCACAGACAAGGGAATAGAGGCCCAAGCCCTTGCTGTAGGAACCTCAGCACAAAAACCTCACCAGAGCCTTATAATTATCCCACAGAAAGATGGTTAACATCTACATTGATTCTAAATATGCCTTCATGATAGTCTGTGCCCATGGGGCAATATGAAAAGAAAGAGGGTTCTTAACCTGGCGGAATAAGAATGTCAAACATGCAGAAGAGATTTGAAAATTGCTGGAGACAGTAAATCTACTGAACCAGGTTGCCATATGCACTGCCCAGGACACACGAAGGATAGTTTCCAAACAAGCCAGGTCAACGAACTTGCCAATAAAACAACAAAACAAGCAGCCAAAGGGCTACCACTTCTTGGAGCTTTAATTCCGCACATGGGCTTGTCAGAAATTAAACTCCATTACACAGAATGAGATGAGGAATGAGTTCATGACTGGGGATTCTCTAAAACTGACCCTACTTCTACATGGAAGATTAATACTCATGGTATGATCTTATTCTCTTAAGCTCTAATATACCCCATATTCAAGCACCTACATGAAGGGATCCATTATGGAAGGGATGCCTTAATAGACCTTATCAGAGCATGCTTGAAGGGCCCTCATTTACAAAGGACCATTCAGAAGATTGTCCAACCTGTCAGATTCACACCAAAAACAATCCTAAGACAGAACATGCCCCAGCAGGAAAGGTAGTGCAATATAAAGGTATATGCCCATTTGAGGACTGACTAGCAAGTTGAATTTACACAAGTGCCTAATGCTATAGGAAACTTTAAATTTTTATTAGTTTGTGAAGACATTTTCTCTGGATGGGTAGAGGCATACACCACTAGAACTGAGAAGACAACTGAGGTAACAAAATTTCTACCCAAAACACCCTGGGCTTGAACTTCCTTACTGCATTCAAAGTATGTTCATTTCAGATATCTCCCAGAAGATAGGACAGGCATTACAGCTTCAGTGAAAACTACATGCTTCTTAGAAACCTCAATCTGTGGGGAAGACTGAGAAAATGAACCACACAATAAAGAAGACACTGATGAAAACACGCCAGGAAACAAACTTGAAATGGGACCAGGCACTCACTATTGCCTTGCTCCAGGTTAGTGTAGTGCCCCAAAGTAAGCTTAAATTAAGTCCTTTTGAGATAGTCTATAGGTGACTCTTCCAAGTTTCTGTTTTAGGAGCACCCCCTTTAGATTTAGAACATGAATCAAAAAGCAAAGAATATGCACAACATCTAAGGCAAACACTAACAATTTTGCATAAATTTGCTCATTGCAGGTCCATCTACCTATCTGATGAGCCCTTATACCTATTCCAACTCGGAAACCAAGTCTTTCTAAGACTCAAAGTCCTGAATAGCAGTTAGCCAAGCAACGGAAAAGTCGTATGCCATCCTGCTGACAATACACTCCTTTCCAATGCGCATGGGAATCAAGCCTTGGACCCATCACGTGGATAAAGCAGGCGTCCCTGAGGTGCACTCAGATCTTGCTGCTGCTGTTGGTGAAACAAGGGAAAGCTGGACTTGAAATCCTGAAGGAGATTTAAAATTCCCCTTTCAGAAAGGGACAGCACCTATTAAATCGAAGTGACAATGTTACTTTTTATTTTATTCTGCATTGTTCAGACAGTAGTTTCCTCAGCAAATTCATCCTGTTGTTGGGTGAGCCAACCAAAAATCCCACTCAGGATTAGATCATGGGGATCCTTTAGTCTCTCCAGTTTTTAATTTCATTACAATTTCCTTTGCACTACCAGACATAACCCTCACTAAACACTTAAATGTTTGTCTGTACAATAGGTCTCGCTTTGGAAGCCCAACTGCGAACTGTCTTTTGAAACATAAAGCAGTCTACCAGCTTTGCTTCTTCATCAGTGCCATTCTCTAAACAGCAATCCTTCTCCCTCATGTAAAGGCTTCCCCCTATACTGGACCTCCCCCTTCTTCCTTTAGAAGATAGTAAGACTCTCCGGACTGCAGGAAGTAACTACAGAAGATCAAACTTTCAACCATTTACTCCTGTAAGATGACAGGGGTCCAGAGCTTTGAAGTGGGGGCGTTGTTACCATAGACAATCCGCTGCAGCACTGAGGAGCCTTTTCCATTGGCCAAGTTGGCAGCAGGGGGAGGTTTTTACACTGAGCCCATCAAAAGCTAGAAAAATGAATGGATGTGGTCTAAGTGCACAAAAGATAAAATGATGAACAGATAGGGCTCTGAGCATGGCAAAAGCTAGCAAGGTTATTGGATAGGAAAAAAATAAAGAGCTTTCCTCTCAATATCCCTGTAAGAACTAAGGCTTGAACATGAAGATGAGATGGTCTTTGAGACAGGAGTCCACCATTGCCCCAGGTTGCACAGCACCTGAATAAAACATCTTTCCTTTTGAAACAGCACCTGCCTTGTGAGTTTGACTTTTGCTTTGACAGGCAGCTGAACCTTCATTTTGTTCAGTTACACTTACTCACTGTTAAAGTATGGCAGTGCTAATTTATGGGTTGGGATTAGATGTTAAAAGAGAGGCTCTATATACAATGGACAAAGTTATTCCAAGTGACTAAGCCTCAATTTCTCCCTATGCAAATTAGGGTTAGAAATTAGGCATTCTACTGTTTGTAATAAGTTTCTGGAAAATAGTAAATCCCCAATAAAAAAACACAGATTTTCACAAAATAAAAATTTTCATAATCACTATCACCACAAAAAACACTCTTTTCTGAGTGTAAGTACAAAGTGCATACAATGTAAATTAGGGCAGAATAAGAGCATAACCTGAAGGCAAGCCTGAGGGGATATGCCCCTGGGGAATGCAAAATTAAAAAATAAGAGCTCAGCAATGACAGGGAGACCAAGGACCACATCCCTCATTCACTTAAAGCTATAGAAAAAAGAATTTGGAGACAGATGCTGAAATTTGGAAAATTCCTTCTATTTTTAAATTCAGCATTACTTTGAAATGGTTCAAGAGAATTTGGGTGACAATTTTCTAAAACCATTTTTTAAAATTCCTAAGAATATATTTTTCATTTTTTACAAGAATAGTTACATTGAAATCTGGGAATTAATTCTCAGAAATAGTTCCTCTTTGGAAACAGATTATGAATCCTTATGAAGGACTGTGTTATAGCTATAAACAATAGCCATGATATAGACATGATATTGTTACTTAAAATCTCCTCTTGTTTTAATGCAGAGGTAACCGTGACTATTAATGAGGAATTTAATGCCTTCTCTTTCATAAGTTGAAAGCAATCAAGCAAGGACATCCCCTAAAAGGCAATGAGAAATAACAGATAGTTATAAAAAGCTAAAAATGAAAATTATTTTATATGTAGAACTCCTACTAAGTTATGAAGAGTGAATTAATAGTAAGTCTTCCAAAGTTATACTGACCCGTAAGGCCTGGATGATGTTGTTCAGTTGGGTGGAGCATTGCCTGGTAACAAAAAGGTTGTGGATTCAATTCCCAGTCAGGGCACATATCTAGGTTGTGAGTTCAATCCTCAGTCTAGGTGCTCACAGGCAGCAACTGATCCATGCTTCTCTCTGTCCCTTTCTCTCTCTCTAAAATCAATGAAAAAATTTATTGGATGAGGGTAAAAATTAATTTAAAAAATACTGACCTATAAGATTTACATATATATTCTTGTTGTTGCATTTTTTTTTAATAGCAAGGTCAGAATCAGTGTAAAATCAATAGCTTGTTGAATTATAATTCCATGCAATAAGACATCATTTTATTAGAAAGAATAACATAGATCTAGGTGTATTAGTACAGATATGGGGAAAAACAATTTAAGATAAAATAGTAAAAAGTAAATTATAGATTAGTGTTCCTGTGTATATATATATGTCTATATGTTATACGTCTATAACTGTATATATGTATGTACGTATGTAGGTATATAAGTATTTGTATAAAAGATCTGTGTATGGAAATATGTGCTTGTATACAAGTATGTTCAGAATATTTCTGGAAATATACAAGAAAATATAAAGAGTAGTGAGTATAAAGAAAGACTAATAGAGCAGAATATTTTATTTATTTATTTATTTTAATTTTTTAAATTTAAGAATATTGACATATATTATTATATTACATTAATTTTAGGTGTAAAACATCATTATTCAACACAATGTACCTTACAAAGTGATTTCCATGATAAACCTAGTGACCATCTGTCACTGTGCAAAATTATTACAGTGCTAACAATACCCCTATGATTAGAAATTTGTACCTCTTATTCTCCTTTAACTTTTATTAGAAGATTTCAAATTTTATTTTGGGTCAGTTTAGTAGCTGTTTCAAATTTTTACCATGCATAATATTTTTTTCTCACAGTATTTTGCAGTAGTTGTTCACTTCCGTACATTGCGAACTGCATATACACTATTTTTCCTCACTGCATACAACAGCACACCTCTCATTTCTGATGGAGAAAAGAAATCCAGCAAATTTCCCTTCAGCCCTGCTCAGTGTAGGCCAAATAAAAAGGTGAGGACAAAATGACAACTCACACACGACAATCGAAAAGAAAGCAATTGAAATTTAAAACTTGACTTTTCCTTCTTGGTTTCATTTACTGAAATTTGTAAGGACTACACTGGGAAAGAGCAATAACTATAAAACTATAAAGGAAAATAATAGAAATGTAACCAAAAAAAGAGAGCAATTACACTAAGTACTAGAGGAAGGAATTTTAAAAATGAGTATATGTAAAGAAAAAGGAAATAGTCATGTAAAAATAGCTATCATGGCAATTAGCAGCAAGCCTGCAGACATCAAATACCAAGAGCAAAGGTTATTGATGCTGATCTCATCAAGTTGATAAGAAAGGTCATGTTTCTAGGAGGAAATGCAACCCACAGCTATAATTTCTTATTTCATAACTACTCTTTTTTGGAGTGGGCGGGAAACAGTCACTGCCAGACCCATTCAGATCATTTCTTCTCTGCCTATGGGCTCTACACTGTATTATAGAACGGCAAAAAATTGCACTTTGTCCTTCCAATGAGCCACTAAATCTCTCAGTTACAGTGTTAATTAAGAAACGGATTGCAAAGAAATTTATATGAAACAAATAAAAAGCAAAACTGCATATCTCTATGAATGCATGTGAATGTGAATACGTGTATGTAAATGTGAACACATGAATACACATGAAAAGATTTGGAAGTTTAGATATTATATTCACCATGTAACCACTTAAGATAGAAGAATGAGTTTGTGTATTTGAAATGGTAAAATATTAACTTATATGTCTTTTAAATTTTTAATGATAGGTTTTATTATTTCATGTTATTTTAAAAGTGAATTAAAAGGATAGATAAATAAGTTGATAATAGTTGCAGTACAGGTGAAAAAAGGATCATCTACCAAATTTAAGACTTTTATCTGATTTTTAAAATTTAGTTTTGAGTGTTGAAGAATTTTTACCACTTCGAGAAGCTAAATAAAATGTGATATGTTTTTATTCCCAATACCAATTAAGATACTTTCACTATTGACTTGGACCTATGGAAAACATGAGTATAAGTGAGTTTATCTGCTCTACAAACTCAAACTCCACTATATTGTTCTATAATCTGTGCCTCAGGGAAAAGATTAGCAAGTAAATAATTGAGTTTATAGTAACTTATGTTTCCCAATCTAGTTTCTCTTAATAAAATTAGTGCTTCTTCTTCATCTGCTTACTGTTTTTCTTAGCTCTCAACTAGTTCAAAACTCAGGAGGAAGAAAGGTGTAAGCCCCTTTCGAGTACTCCCCAAAGTAGGCCTGCCTGGTATGGCTCAGTGGATTGAGTGCTGGCCTGCAAACCAAGTCTGCCCATTCAATTCCCAGTCAGGGTACTTGCCTGGATTGTGGGTCAGGTACCCAGTTGGGAGTGTACAAGAGGCAACTTGTAGATGTGATGCTTCTCTCACACACTGATGCTTCTCTTCCTCTTTTCCCAGCTCTCTAAAAATAAATAAATAAAATCTTTAAAAAATATTCTATAAAGTATAAGCATGGGTGTTTTGTCTTCATGGAAAAATAAGCCACAGTTGATGCTAATTTAATGACAAATATAACTTCATAGAAATCCCCAAAGTAAGAATCAATTATTTGTACTCTATGATTAAAATGCAATAAATCTAGAAATGAAAAACAAAAGTTTAATCTTAAATTTAAGAATCAAAGAAAAAATTGAAAATAAAATACTTTCTCAAGAAAAAATATTTGAAAAATAAATGTATGATTTTGTCATAGTTGATCAGAATGTAGACTATCTGAATCAATGAATAAAATATTTTAAAAAGAGGTAAATTTGTTATATCCTGATTAATTCATGCATCCTGAGTATTGTGAATTAATATTAATATTTGTTCCAGACATTTCAAATAATAATTTTTCTTAAACTTGGTGTCCTAAAGAAGGGAGAAAGGAAGAAGAACATACCTTAGAGGCATTATCTTTTTAAAAGATTTTATTTATTTATTTTTAGAGAAAGGGGAAGGGAGGGAGAAAGGGAGGAAGAGAAACATCAGTGTATAGTTGCCTCTTGCACAGCCCCAACTGGGGACCTCCTCCACAACCCAGGCAGGTGCCCTGACTGGGAATCAAAGCAGTGACCCTGTGGTTCACAGGCCAGCACTGAATTCACTGAGCCACACTAGCTAGGATAAAGGTGCTACTTTTAAGGCCACTTTCCCAATGTTGCTCGGAATTAGCAAAGCAAGAGAATATCAAAAGATGATTAAGAATTAAACTGACTAAGATTTCCCTAAGCACATACCTCACCAAGTATCAATAGTATTCTAATCTCTTTCTTTGTAACTCATTCCTACTTCCTTAAACTTTATTTATATTTGTTACACATATGTGAAAACATTCCTCCTTCAAATTACCTGTAGATTCATAGGGGAAAGCCATCATTAGATATGGCTCTTTAAAGCTCTATGGCAAGCAAAGGACTGGTCTTTTACTTCTCCCCCATAAGTTTTCAACATGACCCTCAAACTGAGTAATTAGAAGAGTTTGATAAATGTACTATTTTACATAGGCTTGAGCAGGAAACCAAATAAGGAAAACACAGGTAGTAGTGAAGTATCCAACTGTTAGCAAAAGCCCAAAAATAACACACTGAGGCCAAAGTGTGGAGCAGAGGGACTTGTAGTATAACCCAGAGAGAGACAGAAAGCTGTCATGGACATAGCCTGCCAGAGAGGACCCCACAGAAAAGATGCTGAATTTACCTTATTCTCTGCCTTCTTTTGGTGTTTCTACTAGTACTCTTCACTCTCTAGTCTTAACTGGAGCACAAAAGATCCCATGAGTGAAATCTATAGAGGTCAGTCTCTCAGGGCATAAAGCATGGTACAGAAAGGTAAACATACATCTGGAGGGACAACCAAAATAAACCTAGCTCAGATACTATGAAAGAGAGATAATAAACATGGGAAATATTAGGAAATGGCATTTGTCATCAATACTAAGCCTAAGAACTGACAGACCTATATAATAAATTTTCATCTTTGTGAGAGCATCTCAACAAGAAGAAAGGGTAGGGAGGACATTAATGATATTGAACCAGAGGTAAAATTTCAAGGTCTTGGATTGTATTCAGCTCCTTGGTAAGCCATCCTGAGGAATAACTTAGGCTCTTAATAAAATAGATTCACGATTGAATCAGACAATTTAAGCATGCCTTTCTACTTATCCGAGAGGAAATCTTCAAGAAACACAATGTGAAAACAAAAACATAACCTCCAACCAGGATCTCACAGCACATATACCCAGGGAGAGGCAATTGTGTATTTCATATGCCTTAGGCTAACCTCCTTCTCTGCAGCTATAGTAATCACTGTGTCTGTCAGACTGATTGCAGCAAGCTTCCTTTATAAAGGAGAAATGTCATATAGGTTTCATCAGTTTTGAATATGATACTTAGAATATGCAATGAATTTGAGATAACATTGTACAAATTAGCTTAAGGGAGTAGGACATATTTTAATTGCTAAGTATTAACAAATGTCACTCAAAATAAATTAAGGATTATGTCAATAATATAATTTCCTGCTTCTCGGAGTGCATCTTTGAGTGGCATAGCCAATGAAAATGGAGTCCCATTTCTGATCTAATTAGAGATGTGAACCAGTTGGGTGTTGTTCTGCTCTGCTCGAAGGAGTTGGAGATTTTATATGAATTGGTGCAGCGGACTGGCGTGGTATGTGTTTTGGACCACAGTTAGGGGGAATCCGTTGGGGGAGAAGAGAACTGATATGGTGTACATTTTGCCTGTTGAGATGATATTTGAAACTAAACTGGAAGTCTATTATTTTTCACAACACTGGGAAATGGTTGTAATTAAAATGGGATACCAAGATAGTCAAGTCATTGTCCAAGAGAAAAAATTAATAACTGATATTAATAGATCAGACTCATGTCTAAATGAGGAGATAAAGCCTGAATCGTAACTATATTCTGTCATAGAATGATGAAACATAAAGCAGGTCATCTCTCCAGCCCTTAAAAAGCCTGGCATATTTGCATAAGCTAAGTTTCAATTACTTTACTTAAAAACCATCTGGAATAATCTGACAGTAAATTATATAACATAAAGGTATGTTTATTTGTTTTTATGTATTTGTATATTTTTTAGTGCCATTATGTGCAAGGCAATGGTTTAGGCACTGAGGATACAAAATGAACAACAAACAGACAAAAATCTGACTTAATGGAGTTTACATTCAAGTGCACAAGACAGAAAATGAGTAAACAAAACAAATAGATGCATACCAAAATATAAATAATGATATATGAGATTATGAAGCAAAGCAAAATAGGATAAGTAGATCACTGTAAATGCTGTTTTGGGTAGAGTTGTATAAAGTTGAACATAAACTTGAACAAAGCTTGAATGAAGTTTGAACATAAACTTGAACATAAACTTGAATGAACTTTGAGAGCCAGCCATGAAAATTTCTCTGGAAGAATATTACAGATGAGTGAAACATCAAGAGCTAAGATCTTGAAATGGATCAATAATTGGCCTGTTTGATAAACAGCAATGATTCCACTATATTTTAAGCATAGAACAGAAATAGGGACTGACAGAGAAGGAGTCAAGAGCCAGATCATATAGGGCAATTCAGGCAGAAAGAAAGGCTTTAAGTTTTATTCTAATTGTGATGAAAAGCCTTGGGGGGTTAAGAGTAGAATAGTAAGATTGTTACAGAACCCCACCAGTGCTGTTCTAGGACAGCTGTGGGGTTCGATAGCCCACTGCCAAAAAGTGTGACTCCCAATGAGAGAGTCTGGTGAAAAAGGAAAGGGGTTGTTTATTTAAAGGCTACACAGATTTATAATAATGGCAGATGTCTGCCATTAAGTCCTGCTCCCTTTAAAAACTCCCAAAAATACAGAGTCCTGCCTCCCTTTGCCAAATCAGGCCAGCTTCAGAATATGCTGCTCAGAGGTACCATCTTTCAGAAAAGCAGAAGTCTGTAGCCCAGCACCCCCCATCACAGTTCAGCTCCAAGAATCTCTCATGGACCTGGGTGGCTAGGCAAGTCCCTGCAACTCCGTCAGCTCTGCATCCGTCTTCTCCAGGCAGACTCCCAGGCCAACATCCTCATGGCTGACTCACTGACTTTCAGACCTCCAGGGGAGCTTTTGTCTCACTGTGGACCTTGTGGTTCTCTGTCCTGGCTTTCAGCCAACCTTAAATTAAATGCTTGGTCTGGCACTTCCTATGTGATCTCATATCCGGTCCTTCCTATGCTGTATTAGTGTCTGCCATTTTTGAGTTTCCCAGTGTCTTTTACCCTCTTTTGCCTGCCATCTTTAGTCAGGGCAAGAGTTTCTAGTGAACCCCCTGCCTCTCATGCAGGCACTGTATGAGCTAACCCCTGACTATGTCACAAGTCAGAGTCACACTCAATTTGCCCTTGGTGGGAGCCCTCTTCCCTTCAAGAATGCACAGCTATTAACTTTCCTTTTGTTATACAATGTATGTTAAATGCTATACCATCTACTCTTTCCTTCCCCCAATCAAGGATTGTGGTGGTGGTTCCCCTACATTCAAGGAAACCATGCTTTGCACTCCATTTACAAGATCACCTGAATCAAAAAATGGTCATTATGTATTCTTTATGAAGAATAAACTCTAACTGAAGAATATTTACTCAGGAAGAGCAATTAGGGAGTGATTATGGTAATTTAGGTAAGAGATGATAATAACCTTATGTCCTTAAAACTTGAGACCCATCCTTTTGGTACTCATTCCCTATATTAGTTTCTGCTTGTTCTCAGCACTCAGATAGTTTTTTCACTTAGAGCTAAGAGGGTCAATTGAAACACTGGATCTGGAAAACATACCTAACCTAAATGCAATAAGTCTCTAATGGTTTCTATTATTACTGGCCAAAACATTCCCCAGTTACTATTTTGCATTTGCTTCATAAAACTCAGCATCTTCTTCTGTCATCTCTGGACCAGCTGTTCTGATTGTGAAACTTCAAATAGTTTCTCTAATCACCAATCTCCCATGACTGTATTTTAAGTTCTAAAAACAACCTGGGCTAAATTTAGAAATCAAGAACAAAGCACATATGAGATTCTAGATTTAACAGCTTGTGACTTTTAATGGCATCTGTCATCTTGTCTTTGAAAAGCTATTTATCACTATAATTCCCTACTGTACTGTTTTGAAATGGTGGTCTTTTTATCTTCTTCACCCAAACATTTTATGTAAGAAAAACCATTAGGATGAGAATAGGAACATCATACTTGATGAAGAACTGAGTTCTGTGTACTTTGGAACAACTTAAAGGTGTCTGGCCTCAGATATTCAGATAAAATTAAATACAGGATTTTCCACAACATTTTAAAATACTAATTCCCAGTATTATCAGGTCACATGATGTCATGTTAGCCACATTCTCAGCTTCACATGAGCATGGACATGTGATACAACAGAACAGAAAGGAGGTAAGACCTGGAGTTTAAAATGAATGGTTGGTTCTGTGCCATTGGGTATGAGCATCATCCATACAGACTACGATTACCTTGACTGAAAAATTCAAAATTTCAAGTAAATATATTTAACTTCTCTTTGAGTTTGAACATTTTCACATTTCTGAGCAATAAATTAAATTTATTTATAAAAATAAAGTTTAGTTCCCCAACAGAATGATAGCATGGGTCAGTAAATAAAGAATAGATTATATCTTTAGCTCTACTAGTTCCATGGAATCCACTACCAAGATAGATTTTTACTCTTGAAGGACTTATTAAATTAGTCACATGCAATACAAGGTAATTTAGCTTGTAGTACTTGTACAAGGGGATTTCGTATAATACTTTAAGAAAAATAAATCACTGTTTATATGCATTTTAAGAACAAGGGTTTGGTAAGATTTTAAAATGAATGTCATGTTTGGATTTTTTTCTCCCACCTGCATTAATTCATAACTTAAGTTTTTCTGTTTTCTTCTTTTCAGCATCTCTGCAGTATTCTTCTCTAAAGAGAGTCAAAGTTTGTTTGGTAGCAGTAGATTATATTCACCATGAGGGTGTCATTAATCTTAAGATCATGCCTGTCTAGAAACAGTCAGAATTACTTTCAGGGCACTGCCATCTCTGCCTCCACAAATTCACTTCTACAGGCTCTTTGTCTGAAATGAACAAGGCAACTCTGTGAAATATTGAATGCTCAGATGTCCTATTGCTTACTACTTTTTCTCCTTATTATTCAGTTTGCAGAAACTCTATAGACCACATCAACTGAAACTATGAATAAACTCCATACCTATTCATGAAATAATAATTTGATACATTTTTATTTGTACACCATTTCCCATGTACAGAAAATGAATATTTAATTTCACAGGGAAAGATTTGGTGTAAGACAGAGTGTAATGATGCCAGTATATGTCAATTTGCTAGTGTGTTGTTTTCTGTCATTTTCATATCCTCTGTTTTCTGAGTGATAGTGATTGATATGACAGAAGGACAAAACAAGGTACTCTATTCAGCCCTCCATGCAGCTAAACTGGTATCTTCCTGCAGTGAGATGACAGTCAGTGTGGGTATGAGTCCTAGCAAAAAATTGAGTTAGTTAGTTCTACAAATTTAGAAATAAAGAGTGAGCTTAGTTTATTCAAGGAAAGAGCAAATCATCTGCTAGTAATAGTCATACATGCTCATGTCAAAATTCGCTTTCCAAAACTTCAACAAACCCAAAAACAAATGCAGAAAAGCGAAAGAAACAGCATGAAAGCTCTATGTGTTTTTATTAATTTCCAATGATAAGCGATATCAATAAGTTATCTGAATAATGACCTCAATTCTTCATTTTCTTTTTTTCTGATTAAATATGGCACTGTATGATTTGTAAAAAAATAAAAATAAAAAGTCATTTGTTTGACCTTTTTGGGGGAGGAGTGGGTCAGGGAGAGTATCTTCTGGTTTGCATTACAACTTAGACACCATCATGACCTGAGGCAACACTATGACAAATACTCTTATTTAAACTAGTTCACAAATTACAGAATTATATGTGTTCTACCCAGAAAGTATCCAGCCATGTGCTATGAAGAATAGAGACATTTATTGAAGAAGATACAAGATATAAGAAACATTGTACATAGGACAATGACACCCCAGTCCCCTTCAAAGTAGGTACCTTGGGATTCCACACAGTTCTCTCAATCACCATCAGCTGCCCATTGCATTTTCCTGAATCTCACTGATGGTCTGAAATCTCTTCCCTTTCAAAGGTGATTTTAGTTGTGGAAAAAGCCAGGAGTTGCAGGGCACTAAATCTAGGCTGTAAGGGGACTGAATCACCTGGTTGACTTGATGTTTAGCCAAAGAACTCTGCGCCAGTCGTGATGCATGAGTGGGCACATTGTTGTGATGAACCTGCCAATCACCAGTTGCCCATAGCTGCAGCCTTCCGAATCATCTGAATAGCTTCCACTGAGGAATGTTCAAACAATAAAAATTTGATACAGATCCGTTGCTCTAGTCACTCAGTCATTTTGAATGTGACAGCCACACAGTACATATACTCACTTAATGGCATCTACCACCCCTACTGACTAGTACAGTGAAGCCACCATTGTTCATGCATGTCCACTCTCCTTGGCTACCAGGTTATATCTATGTAGGGCAAACTGTTCTCCTTATATAAACAATGGCTGGATCTTTTTTGGACAGACCTAGTATGTGTAATAATATACAGGGTATTTTACCTTTATCATTTCCCTTGGTTTATAATCACTATGTTTTATGATGATTCCTATGTTAACTTCTGATCAGCTGTCAATTTTATATTGCCTGTCTTCCCTATACACATTAGTTTAATATATTATGGCAGTCAATTATTTTGTACTATAGCTTGTTAGAGTTTAGTAACCTTAAGTATAAATGAAACTAAACAAATAAAAATTAGAAAAATAGATTCCTGTAACTTATGACTGGGTTTTAAGAAAAACACACCTAGACATTTTTAAAGCTAAATTTATATGCCTAGATATTTTATTTGAAGTGATGAAAATTGCCATACAGATTATAAAAGCCCCTGAAATTAGTTCACTAGGTCCTGTGGATCTGGAATAATTAGAAGTAGATAGAAAAGTTTTTAATTGGCTTTTTTTGAAATTGATGTGTATTTACAGTTTATTAATACTTGATGTGAAAATTATGATATTTCTTTTAATAATGTTTAACCAGAATTATAATTCAACTAATCAGATAAATATTTTTATTCCTTAATTTTTATGTAGGTTATTGATGCATCTATATGACCTTTTTCAAATTTTTCCATAAGTTGGTTTAGTCTGTCAGCTTCTGTATTACAGAGTTTTTTTGTTTTGTTTTGGTTTTAATATTTGTCTTGTCTCAATGGTAAAATGAGTTAGAAATAGATACTGATTAACTATTCCTTTACTTCATCTAATTATATGACTGGAATTTCCTATATGATTGAACAATTTTGTCTGTGGCCCGTTCTGTCAGTATTAAAGAGAAACTCAATCCATTTAGCTTAGCAAATATTAATTTGAAAATCAAAGGGAACTGTGTGCTATACTTCAAATCTAAGTGTTCACTACTAAACTGTTAGTTTTTCTAATTACAAATATTTTTATTTAAAATAAGAACCATTTTAAAATCAGAAAAAATATTCTGCATAAAAATTAGTTTGATTTTTTTTTAGAAGATTTTATTTATTTATTTTTAGAGACGGGGGAAGGGAATAAGAAAGAGAGGGAGAGGAACATTGACCTGGGAGCTGAACCCACAACCCAGGCATACGCCCTAGCAGGGAATCAGCCAGTGACCTCTCACTTTGTGGGACAATGCCCAGCCAACTGACGTACACCAGTCAGGACAATTCAAAGTTGATTTCTGATGTGTTCATTACCCTGGACTGGCCTGGTATATGTGTTCCTATTTTTCACCCTGGGTTTACCTGATTACTTGCCCACTTTACCCTCTCTCTATTATACTCAGGTGAGACACAGTTCTCTGGTTTTCCATAAATTATATTCCCACCAATAGTTCTCTCTTAGGTGCTGCTCTATGTAGATTGCTTTATTTTTAAAAGGCAGTACCAAACTGCAGATTTATACAGAGTGGGGCAAAGGAGGTTTACCATTATGAGTACATGAAACACAGTTTATTCTTGTATTATTATTTATTAATTATTGTCTTATTTTCCATACAAACAACTGTAAACCTACTTTTGTTTCACGCTGTGTTGGATTTAACTGCAATATCTTATATTTATATCTTCATGTGGCCCTAACTTTAGAACCACATAGCAATTTATGTGTTCTTACAAACATAAGGCTAATTTTTTTTTAAGATAAGTAAGAGTTTGTTTGGTATGAGGAGTACTTTTAAATAGCCAAAAGAGAAAGGATTCGAATATCGCATTGGATGTGAATTAGGATTCAAGGTCTGATCTAGGAAGTGTTTAGTTTCTAAATGTAGAAACTCAATTCTAATATGACCTCCTATTATATCACGATATCACTTAGATGCTAAGTGAATTATTAGACATTTAAAAGGCTTTTTATAAGAGCAGCTTTTTAATTTAACTTTGTTATAGATATTTAATGAATCATCGACTTGGTTTTTATATTTCAATTTATAAATAGAATATTTAGAAATATAATATCCCAGAAAATAATTAGGCAGCAATCACTACCTATGGTCTAAGGGTTCAGGATAGTCATCATTAGATAAATTAGGTCCCAATTGCCATAAACTGGAGATGAATTAGAACTTAAGAATCATTTTATTTTTAACATAATTTGATCTCAAAATGTTAGTAATCTCAGTGAGAGCCTCATAATGATTCTTAAGAAGATTCCAATTAATTTACCATGTAAGCTGGAGGCGGATGAATTAAAGCTCTAAAATAAAACAAAAAAATTTAGAATTATGTACCAAATATTATCATAGTGAAAGCAATATACTCATAATTTCACCAGAAAAGTAGCAGAAAAGCCCCCAAAATGTCAAGTGACTTGTTAATGGGCAGGACTACAGAACACATTTTCAATAATCTGAAATATAAGACAGATCATTTTTAAAAATTAATATTTATTTTCAACAAATGTATTAGAAGTAGTTTAAAATAACACTATCTCTGAAATGATTTTTTTAAAAACTGTTCTTTGACACCTTATACTCTGCTCTATCCCTCAAAGCAAACACATTTTTTATTTAACTATTTTATTTGGTAATTATCCCCATAGATCTAAAGAAAATGAATATACTGTTATAACATGTGTATAGTCGATTTAAACACTATGTGACTCCTTATTGTAAGGTTTTATTATTTTGGCTCATTTATATGCTCTATTTTTCTTTCAGTATAATTATGCCTCAGTTTTGCTCAAAAAATAGCATTTCTATGATAACTCTTCAAATATAGTTCACTGCTTAGCAAAAAATATATACTCTGACTACATTTTCTTCCTTTATATTTATTATTTTACTGGAGTTAAAAATTGCCCCCCTCATCCTTGCTTTGATTTTTTTTTTTTAACTTATGAACAAATCCCCCCACACCTCAGAAGCTCATAATTACAATACGGTCACAGCTTTCACCCCATCGTCAAACATACTTTATTCTCCTGAGCGTGTGCCTAGTGGAGACATCTGACCTTTTATTAAAATTTGAGCTTTGTGCACTTTAGGTCTGCTATCCAATTGTCACATGGGTACTTCCTTTTTGCCACTAATCTTGGGGATTTTTTCATTCTCTGTTGTGTTGGATTTCATGTTTCTTGGATCACACAGTTTTCTATGTTGGTTTATTTGTTTTGACAGAAATCAACCTCATATAGCTTCCTGAAAAAAGGTATAGGAGAGTCAAATTTTATATCCTTCAAAAGTCAAAGTATACTTTTATTTTTCCCTATGATTTAGATAATCTGAATGGATAAAGAATTTTAACTCATATTTTTTCCTTAGAATTTTGAAAACATTTTTCAAAAATTTTTGTATTTCTTCTGCTACCTTTGAGGATTTGATACTCTGATATCATCCTTTCTATTTGACATATCTGTTCTTTAAAATATTTCAGTGTTTTAATCGTGTCTTATTCACCCCATTAGTGAGTGAGGGACTCACACTGAGCAGAGATGAACAGCATTTTATTAGTCACATTAATTCATAGTCTAGTGTAGGAAAATACTTCAGGGCCATGGCAGGGTGTGGGACAGGTTGTTGGAGGGGGTAGCACTTGGGAACAGAGGGTACAGCAAGGAGCTGTAGGAGGCAGCATCTGTAGTACCAAACAGTTGAGGTGCACTTCTTTAAAGTGAGAGAAAGTATGTCTTGTTTGAATAACGATGGGGGGTAACAGGAAACTGAAACCCTAGGAATAAGCAGAAAGTGTGCCTGATCTCTTTGGCAAGGAGGGTTGTTTTGGTACCTTACCACACCTGCATGAGCAAGCCAGGTTGGGGAGGGACTCTCAGGCCCTTTGAGGCTCTCCTGATTTTACCAAATGTTAATACAGGGGATAATATTAATGTTAGGACTTACACCCCATTTAGGAACTTTCCCTTAATTTCTATGTCATAAAATTTCATGTTATACAATTGCATGGTGGTTTCTATGAGTCTATTTTTCACTACCTGTCACCCTATCACTTCGGAAATTCATGTCCCTATTTATGAGTTTTATTTGTTCTTTTTGATTCCTTTTTTCAGTGACTGCTTTCAGAAGTTCCTTTCCTTTAGTTTCACTGTTCTCCTTTTGTTGAAGTTCTATCAGCCAGATTTTTGAATTAGTTCAACTTCTGTAATTTTCTTATATAATTCCTCCTATTGATCATTTTGTCTTCTTTTACTTTTCCCTGAGACAGGTATAAGATTTGACTTTTCTTCCAGTTATTTTACTATTTTTATAGATATTATATTTAAAATTTTCCAAGACCAGTTTTTTCTCTGAATAATTTTTAAGTATTGTTTAATAGTTTTTTTTATCTTCTCCAATCTCACTGAAGATATTACTAATATATTTTTCTTTTATCATCACAATTTCCTTTTTTTCTATTTGCTTGCTTTTTTCGATATCATTTGTCCTTGAATGTGAGCAGCCCATTTATATTTACAAATGAGGCACTAAAAATTGATTGGAAACTCTATGTACATTGAATTTTCTGTAAGGTACAATTTCTTTTTTATATTCTCATGTTGGGTATCCACCACAAGTTTTCTCCTCTGACATTTCTTCTTATTACACTCCATACACTTCTTCTATGAAGTATTTTCTCATAATTTTATCCATATTATTGCTTTTTCCTCTTACCTTCTCTATTGTATATTTTAATGTGTTTTATAGTATTTATGGTATTCTGCCCTTATTATGTTTATACTGGATTATAAACTCCTTAAGAGTATTCTACATTATTTATTATTGGTGTAGTTCTTTAAAACTGTGCTGTACTTATTTGACATTCAAATATTTATGGTTTTACACTTGACATTTAAGGCCAAGTTAATAATGTAATCTTTTCTTCCAGAACAAAAACTTCACTTGAAGTTTTTATTTTCATAAATATTGTGACTCAGCAATTATGCTAAGTTTAATAATATCTAAATTTTTTACAAACTATGGGTGTTTCAAAATAACAATGAAGCCTCTCATGTGAGTATCATTACCAACTTTCTTCAGAGGTAGGAATTATGATAAGACATTTGCTGGATAAATTTCAACTTGAACTGCCAGGAGACAGAAAAAGAATACAAGCTGTTTTCTAACCCAAGGAGAGCCTCACATTTTTTAATTTTCTTAGAATTTATTCTTTTAAAAAATATGCTTTCTTAAGCCACTAGTTTTATCTCATTAGGTGTATAATGCAATTCATGCTTTGCTATATGTGTGTACATATGTACAATTCATGCAGACACTACAGATTTCTTAAAAATCTCACATAATACAATATAAAGTCTATATTGTGTTAGTACAAAGTTTTATAACAAACACTATATTTTCCACAATTCTTTGTTAGTAACACAAATATATAGCTTACAAGAAATGTTTAAAATATAATCTATTAAATTTAAAGCTATTCATAGATTATTTATATTCATGCATAATTTTTTTCAAGTTCTTTTACTGTATCAGTTGTATAGTGTCTCAAGTTTCTATACTGCAACACAGTGCAAAATGTACATCTTAATTGACCTTAATTATTTCATTATCTTATTATTATGTATAATTTATTATATGTGATTATTTGGTATTCTTTTATGCCTTGGTCTGTTTCTAACAGAGATGCTATTTTATAAGTAATGACTACACATACGTCAATTTGAGTGTTTCTTGTGAAGAAAGGATATCTGAGTATGTATAAGTTGATTAAGGTGAGAACTCAAGATCCTACAAAAGAAAGGAATGAATCCATAGTATTTTCTTCCCATCATCGCCTCTCCTTTGCCTTTCATTTCCAACTTAATAGGTATTTTGGTCATGAGAATGGACGAACATTGTGTCTTTTTCAGTCCCCATTATAATTTCTGTGATGAGGATATGGTATAAAAATGTTAATGTTTTATGTATTTCTGACAGTTGTAATGTACAATTCTATTTTGACCTTTCCAATATGATTCAGATTGATCAGTGAGGCACTTTATTTCTTCCTTTGTCTACTACTGTGGTAGTCTATTAAAGAAAAGGGCAAAATGATCAATCAATCAGACTTTCTAATGTGTTGGGTAATAGTCCTTCAATTTTGCCTTGTTAATATAGACATATGTTTATTGCTTACATACATCCATAAATATATTCATGTCAGGATAGGCATTCTATTATTTTGAATATATGTGTATTATTATAATTTTTATTCTGAATTATAGTTTTATTTAATATCTATTCTCATGCTTTTCATTGCCAGTTATGTATTTTATAAAATAAATAAAATTGTGGTTTTTAGCTTCTAGCTTATAGAAATTAGAAATTTGTTTTTTATTAACAAAATGTAATGAGTTTTCTAGGTACATTGGACAAAGTTGCAAGGACTCTAGATTTTATATCAAAATAATGAAAGATCTTGGGGATTCCTCACACAATGCAAAGTAATGGAATTGCATATCTGAATGCAGGCTTTCCAATTATTTACTTATGATAATGCAGACAAGCAGGGGAGGACAATTTGAATCTCATCTGAAGAGTCAACACATTACTGGATAGTTTAAACTGATTAGTTCTGATTTGTCCATACAAAGATATCTCTGTTCTGAAAATCAGGCATTTCACTCTAAAAACTGGAAGCAGTGTCAAAACCACTGCATTATGAGTGGGAGAGACTAATAAGTAGTGTCTTGGGTCTGGCTCACTCCTAAAGAAATCAATTAATAGCAATGTAGTGATTAACAGCACTGTAGGCTGAGTTCCCAGAGTCAATAATTTCCATCTTCACCACTGCAGGGATATCATAAAAGAAATACATTATCATAAAGTTAAAATTAGTGTTTTGTCACCCATTTGGCAGCCTTCAAAGCATTGCAAAATATTGAGAGTCACTGCTTCCACAGTCCAGGTGACTATTATACCTTTGATTTCCAGTAGGAACATATTATTTGAACAGTTAGAACAAAATGTGAAGTGTATACTTATATCCACAGTGGAATAAAAATATAATATTATCTTATACTTTTTAGATAACTCAACATAATTTGAGACATGATAAACAAAAAGAACTGGGGTTGCTTATCTTGTTCCCTATTAATCTTTGATGTCCACTTGATTTTCTAAATCGAGGTGGATTTGAATATTTCATTAAAGAAAGGAGAAATAAGAAGTTGAGTTACAACCTAATATTTATGTTTACATGGAGATAAATGGTACAATTAGACACATAAGTGCCATACCCATATCCCTAGAGTCACTTATTCCTGAATTATCCCAAGAAGAAATCTAGAAGTCATTGTGATTATTTCACCACACCACTTGTATCCAATGGATATTCAAGGCTATGTTTCCTCTCCTCACTATCTCTGCTACCACTGTTTCGCTTTACTTTCAACAAATAATTGTCCAGTTTGCAGTATGTGACAGGCACTCCATCTTGAATTTCACCTGGATTTTTGCAACTATTTATGTTGCTCATGCCTCTGTATTAGCTTCACCCATGACATTCACTACACTACCATCAGATTTTGGTGTCTCTAGATACAAGGTGTAAAAGGCTTCACATACCTTATAAGGCTTGGATTTATAAATATTAATGTAGTCACATATTCCCTGAAGAATTCACCACTAACTCAATGTCCAATAGAACTTTGTTCCTTACCTAGAAAATATTTAAAATTACTTAACAATATTCAGAAATGCATGTTCCAGACTAAATATATTGTTTGCATAAACTGGTGTTTATGCCTAGAATCCTTGATCATTACTTGCTAGTTGACTAATTTCTTCTATGTAATCTCCTTAACCTACAAATCTAGATTATATAGCCCTATTTTGTGACTTCATAACAACTTGTACTTCCTTTTATCTTAGCATTTATCACATTGTATTTCAATTTTATATTCAGTACACCCTATTAGTTTGAGATTATTGTAGAATTATATGCAGTGATAAGAAATAATAAAGAGAGATCCCATGTGTCCTTTATCCAGTTTCCCCATGTGGTAACATCTTGCAGTGTCACAACCAGGATATTGTTATAATCCACCAATCTTACTCAGCTTTCCTTGTCCTCTTGTGTGTGTGTGTTTAGTTCTATGCATTTTTAACACAAACGTAGGGTTTGTGTATCACCACTATAGTCAAAATATATAACACTTCTATCACTGAAAGAATTCCTCAGGTCAGCTTTTTCTGTATTAATATTCCCTGTGTTTTAAACGGTCCTAATTGTATATTAAATTCCATGAGATTAGGCTTATTGATAGGTTTAATAAATACTGAATATTACATATTCTGATTGGATGTGTGTGTGTGTGTGTGTGTGTGTGTGTGTGGATGAATAGACAGACATATAACATACAACATATACAGTTCTTTGATGTTTTGTTAAAGTAATTTTTAAGAAAATTCTTGTCAGTGTCTTTAATACACACATTCAAATATTTGGTTTTGTTTAATATAATAACTGGTATATAATTCTGTAACAAAGCATGATGTTAAGAAGGATGTGTGTGTGTGTGTGTGTGTGTGTGTGTGTGTGTGTGGTGTAACTCCAGAGCTTTGATCCTAAAATGCTGAGTAGAACTCGTAGTAGCTTGGATAAATCATGAAGTGTTATTTAACACATTGCATGATTGCTGTGATTCACACATATTTGAATTCATGCTGATGCTTTATGCTAAATTCAGTTTGGCACCAAGATTTGGAATTTGTATGTATCCATAATATTTTCCCCTTTTCTGTTTATCTGCTTGTTGTGATTGGTGATTGCCAGCAGTTGCTGTGCACATTTGCTGGTAATAAGAAATGTTTTGAGTTCCATATTCAGCTTTTCCTGCTTCAAACTCTCCATGATAATCAGCTTGTCTGTATTTGGCTTTGACACAATAAGATTATCTATCCCTGTGAGTTTAGTCTTTCCATCACAGATATAAATCACTGCGATTGGGCACACAGGGATGTTGGCTAGAGCACAGGCAAGAGTAAGGCTCATTCTGGCTTAGTAATTAAATTCAGCCTCTGTTCCTTGTAGAAAATATTTAGATTTGGTCATCAAACATCAATACTAGTCTACATATCCCCTAGTCGTTAACTGGTCCCTGGAGATGGAGGACTGTTTGTTACAGTGCTTCTGGGAAGAAGGCCCAACAATCAACCAGAATCTGCAAAGAGGTCCTCAGAGGTTCCTCATATTAGGATGTAGTGTGATTACGATGTCAGATTACCAGAAGAATGTTACAGAGATGATCAGCAGGCATTTTTCTCCTGCATTTGCATATTTCAGTCATGATATTGGATTTAGAATGGTTGTATCTAGAAGTAGCACCAAAAGCCCCACATTCTCTGTTTCAGTTAATGTCCCTACCAGTACTTTTGTGTGAAAGTAGGTAATACAAGAAAGGCTAAGACAAAATGAGACAAATCTATTGATTAAGAGAAGTGGTGAACCTCATTTATCTTAAGAAATATAGCTTCCATGTATTACCTCTTTACATTTTTATTCTCTTCTTGAACCTAATAATCAACCATTATACATACAATGTTGTGCACTATTCTTTATCTTTAACACAAAAAAAATGAGGCAAATGTAGTAGAGAGAAACAAGGAACTCCTACCTCCTGTGACAGCATGGATGGAACTGGAGAATATTACGCTAAGTGAAATAAGCCAGTTGGTGAAATGCAAACACCATATGCTCTCAATTATAAGAGACATCTAATGAATAAAATAAATTAACAAGCAAATTAGAACCACAGGCATGGAAACATAGATCAGATTAACAATGCCCAGAGGGGAGGGGAGAGGAGGATAATGGTGGAAAGAAGAGGAAGGCACTAGGCAAAGAGCATGTATAAATGACCCGTGGACATGGACAACAGTGTGGGAATTAACTGTGGGAGCAGGGGGTGGGATGGGTAGAGGAGGACAAAGGGGGAAGATGGAGACAATGTAATGGAATAAAGATAGAAAAAATTTTTTTTAAATATCAACATTATTTGATTTAAACTATTTGCTAATATCAGTTTACTCTATGTATTGAAACATGTGTTGTTTATAAGTGTATACTAATGAATATGTGTATAGATATATATTTGTTAACATTCAGGGGGCTCTTTCAAAGTGAGATTTTCTTTGACATAGAGTTATTGATGAAAAATCAATAATGAGTGCTTGATTCCATAAACAGATAATCAGAACCCACACTGCCTTCTCTGCCTTTCTGAGATTCCTATGACTACCCTTTTTGAATAAATATTTTAAAAAATCAATTCTGGATTCTCTTTAAGGACCCAGTAGACATCAAGACACTCTTCTCCTAATCTCAGTTCAAGAGATGAGAAGAAGAAATTGATAAATGTTTGGATGACATTAAAGTTGGCTTAGATGAGCTGTAACAAGCTAAACAAATAGGGTGCTATGGACTTAAGAGAAAAATAATTGAATTTACTCATATCAAGGTCTATTTCTAATTTTTACATTTTATTTTAAGCTCAAGGATGCATCAATACTTTTTGCAGGAAAATAAGCCTTAATAAAGGTCCTCTTTGATAGAAGATTTCTCTGGGTATTTTAGTATTTTGATCATGGCTAAACAATTAGAGAATTATCCATGAGTGTTTTTCTTTGCCTAGCTATACAAAAAGTAAAATAATGAAATGAGAAAAATAAATTTGCCTTGGTTTGTATAGTGGATTCTCACAGGATTCCTTCATATACATAGCTCTAGACAAAAGGCTGCATGAAACCTTGACCTTGAATATTCATGGCATAATATATACAGCTTGATAAATCAGACCTCTTCCAGAACATCTTGGAAAATTTTAGTAACTTTAGAATCATGACTTGTATTAATAATTTTCCAATTAGGTTCAAAGGTATTTTAATAATATAAAGCACTATGGCTTATTAATAGGTTTTACATTTTTAAAATGTTTAATATTTTATGTGAAAAACTTTGATAACTGTGCTTCAGGAGAACACACTGAGGTCTAGCATACTTACATAATATGTGTTGAAATATAAAAGAGAAATTTTAGATTTAAGTTAGTGTTTTATCACTTTGAATAGTTATTTTGAGAGTTATAGAGAAGTATTATAAGAACTTGATTTCACATATTTGAAATAGATGAGTAAAAGTAGTAGGGCACTTTAACTAAAAAATGATACTTTAAAAGAGTTGTCCATTAAAATAAAACATTTATATTGGGTTAACAATAATATTACTAATATTTCTAGGTTTTGCTTGAAAAAGTTGAAAATATTATAAGCTATAAAACAAAAATAGATATAAAATGGGTTAATTTCCTACCATACCAATGGAATTTAATTGATCAAGGGGTAAGTAAATGATATTATCAGGCTATAAATTTTATTTACCTATAATATATTATGTTTCATAAATGTAGAATGAGAATTTAGAGAGTCTGTGTCAGTTAGGGTATGGTAATCTGCAGTAATAAGTATATGCAAATGTTACAGACTCAAGCGAAACACAATATATTTCTCTCTTATCAAACAGTCCAAGGCTGGTCTTCCAGGTCAATGAGGAAAGATGTGTGTAAATGTGGCAATTGTGGTGGTGGGCTGGGGTTGGGGGTCTTGCTCCAAGCATTCATTTTAAAGCCCAGACTAATAGGAACTCTTACATCTTCAACATATGGCTTTTCCATTTTAGACAAGAAAAGGGGAAAGAGCATGGAGGGGTGCATACAGAAAAGTTTAGGGTCTGTTCTAAAGGTAGAACATATCATTACTGTACTGTACATTACTGTTCTTCACACTACTATGCTTTAACCATAACTTAGTTTTTTCTCACCATCTTTTACTCTTTTATTTAACAATCATGTGAACTTAAATAAGTTGCATCACCTTTATTGGGGTCAATTCTCAAAACATTTTTGTTGTTTTTATTTTTCAGCAACAATTTACATTCAATGTTATCAGCATCTTCTCTGAGAACAATGGTATGAAAATAGAAATCAATTGCAAGAAAAAAAACACACAAAGACATGTAGGCTAAAGAACATATTATTAAATAAAAAGTGGGTTGACAATGAGATAAAAAAAATAAATCAAAACATATCTTGAAACCAATGAAAATGAGAACACAACAACAAAATCTATGTGACACAGTTAAAGCAGTCCTAAGAGGGAAATTCATAGCATTACAGGCCTACTTCAAGAAACAAACAAATAAATCTCAAATAAAAAATCTAACATTACTCCTAAAGGAACCAAAACACAAAAACAAACAACCCAAAGTGAGTAGATGGGAGGAAATTATAAATATCAGAGCAGAAAAAATCAAGATACAGTTTAACAAAACAAAACAAAAGATTATAACTTAGTCTTATCACTTCACCCAATTGCAGTAAAGGTTGAGATGGTAGTCTTTGTGTTGTACCTAGGTGAAGAACAAAAGAAAAGATTTTGGTGAACAACAAGTACTTCTGCCATGCAAACCAGTGTATGTCACTAATCTCTGGATCCAAGTTTGTTTTCTTTATGTCCAATGATCCTATTTATTTTTATTTTTATTTTTCTTGCAGAGAGCAAAGTTTTTATTTTACTTTCCCAAGATGGAGAAAGGGCTACATGCAGAGATGTATACCAGCCCTGTGGGGTGGGGGTTGTGAGCTTTAATTAGGTAATTGGGGTGGTTGTAGAGCAGCATGTTTCAGAGGATTCTCAATACTTTAAGAGACTATTCAGTTTCTTAATAAACATGATCAGTCATTTCTTTTTAGAATACTATACAACATGAAGCCTTTTAGCTCTCTTACACACACACACATACACACTGAAAATGATTCTGTACTCGGAAGAAGAAAAATGAAGAATTTCAAAAGTTATCAGGCTATAAATTTTATTAAGCTTTCTGATCCTGGGGCACTAGTGTGATTTTCTCCTGAAAAGTCGGCTGTGCTGAATCATTTCAGGGAAAGACATGGAGGCAGAGAGGGCTGTCTGAGTAGAAGACAGTATGGGGTATGGCAGCAGAAAGAAGGAGCCTAGTACTCCATCACTCTTGCTTTAAGGAGCAGTCACACCTCAGAGAGCTTTCTTCTCTTATTAAAAAAAAAAGTGATACTTTAAGAGGAAAAACAGTAGGAACAACAAAACTCTGCTGGGAAATTAGGGTAGAAGCAGGCAAGAGGGCTTCCATCATCTTACCGCCATCTTCCTCTTCAGGCCTGCTTCTAAAACTTTATCCTTTGTGGAAATATGAAAAAAGCACAAACATTTTGGACTCATCACAGTTAGATTCCCTCAAGCACTTAGCAGTCTATTCTTGGATTGTCTTTCAAGAATCTTCATACACTTTGTAAAATCATCTTTCTGCGTTGTTCTGCTTTACACTTCTTTGTTAATGTTTTTCTTTTATTGATTCCAGAGAGAAATATCTATCAGTTGCCTCTTTGTAGGTACCCCAACTGGGGACAAAACCTTCAACCCAGGTGTGTGCTCTGACAGGGAACCAAACCTACTACCTTTCAGTTTGTGGGATGATAACTAACCAACTGAGCCACACCTGCAAGAGCATGTTTTGCACTACCTGAAAGTATGATGCTACTTGTTTGGAACATTCGCCTTCTTTTTTCCACCCCATCATCACTTCAAGTCATTTTAGCTGATAATTGTGTTCCTTAGGTCTCAGTACTCTTAATTTTCAACATCCTGGACTGAATTAACTCTCCCAAGTAGGGACTGCTCTTTTAGCCATCTGTACTTTATGTTTAAGACAGTTATTGCACTTACATGGATCAATTAAATACTTGACCTTACCTAGGAAACTGTAAATTCCCAGAGGACAAGGACTGAAGTAATTACAGTATATTTCCCAGTCAGGGGACAGTCCTTGGCAATAGTAGCTACCAATAAATAGTTTGGGATAAAACAGTTTTTAATATATATCGTTCAATATACAAAGGTCTCTCCAGAAAGTATCCAGCCATGTAATAAGAAAAAGAGAAACATTTATTGAAGAAGATACAAGATTCAAGAAACATTGTACATAGGACAATGATGCCTCACTACCCTTCCAAGTAGGCACCTTGGGATCTCACACAGTTCTCCCAATCACCATCAGCTGCCCTGTCACATTTTCCTGAATCTCAATAATGGTCTGAAATATTTTCCCTTTCAAAGGTGATGTTAGTTTCAGGAAAAGCCACAAGTTTCAAGGTGCCAAATCTGGGCTGTAAGAGGGCTGAGTCACCAGGGTAATGTGATGTTTCACCAAAAAACTCTGCATGAGGTGTGATGCATGAGCAGGCATGTTATTGTGATGAAGCTGCCAATCACCAGTAGCCCATGGCTGTGGTCCTCTGGAAACTATTCCAAGTCATTTGAATAGTTTCTGTGGAGGAGTGTTCAAGTTATTTTGAATGCCATGGCCACACAGTACACATGCTCACTCAAGGGTGTCTACTGCCCCCACTGACTAGTACAGTGGAGTCATCATTGTTCATGTACATGTATTCCACTCCACTCTCCTTGGCAGCCAGGTTACACTGATGTCACACAAACTGTTCTCATTATATTGACAATGGTTGGTTCACCCTGGCTGGTATGGCTCAGTGGGTAGGTGCTGGTCTGTGAACTGAAAGGTCACTGATTCAATGCCCAGTCAGAGTCAGGGCACACTCCTGGGTCGTTGGGTAGGTTCCAAGTTGGGAGCATGCTAGAGGCAAATGATCGGTGTTTTCTCACACATTGATGTTTCTCTCCTTCTTTTTCACCCTCTCTCTAAAAATAAATAAATAAAATCTAAAAAAAATAAGAAAACAATGCTTGGACTTTTCTGGACAGCCCTCATATAGCATATATTATTCATCACTTAAGCTATACAACAGTCACATATCTGAAGCAATTTTTTTTAAAACTTAGAGTCCCTAAACTAATTTTAGAAAATCCTCAGGGCTCAGAATTGAAGATATTCTGATTCCTTTTAAAATCAAGTATGCCCTAAATTTTTTATTTCAGTTGACCAAGAACAAAACAAATGAGAACTCAAGGTTATGGGATACCTATAAATTATCTTGCTAGTACAGTAGTTCCCCCTTATCTTCAGGGAATGTATTCCAAGACCCTTAGCGGATGCCTGAAACTATGGGTAGTACAAAATCATATTTATAGATAAATAGATATAGGTTAGATATCAATATAAATATGTAGCTATAGCTCTATAACATTTTCCTACAATACATGTCTATGATAAAATTTAATTTATAAATTAAGCACAGTTAAGAAACTAACAATAATAACTAATAATAAAATTGAATAATTATAATAGTCTACTGTAACAGAAGTTATGTGAATGTGGTTTCTCTGTCTCTGTCTCTCTCTCTTTTGCTCTCTCCCTGATAACCAGTCTGAAAACTGAGGCAGTTACTATGCTGAAGAAAGGGATGACTCATGTCCAGAAAGAACAGAGTAGACAGTGCAAGGTTCTATCACACTTCTCAGGGCCGTGCAATTTAAAACCTATGAATTGCTTATTTCTGGGATTTTCCATTTAATATTTTTAGACTGTGGTTGACCATGGGTAACTGAAACTATGGAAAGTGAAACTGCAGTTAATAGAAAACCACTGTATATGTTTTCACCATAAAGGATTAGGAGGAGCATATGAATGGACAATGCGACTTCATCACTACATTAATTTAAAAAATTAATTTAAAGTAAGTATTCCAAAGAGTTCACAGGAGTATGAAGTTTAGCCAGGAAGCGTTTTCCAAACTTATAGAAAGATAGTGTAATATAGCCATTAGAAACCTAAATTCTGGAGCCAGATCATGATCTCAGTTCAGATCTCAGTGCCACTACCTGTGTAACTTTGGAAAAGTTATGTAGCATTTCTGTGTACCTAGTGCCTCAATGGGGATAAAATTAGATGAAAATGAAATCTCTCAGGCTATTTCATATATATTCTGTTCCTGCTCCTCTAGCTCTTCCTCCTCCTTTCTCTTTCTTATTGTCTTCTTATTAATTTTGGGAAACATTGTATATAAGTGTTATACACTCTTGAGTAATGGTTATATATTACAAAGCTTAAACCAATATCATAGTTATATTTTTTTTCAAAAAGCTTCCCTATCTGCTGGGCACATGAACAATAGAAACTAACATTTAGGACCTAGATATTTTATCACGACTATATCCTTACTCTCGCATGGAATAATGTCAAAAATGTTAATTATATGTAATAGTTTTAGTATCTCAATGAAATTAAAAGAACTGTATCCCCAAGCCATTTTGCTTTGTATAATTTCAATTTTTCCTAATAAACGCTGACCTACTCTACTTGAATCAAACCTGTATATACTGCTTACAAAATATAATATTTTTCAAAAAGACTATCTTTTAAAAATTAAAGAAACAGCCCTGGCTGGCAGCTTTGATCATTAGAGCATTGCCCCATACACAAAAAGGTTCTGGGTTCAACTCCTGGTTAGGGCTCATACCTAGGTTGCGGGTTTAATCCCCAGCCAGAGCACATATGGGCAACTGAAAGATGTTTCTTCCTCCCTATAGCATTAATAAACATATCCTTCATTGAGGAATAAAAAACATTTAAAAATAGCACACAAGTAAAGCCACTTTAGTACTAACCAGAAAGTGTTATCTGTGAGACAATATAGGCAACTATTCAAAGACCATGTTTCAACCAGAATGAGCCAGCTTTGGGCACCAATGATAGTTGAGAAGCTCTGCTTTGGTATGCACTTTTATACTGGCTCATGGGCGGGTTATGTAATTTGTCCCAATTGCCATGGTATTCATGGCATTGCCTATATGGCACTATCCCGTGGAAGCATTTAACACTATTTTGAATGCTCTAGTAAGATTCTGTATTTTGAATGTTCTGTAAGATTTGTAAGTCTTGCATAGAATTTGGCTATTGCAATTATAACCTCAAAGTCAGTTGCAACATACTTTAAACTTTGCATCAGTAGCTTTTTTTTTTCCTCACACTCTACATAATGTCATTCTGGGTATATTATTTAGTCAAGATAACCAGTTATAATTATTCCACAGCATGCAATCATAATGATCTATTTATCTAGGTCTTCTTATGGAAGAAATATGTGATCATCTATGAGAAAGAGAGATTTTATTTTCTAAGTCCTGGGAACCTAAAAAAGGAAAGAGATACTTGACTTAATAGTATATAAATAACATTGTAAAGTGTAATTACTAAGAAAAAAGTCAATATTATATTTTCTTTCCAAACTTATCAGCCCCTTTCAGACATAGACACCACTGCCTATGTCTTAAAGTCCAGATCTAAGATTTTCTTATCAAATACTGAAAACCAAACTCATATTTCTACAGCTTCATATCTGTCTGCAGCAGAAAAGTAGAAGTATCTATGGCCCCTACTCCACCCCCCATGTGACTGAAATGTCTTACAGATTCCATTTATTTAGCAAGATATAACCCACTATTGTGCCCAAAGCACGTATTTGCCACTTACTTGTTGTAGCTTTGGGCAAGTTACATTTTTTACATTATGCTTATTCTCCAAATATGTACATATAATAATGTTAATTATAGTACAGTGTCTACCTCACAAAATTCTATGAGGATTAAATGAACAAATACTTAAAAAGCATTTATTACATTTCTAATAAAAACATATCTCAATAAATATGAAGAATTATTAACAATATTTAAACAAGAAAAATATACTAATTCCTTTTTGCTAGCATTCTTTTCACAAAACTGATATTCCTGAGCCCTCAGTCTTTTAAAATAATAGATCTATGTGTGCAAAGTTTTAACTAAATTATAAATGATGTGATAAGGATGAATGCAGGCAAGATAAAATTCAGGTAAAAAATTTTTAAAAGAAAGTAGTTTTTGATGCAGTTTAAGTAATTTAACTTTTAAGTAAAAATCAACTTACTTTTTTGATTTTTAAGCACAAGTTAAAAAATTAACAGTTCATATTTTAGAAGATTATATTGACTCATACAGTTTAGAATCCCCAGTAAACTGTTTAATTATTATTTAATAGGGTGATTTTAACTTTATTGTATGGTAACTAAGTAGACATGCTTACTCCCAAGAACTCCTATACTATATTACAGAGCATGCAGCTGTCAAGTATTTTTCAAAAAGGCAATCAAAATAACTGAGAACTTATTTTTTATGGATGACATAATCCAAATGAGGAAATGCATTAGAACATCCTCTGCATATTTCGGAGCTTAATGAACAATCTCATCTTCATTCAGCATTTTTAAGCTGCTTGTGCTTAAAAGGATAGAAGTAATTCTAAAATCATCTTTCATACCAACACAATATATCTCTATAAATTACAAGAGCTATAGGAAATGCAAATGTAATGCATTACCTGAGCAAAACATTAGCCTCTTACCTCTGATTTTTCTTCACAGCTTTTCCTTTAAAAGGTACTGTCAATTGCAAATCAGCAAAATGTGTGAAATCTGTTTAAAGTGGAAGTGCACAAAATCCAGCGATTATTCAAGTTAGATAAAGTTAAATAAAATAAAATTGCTTGATAAACAGAGTGAGACATCTTTCTTGTAAATCTACTTAGTAGGTACAGATAACGTATTATTGAAGTTGTTGTTTTTTTTTGACCATTTTTATTTGGGATAAAGATTGTCTTTTGCCTTGGAATACAGAAGAGTTACTCTGACAAATAGAAAATAATCAAAATGATTCCTTTATCAAGAAATTAAAAGGCTCATCTAATACAGAATGTTTATTTTTGGAATAAAAATACCTGAATTTCATGTCTTTCATTTATAGATAAGTAACCTCCTGTTATGACAATGTTAACTTGCACTTTATATTAGATTTAAAAATAAGTGTGTTGTTAAAGAGTTAATAACAAATATTTATTAATTCATTTCAGGAGAGTCTAAATTTTGGGCCATTTTCAGTGACCATAATAATTTTTTTACTAATGGGTTTGTGTATGCCTGACTTTCAACTAGTTACCTCAGCTGCAAACCAATTTCTTTTATTAACTGTAGTTGAGTTAGGGGTTTTTTGTGATTTTAAACAGTGCTTTTATGTTTCTTAAATTGTTTACCAACTTTTTCTTTTTTTAGATTAATCAGTACAGGGTATCCATATACTAAACTAAGTGAAGAGGTAAGGCGTTTTACTACAATAGCAAGATTTGGATTTCCTTCTCCTTTGAGCAGTACCCCCTCAGCCCCAAGATTTTTCTTATTTCTCTGAGTAAGTTAATGAACTGAAAGTATTAAAGTTGGTAACCTACTCTCTTCTGATTTTCTCAAAGTGGGTCTCCCATCATTATTTTCCTTGTACAACAATCTATTCAATTCCAGGATTCTGATAGCGATCTTTTTGTTACAACGCTATTGTGATAATTAATGTTGGTTACATACTTAGAGATCCTTGTACGGTTAATAATATTCTGGTGCCAAGTAAATTATTATTTCATTAAAATCAATGCCAAGATGAAACATAAAGTGGAAGGCCATGGCCTGGAAATTGTTTCCTATTACCATGTAGAAGGATATATTTGTTTGGCAGCTTTCTAGGTACAGTATAAGCAGGAGGCAATGAACAAACTGATACATAGAAGAGAAATATTTCCCCCACATAATTTAGATTCTAATTGAATTGCTTATAAAGTATATAATGTCTGGGCTTCTTTTGCTATTTTGCTAAATTTCGCTAAGTGGAGATCTGGACAAATTACTTTGTAAGAGGAGAAATAGAAACTTTTAAGAAAAAAAGCTTCAAGTCAGAATTACCTCAAAATGCTTTCTTTGCTATAGTGAAAGACTATAGTCTGAAGTTAAAAAAAAAGATGAGCTCAAAGTCAGTTTCCCTCAATGTTGAAGTTCCGTGACACGTGCACGGGGCCTGTATCATTCACTGCTGTACTCCTGGTATATAAAGTATACTGGGTACACACCAGGGGTTCAATGCCTATTTATAAACAAACAGATGAGTGTATGAATTTAAGCGAGGGATGTAATAATGGTGACATTTACTTAAAAATGTTATAAAAATCAAGTCAGTTAATGAATGTAAATGCTTTCTAAGAGTAATGTCATACATATTAATGACCTATTCTATTGTTCTAAAATATTTTTGTATAACATCTCCATAAGATTAATAATAAACAAATCTACTAACTTAGATAAGAATGCTTTTCATTTGTTCCTTCTAGTGTCAATTTTTTCCTTTTAGTTTTAACTCAAGTCCAGAAGCACCTATACCATGTTTCTAACAAAACCAAACATGAAATAACATGGAATAATTAATAAATGTTGATTATAAAATTCTGAAACCCACTATTATTTATACTGTAAGATATAAAATATAGCAAAGAATAAAGAATACATTTTAAAATAACCTCTAATCCCACTACTTGCAGATAATAATCACTGTTATTTTCAATGTATTTTTTTTACTCTGGTACACACACACGCACACACACTCATACAGACAGATGTAAATATATAAACACATGTATGCTGTATTTTCATTTTATATTCTTAATCATTAAATATTTCCCAAAACATTATTTTGAGTGGCTACTAAATATGCCTTATATTGATATTTATTTACAAATTAATAACTAAGTTTATCTCTCCAATGTTTAATTAAAATATGTAACAACAGTGTTATAAAATTCATATATGTAAAACTTCATAGTCATAACTTTTGTTTCCTTAACAAAATACAATGGGGAGAATCAAATTGGTGGAGGAGTGAATGGAAGTCATGCTGACCTCCTCCCAGGACCAATCTGAAATTACAACTAAACTGGGGAGAAATCACCCAGAACAAACAACTGAACAATAGCAAGGGAGAATCCTTATAACCTCGGACAGACAGAAGAATCAGTTCAGCACAACCTGACTGGTAAGGAGTGTGGCAGAGACATGAGAAGGCTGGCTGGGTACCCTCAGGCTGCAGTGCCAAAGGAATATTTAAGCGGCCAGTTGGATCCTCCTGAGAAGGGTGGGGTCTAAACCATAAGCGGGGATCCCCAGCCTATAGCACCAGAGCCCGAAAAGCACACAGATAACAGCCAGCTGCAAAAAGCGGCAGGGCTGCTCTCTGCCAGAGACAGTTGGCTAGAGATGATTAAAGAGCCAATTAAAGGGCCAAAGCATAAATCTTCATCTGCAACCACTTACCCTGGTCTCCAGCAAAGGTGGGGTCAGAGTGGGCTAGAGATGCCTGCGAAGAGACTGGGAACAGAGGCTTTGAGGAGAGAACTGAGGAAGTAGCTGCTGGGTTCCCGGTGCTTAGCCGCGGACCACGCAGCAGCAGCCATCTTGCTCAGGCAGACCACTCCCCTGAGCAGCAGCCTGAGAGGAAACAATAGCCCCGCCCCCAGGAGGGAATCTGCCCTGGCCCTGTGGTGCTTAAGCCTGACAGCTGAGTGCAAAGTGGCAGCCACAGAAAGGAGATCCCTGCAAAGTGGGGACAGAGTGACTAGAGATACTTGAGGAGAGACTAGAGACAGAGACTTTGGGGAGAGAACTGAGAGAGTAGTATCTGGGATCTTGGTGCTGAATTATCCCCCATAAGGCAGCAGTCAGAGAGCTCACACAGGCCATGGCCCTCTGAGCAACAGCAGCCTGAAGAGAAACATTAGCCCCAACCCCAGGATGAATTCTGCCCCACCCTATGGTGCTTAAGCCTGACTGCTGAGCACAGAGTGACTAGATTAACAACTGAAGGAGACAGCCACAGACAGTAGATCCCAGGAAGTCTTGAACAAGCTGCCTAAGTTCAAACGGGGTCAGGGTCAACATCTGACATCACCAGAGGTGGATCCAGAAAGGAAAAACAGCGGTAAATACCAGAGGATTCCTAGATGAAATCCACTGTGCTCTTTTACATGATTTGCCATATTTTCTTTACTACATAGCTTTTTAACATTCATTTTTTGTCCATCAAGTTGGTGCGTATTAAGTCACTAAATTTTACACTATAGTCTATTTCTCACCTTTCTTATAATAGTCTTAATCTCTTTACAGATTTATTAATACTGGTTCATTTGCTCTTGACGGTGGGATTGTGGAGGGAGTTATTTTTAAGGTCATGGGTTTGTTTCCTGGGCTTTGTGGTTCTGCTCTGGCAGTGAAATAATGGGAAGACAAAGAAACAACCCTCAATCAAAAGGAAAGGAGAAATACCCAGAAAGACTACTAAATTAAATATGGGCAAGTAAACTATCAGAGATTGAGTTCAAAACAATGATTATAAAGAAGCTCACTGAACTCAGTGAACTTAGTGAGAATTACAAAAAACTATAGGGAGACTATATGAGGAATTTGCTGCAAACTATATCAGTATGAAAAAGGACATAGACCCTATCAACAAGAACCAAGAGGAAATGAAGAAAATAATTTCTGAATTGAAGAACATAGTAGAAGGAATCAAAAGCAGGCTAGATGAAGCACAGGATTGTATCAGTAAGCTGCAGGACATGGTAGAAAAAAACTCCCAAAAAGAGCAAGAAAATGAAAAAATGCTCAAAAAGGATGAAGGGTCATAAAGGAAAATGCAGGACAACATGAAACACAATAATATCTGTATAAAAGGAATACCAGGAGAAGAAGAGGAGCAAGGGATAGAAGACCTGTTGGAAAAAGTAACAATGGAAAACTTCCCTAATTTGAAGAGAGAAAAATCACACAAATACAGGAAGCACAGAGGGTCCCATTTTAGAGGAGCCCGAAGACACCCACTCCAGGACACATCATAATTAAAATGGCAGATATCAAACACAAAGAGAGAATCTTAAAGTCAGCAAGGGGAGAAACAGGAAGAGACATACAAGGGAGCCTCGATAAGGCTATCAGCTGACATCTCCACAGAAACACTAAAAGGCAGAAAAGAATGTCAAGAAATATTCCAAGTAATGAAAAGCAGAGGTCTGCAACCAAGACTACTCTACCCAGGAAGGCTCTCAATTAAAATGGAAGGTGAAATAAGGAGTTTCTCAGACAAAAGAAGGCTAAAAGACTACACCTCTATCAAACCAGCATTGCAAGATATGATAAAGTGACTTCTTTAAGTAGATGAAGAAAAAGTGTGAGAGGAACAAAAGTACAAAAGGAAAAAATGAAGAAGTACCTATCAATAATAACCTTAAATGTAAATGGATTAAATGTTTCAATTAAAAGATATAGAGTAGCTGAATGGATAACAAAACATGACCCGCACATAAATGCCTACAAGAGACCCACCTCAGAACAAAAGATCTGCACAGACTGAAAGTAAAGTGTTGGAAAAAAATATTCCAAGCAAATGGACAGGAAAAAACAGCCAAGGCAATACTTATATAAGACAAAATGACTTTAAAACAAGGGCCATAAAAGAGGCACAGAAGGACACTTCATAATGCTCAAAGGAGGAATCCATCAAGAAGACATAGACATTGTAAACCTATATGGTATATGTAACAAACCCAACATAGGAGCACCCAAATATATAAGGAAAATCCTGGAGGACTGAGATAAAGATATAGACAGTGACACAATTATACTAGGGGATTGTAATACCCCACTGTCAAGAATGGGTTTTAATACCCCACTGTCAAGAATGGGATATTTTGTTTGATCATCCAAACAAAATATCAACAAAGATATTGTAGAACTGAAAGATGCAGTAGATCAAATGGACTTAACCAATATATATATAGAACCTTATATCCCAAAGAAACAAACTGCACATTCTTTTCAAATACACATGGAATATTTTCAAAGATAGACCACATGATAGGACACAAAACAAGCCTCAACAAAGTTAAGAAAATTGAAATCATATCAAGCATTTTCTCAGATCACAAGGATGAGTGGAACAAAAAACTATGGTACACTTACACAATGGAATATTACACAGTAGAAAGGAAGAAGGAGCTACTACCATTTGAAACAGCATGGATGGAACTGGAGAGCATTATGCTAAATGAAATAAGCCAGGCAGTGAAAGAAAGATACCATATGATCTCACCTATTAGTGGACCTAATCAACAAAATAAATAAGCAAGCATAATATAGCCAGCAACATTGAAATATAAAACAAACTGACAGTAACCAGAGGAGAGGAGGGAGGGTGATGACAGTGGAAAGGAAGGGGAAGGGGTATCAAGGAACATACATAAAGGACCCATTGACAAGGCCAAATGGGGGAAGGATTGAGGGTGGGATGTGTGGGTGGGTGGGTCTGGGGAAAGTGGTGGCAGGAAAATGTTGACCAAAAAAATAAAATAAAATAGACAGGCGGAGGCAAAGAATAGTATAGGAAGTTAAGAATGCAAAAGGCTGATATGTACAGCCCATGGACATCAACTAAGAGGTGTGGGGATGATTGGATAGGGTGCGGGGCAGCGGGATTAAGGGGGGGGGGTGGATGGAACAACTATAATAGCATACTCAATAAAATATACCAAAACAGAAAATCAATGGGTAAAACATTATTGTTTAAACAGCATTAATTATAATTTAATTATTTTGCTCAGCAAAGAAAGCCATCAACAAAATGAAAAGGTAACCTATTTTATGGGAAAGCATCTAAAAATAATATATTTGATAAGATACTGATATTGAAAATATATAAAGAACTCATAAAACTCAATAACAAAGAAATAAAAAGCTAATGGTCTGAATAAAAAATGGACAGAAGATCAGAATAGAGTTTCCAAGATGACCAAAAGGTACCTGAAAAATGCTAAGCAAACCCTGAACAGTGTGGCTCAGTTGGTTGGTTGCCTTTCTTAGAGCAAAAGCCCCCTAGTTTAAATCCTGGTCAGAGCACATGCCTGGGTTGCAAGTTTTGTCTACAGGTATGAGAGGCAACCAACCGATGTTTCTGTGTCACACTGATATTTCTCTCCCTCTCTTTCTCCTTCCCTTCCCCGCTCTCTAAAAATAAATAAATAAATAAATAAAATATCATTGGAAAAGATGCTGAACATCATTTTTCATCAGGGAAACACAAATCAAAACCACAATGAATATCACCCTACACCTGTTAGAATGACAGTTCTCAAAAAGACAAGAAATAATAAGTATTGATGAGGATGTGAAGAAAGGGGAATGTATTGTTGGTAGGAATGTAAATTGCTGAAGCCAATATGGAGAATAGTATAGAGGTTTCTCAAAAATTAATAACAGAATTGCAAAATGATACAATTCCACTTATGGGTATTTACCTGAAGAAAATAAAAATACTAACTCAAAAAGGTCTATGTACCACCATGTTTACAATACCAAGATATAGAATCAACCTAAGTGTCCATCAATGGACAAATGGATAAAGAACTTTTGACAAATATATGTCTGTGTGTACATATATATATATATGTTATAGAATATTATTAATCATAAAAAATGAAATTTTGTTATTTGCAACAAAATGGATGGACCTTGTGTGCATTACAGTAAGCCAGTGAAAGACAAACACCATATATTGTAGTTTATATATGGATTCTAAAAACAGATGAAAAAAACAAGCTTATACATACAGAGAATAGATTGATGGTTTCTGGAGTCGAGGGGCAGGAGGTGGGAGAAATGGGTGAAGGGGGTCAAAGGTAAACAGAAAAAAATAATAATTTTGATTCAAATTTTGTAATAGCTCTTGATATTGTAAGAATCACAGTGGCAACAGCAGTTCCCTTGTATGTGTGCTTATTGGTCATTTATATTTCATATTTTGTGACAAATGTGTTCACAATGTTTGCCAGTGTTTTAGTGTTGTGCTCAATGGTTTTTATTTGGCTTATAATGGATTATATGTAAAATATAGAACAAGTTTATATATAATAAAAAGATTTTATATAATATATAAAGTTTAATATAATAAAGCATTAATTATTTATATATCCTATATATCTCATTTACAACAAAGGGTCTTAGACAGGAACATGCTCAGAGCTTTGGAGGGAGAGGAAAGTGGACATTTGATTGGAAACAAATGAAGCAGTTAGTATTAAGTGATGATGTCTGAGCTGGGGATTGAGAACATCTGGGCCTTTCAGGATACTGTAAGGTCATTAGTATTAATTTGAAATAAATGGAGAGCTGTTGCAAAATTTTCAGGAGAGAAGTTACTTAGCTTTTAAAGGATGCTACTTTGGCTACTCTCATAAGAATAGACTGTAAAGGAGGTAAGATAAAAACAAAAAACAAATCAGGAAATAAAACAGAAATCATAGGAGAGATGACATTGCCATTGGGCTAAGAGAGAAGCAGTTAAGGTGGTGAGAAAAGGTCAGGCTCTGAAAATATTTTAAATGTATTACTAAAAGATAACGATGTTGATTATTCTTATATAAGTGGGCAAGAATAATACAAGTCTAGATTTCAGGGGAAAAATATGAACTAGAGATGCAAATATTAGAATTGCTGGCATAGAAACAGTACCTAAAGTGCTTGGAATGAATGAGATCTCAAAAGTAAAATAGGAGAGGAACATGCTCCGGGTACTTGACCACTTGAACTTGAGAAATAAGAAAGAAGAGGAGAAGCCACCAAAGGAAGCTGCAAAGGGTGGTAAGTAAGGCATGCAGGAATTCAGAAAAAGCGGGAGAATGTAGACAAAAAAAGGTAAGCATGATTAGTTGTGACAAATTCTATTGTTAGGTCAAGTGCGGTAATGATTTAACAACATGGAAGTCATGAGTACAGTGTCTGTTGGGTAAGTCAGGGTATGGTTTGCACACACACAGACACACACACACAAACTCTATTTGAATTGGGTTTGAGACAGACATGGAAGAGAAATTATGAGGATAGAAAAGTCATTCAAGGATTGTTACTACAAAATGGGAGCAAAATAATGCATAAATAATAGGCTGGGGAAGTAGGGGCAAGAGAAACTTCGTATTTGATTTCATACTTAGAATGGACAAAATACAGCTTACTTATAACTAATGAGAATGATCTAATAGAAAACAAACATTCAAATGCATATAGGTAAAACAGGTAAGAATTACTACAGCAAAATGCTTAAGTAGAAAAGAGAGGACAAATTTAGTGCACAAGTACAGAGCTTGGTTTCACACAGGAGCAAGAACAACTCATCTTAGAGGCAATAAGTCAGATGCAAACACTGTAGGAGTGTAAACATGGTAATAGGAGTCGATGGAAATAGTATTCTCACACTGTCCGGTCCTCATATTACCTTGTACATATTTGTTTCTTGATTAAATGCTCTAGTTTTTGATGTAGCCAATTTCACTAATCTTTTCCTAAATGCTTTGTAGTGTTTATATCTCTCAACAAAAAGCCTTCTCTTACTTGATGTGATTAAAATGTGTACCTGTATTTTATCCCAAAAACTTTTACATTTATTTAATCACTTAATTTAACTAAGTTGCGTTTTTGGTGTAAAAATAATAAGAGGTGGAAAAATAGTAGTACTCTAATTTGAATTTTAAACATTAAAGGTGTATTTGGGGATAATTAATTATACTTGCTAACTTACAAAAGAATAATCAACATTACTATCTTTTAGTAATACCTTGAAATTATTTTCAGAACCTGACCTTTTCTCCCCTCTTTAACTGCTTCTCAGCCCAAAGGCAACATCATCTCTCCTCTGATTTCTGTAATATGAGGTCTATCCAGAAAAAGTCAAGCCATTGTTAATAAAAGGAGAATAGTTTGCAGGACATTGGTGTAACCTGACAGCCAAGGAGAGTATACTGGAATGCGCATGTGTGAAAAATGACAACTTCACGGTACTAGTCAGTGGGGCGGTAGACACCCTTAATAAGCATGTGTGCTGTGTGACCTTCACATTCAAAATGACTGTGAGAATGGAGCAACGCATCTTCATCAAATTTTGTGTTAAGCTTGAACATTCCTCTGCGGAAACTATTCAGATGATTCAGGAGGCCACAGCTACGGGCAACTGGTGATTGGAAGCTTCATCACGACAATGCACCTGCTCATGTAACACATGTCATACAGAGTCTTTTGGTGAAACATCAAATCACCCAGGTGACTAAACCCCCTTACAGCCCAGATTTGGAGCCCTGAGGCTTCTAGCTTTTCCAAAAACTAAAATCACCTCTTCAATAAATGTCTCTATTTTTCATGTTACATGACTGGATATCTTCTTGCCAGACCTCGTATTTACTAACTTGTTTCCTGATAATGAATTATAGTATACCTTTCATTTATTGTGGTTTACTTTGTTGTTTTTTCTTCATTCAAGTCCTATACATACTTTGTTAGTTATTTTAGGTATTTTTATCTGTATTAATAAAGTAAGTGTTATATTCTTTAAATATAATTTAAGTGTCTGATTAAAGTACTGAACTTGGGATAGTACATCAAGAAATATCTATATTTTTATCCAACAACTTCCCTTAAATAAAGAGTTTAATCACTCCCTCATTCTGTTGAATGACTCCTTAGATAAAAGCTATCACTTTCAGAACACATTCAGTTATAGAAACTTATTTTATTTCAGTAATTATAACTTGCTTTTAGATATTAAAAAGACGGTTCCTGTAAAGTGCAATTTAAAATTTAAATGTCACTTCCAGTTCATGGATATTTCCCTTCCCCTAACTCAGCACTGACTTATGACTTAAAGACCTGGAGTAGAAGATATTTTTCACTGTTTCTTTCTTGCTCCTTACTTTCCTGGCCTTTCTGCAACATCTGATTTCCCTTCCTTCTTCAATGTAAGTGTGGTATCAAAGCAATACTTGCACTGGCAAAAGCTAAACAGGCAAGGAAGATTTATTCAAGATTATGGCAACAAGGGAGAGTGGCCAGAACTCAGTATAAGTGCAACACTGATGAAATAAAAAGTTGGAGAGTTTCTGTGAACTGGAGTCAGGGGAACCTTAAGTCACCTGTGTTTACTAATTGGTTGTACACACACACACACATACACAAAGAAAACAACCAAACTCACTTATCTTTAAAAAAGGAAGTTTTGTAACTTGGAGAGACTCACCCACCAAAATTAGACTCCTACTTTCCCAAGTGAAAGTGGGAGACATGTGCCCTGTTTTCCCTGGTGATTACATTTCAAAGGAAACCTCACATGTCCTTAAGAAAGACATTTTCAGCTGTAAAACTGGAAAGAGGATTTTAATAAGATATACATGTCAACTGGGCAGAGAAAAAAATTTGAAGTACAAATTTTCTAAAGTAAATGCTCTAAGTAAAGGGATGTCAGGATCTAGGGTCAAGAAGTTTGTCTAAAGTTTAGTAAAGCTCAGGGTAAGGAGAAGTTCATCTTGACTAGTGGGTACAGATCGCTGTTCTCTGTCTTGTGCCCTAAAATGTAGAGACAACAGGAAAATTCCCTTTTTTCATTTGTAACATTTATTAATTATTCAAATTCATGTTAGGAATACAACTGCTTTGTATACATTGATATTTTTATTATTTCAGAAAACTTGTAGAACTCTTTTTTATTATAAAAATTTATTGTAAAGTCATTTAGGTTTTTATCTGTCAGCAATTATGACAGTTTTGTTTCCTTCTGATTAGCCCTCCTCTTTTTTCTCTTGTCTTTTTAACTTCTCTACTCACTGAGACCTCCCTCACAATATTCAATATATGCAGTGATGGAAAGCATGCTTTTTTTCTGCCTGACTTTAAAAAGAATTCTACTAATATTTACCTGTGTGTACAAAATCTGATGTAAGATTTTGGTATACTCTACTAAAAATGGCAGTATCTTTATATTTTTATTTTATTAAGAACTTTTACCTAAAGATTGAATTTTACAGAGATTTTCTCCCATTATCATACAGTAGGTCCTCAAATAACATTGTTTTATTCAGCGTCATTTCATTATAACACTGATGAGATGTCATAAAAACTTAACTCTTGTTTATGTGAATTAACCTGTGGTAAATTGGTCTCATCACACGTTGTTTCACTTAAGGTCACAGAATCGATTGATGACATTAAGTGAGGACTTAAGTATTTATTTAACAATAAAAGCTGGCAATTTGTTTCTGTATTTTTTTCTCTTAGCTGTCTATGTGTTTTTTATTCCAAGGTGACAGAGAAATTCATTGATGATTTTTTCTAAAGCTTTTTAAATATTATCTCTTATACTGAAAGTATTTAATGACTCTGGAATTAATGTCATTGTGCTCTGTCATAGGACTCCAGTAATTTTCTTGACTTGTGATGCTATTGGAATTGCCTATAACAAGTGGTGTTATGCTGGGGTTTGTTTCTTGTATCCAGCAACTGGCACAGTTTTTATAATGATGGGTATCATGGGCTCCAGAGTCAGCATGCTCAGGTTCAGAATCCAGCCTCTTTAACTCTGTTCCTGTGTCTTTGGTGGATATTTAAGTGTCCCCTGGATTCATCTGTAAAGTTTAGATAAGAGCAATACTATGGCAGGAAAAAAGGAGGGCAGGTAGAGAGAGTTGGCTAAAAGAAAGCAGAAGATGCAGAAGGGAAAGTCAGAGGGATTCCATGTATAAGAATGACTCATTCCATCACTGCTCTCTCTGAAGATGGGAAAAGCATCCACACACATGTCAAGTAATGTGGGCAGACTCTGGAAGCTGAAGCTGACACCTAGCTGAGAACCAGCAAGGAGGTGGGGCATCACTCCTGCAACTGCAAGGGAGTGAATTAAGCTAACAACCTAACTGAGCCTGGAGGGAGATTCTTCCCCCGAACCACCAGTACAGAAAAGGGTCCTGAGTCACCTCGATTTTTAGGTGACAATCTTGTTGAATATCTGAACTACAGAAACAGTGAGAAGTAAATTTGCATTATTTTAAGCCAGAAATTTGAGGTAATTTGTCATGCAGCAAATAGAAAACTAATGCAAGTACATACATTAAAGGATTTTTATGCTTATTAAATGAGTTTATGTGTGTAAAGCCCTAATAATAGTACCTAGCATGGATGAAGTCATAAATTCTGACTGTTGTTATAAAGATATTACATTATTTCATTCATCAAAATCAGATCTTATTTATTATAATGTGTACATATTAATCTTCAAAAATATACTCTAATATTATTCTTTTTAAATATGATCTTGGATATTCTTATTCATTTATCCTTTCTTGTGTCAAATTTAAATCACCATTGAAATTCCATAAGACATACTTCAAAAAGTGTACTAACTCTACTTGCAGGTTCTATTGATAACAATCATGGCTTTTATAACAATATTATTATTAAGTACTTTTATTATGTTTATGTTCTTTCAAGAATTATTTTTCTTTCTCTTACTCTTATATCCATGTTTATGTTGCTTTAGATCAGCTTTCCTTTCATTTTCAACGATGATAATAACAACAGTGTGGTGATTGTGTTGGGGGAGGGATAGTGGATGGAAGTGGGAGAGTGTATGGTGGGGATAAAAGGTCGTGGAGACTTGAATTGGGGTGGTGAACCCACAATACAGTGTGCAGATGATGTGTTGTAGAATTGTGCGCCTAAAATCTGTATAATTTTAACCAGTGTCACCCCAATAAATTCAATAAAAAGTAGATAATGATAGATGATGATAGATTAGATAGATAGATAGATGATAGATGATAGATAGATAGATAGATAGATAGATAGATAGATAATAGATAGATAACCAATTTGAAAAGAATTCTGCCCTGCCTGGGAGTCCTGATATGTAGTACATTAGGAGATATTCTTTCCTCCTGACCTGTGGGCCTCCACTGCCACTGCTTACAATGATCCTCTTGCTCTTCTGTGGCCTCAACCTCTCCCTTTCAACCATATTCATTCCATGCTTGTCTTCATCTTAAAACAAAACAAAACCAAATAAAAAGTTATGTCTTGATTTGCACACCCACCAACCACCACCACATTTTTCCTTTATAACCAATTAAAAAAAAAATTATTGTATTTTTTTCTATTACCATTTATCCCCCTTATACACTCTTCCACCTCCATTCACACCCCTCCATAACCAAATTTCTTGATAGATGTGAATAGATTTATGTTTTCTATTACCTCACTTCTCATTGCTCAACCCACACACATCACATCCTTGTAGTTTATGTCAGGGTCTCCTGTGCCCTTCACGGTATTCTGAGCTCATTTTATCTGATTGCCACACAGCACTTAACACAATATCAATTTATTTTCCTTCTTGAAACTTCCAACCTTTGGCCATTAAATATCAGCATTCCTTAATGCTCTGTCCTAAGCTCTGTTCTTATTCTATATCCTCCTTGGTAAATCTCACTTTTGCCAATAGTGTCAATCATTATCTATATGCTCATGACTCTCAAAGTGACATCTCTAGTCTAAGCTTCTCTTCTCAATTCCAGATCTTGCTTATTTTACTTCTCTGCTTGGATGTCTCAAAAGTTTCTCAAGCTCCATAGGTTCATGTCTGAATCCATTGTCTTCCTACTCAAAGCTGGTCCTCCACCATTGCTCTCTAGCTCAGTGACTGGACCCGCCATGCAAGTGCACAAGCAGGAACTTATGCATTGTCCTCAGCCTATCACTTTTCGCCTTCCAAATTCAGTACAATACCATTCTGCTTATTTAACATCCTTAATAAGTCCTGATTTTTTCCCCCACTGCCACACTCTAGTCTAAACAACTTCTAAGGAATTTCAATGAAACTAGGTAGCACACAGACTTTTTGAGGTCCACCTCTCTTGAAGCTATCCACCTGTCCTCAGATTTACCTAGTACCAGTGATTATGGGTTTTCATAGCATCAAATAATGAACCATGGGATAACAATGAAGTGATACTTAATGACTTTATATTATGACCAAAATAAAAACTTATGAAACTATAATATCTATAGTACTGCTTTATTCATTGGTTACATTTTACTTAAATTGTGTTCTGGAAAAGGCTGACATTTGAAAAACTTCAGTCTGTACTTCACAATTATTAATTATTTATTGACAAGCAATGAGGGTTGTAAAAGATTAAAACAGGCTGAAAATAGTGCACTGAACAGATTTTTTAAAAGGGTGCACAAACAAATAAAAATTGATTATAAAATCCTACTTCACACAGACTCAATTTAAAGGTAAGGGGAAAGTAAACTAAGGGGGAACCTAATACAAAGCTGCTTCAAATAAGGAAATATATGTTTTCAGAGGCACATCATTGGCAATGCTGTCAAAGCATACAAGTAGCACATACAATTAAATAGTCTTTTCATATCTCAGAGTTCTCTCTTGTAAAGAGGTCATCAAACATGTAGGAGCAGTTTTAACATGGAAAAAACTCTCCCAGCAGGACAGCCTGGGTGGCCAAAGTGCTTCACTATCACAATGAATGGCCAGCCATGAGTAACGATGACAACAGCCTCTGTAACAGTTAGCAGTGCTTCTTAGAAAAGAATATAGCTCATGGTCAAACTCAACTGTCGTGGAGAGGCCTTATCCTCTTCTTGTGTTTGAACAGCAGCCAAATTCTCAACTTGGAGGATGTTTGTCAAATGACTCTGCTAGCCTCCTTCCCATAGGTCCTGCCAGGACTTCCTGTTTCTGCCTCTTCTGCTTGGACCACCAGGGTTCTTCCATTTCCTGTAAACTTCTCTGTTGGGGTCAGAGTTGGGAGGGTGGCCATGATATGCTTTCACTTGATCCTTACATTATTGAGCTGAGCGGCTTGTCAGCTGTGATCAAGGCCTTGGTTGGAGCCCTTCTTCACAGGTCTGGGCTGAAGCTACAGGAACTGAGGGGAAAGGACATCCTGAGGATCCTTCCAAATTGCCTTCTGTACCTGTGGTCTCTAAATGGGTTTGATCATACATTTCTATCAGTAAAAAAATTTTTGAGCATGTACCCTAACATATATTTTTTATAAATTATAAATATATTATATGACTAAATCTATATATTAAACAGATTAAGCATATTATGTAGATTACACATTAATATTATAAATTTTATAGATTAAACATGAAATAGATTAAATATATATTACATAGTAAAGCTTAATCAGAAAAAGTAGATCTGATATTTTTTCCCACTCTTTAGCAGACTGTTTTGCACACCTCATAAGTTGCTTATGTTGCATTTTGAAGATCATTGCCATTCACTTTTGCTAGAGTAAACATTGTAAAATACAAATGTCTCCCTGCTCGAAATCCTTCAGTCGCACCACAGTGCTCTCAGGAGAAAGTCCAAATTCCTTCACGTGGGTTTTAGAGTCAGTCTGGCTCTGATCTCACCACTTTACTATCCTGTGATTTAGAAACACAGTCTTCGCCTTCTCTCTACACTGTACCTTTTCTCCCTTCCAGGACTTTCAACAGACTTTTCCCTCTCAATAGAAACCTCTCTCCCCACACAGTCTTCCCCATAACTGCAATTTCCAGAAAATTCCCTGGATCTCTTCCTCTGCTTCCTACCTCACCAGGGTTGGGAACCTGCCCGTGCTTCTCTAATGCAATAGTTTTGTTATTTGCGCAACACGCATCATAGATCATTGCAGTCATAAACTTACTAGTGAACTTGATAAAAGCTGGGATGAGTCTTTAGTGAAAAGGCTTGGGTTTAGCAAGTTTCCAAGGTGCTGGTATGAAAGAGGGTCCCCACCTCATTCCTCACCGAACAGGTACGAGCTCTGGTGCTGGGAACTGATGTTCCTCTTCCTTTTCTTCCTGCCTTCTTCTTTCCCATTGTATCTGCACCACACTGTAGTTTAGTGACAATGATTTTCATAAATTATAGTCAAAAATTAATTCCATAATAGACTCAGTTTACAGGTACATATGCCTTTACTTATGTACACGTATCATTTATTTGCCACTTTCTCAAGGAGACCTACTTATTTACCTTATGTACAATTACAACTAATACCTTTGTGACTCCTGAAGCTCCTTATGCCACTCCACATTTTTCCGTTTCTCATCAAGCCTTTGGGCATACTAAATAATTGAGTTTATTCTATTTATGTTTATGATCTGAATCTTCGTACTAGACTGTAAGCTTCTGGAGAGCAGGAATCTTTTTCTATTTTGTTCACTTACTTATTCCAAGTGTCCAAAATAGTACCTGGCACATCATATGTCCTCAATAAATATTTAATCAAATGAATGAATTAAATCGAAATAAATATTTTGTGAAACTTAGCCTTACTATGTGGAATATACACATGTATTTGCTCAACTCATCTATTAAAAAATTGACCAAGATACACTAATGGGTCAAACATGAAGTTTCAAGAGCACTGACCCAGGCTGTTCTTTTAGGGACCTATGTCAGGGGACCTTGATATGGTTGGGGAGAAAATACTCTATGGGCCAGGAAACTTCTAAAGCATTGCTGCAGAACTTACAATAGAGGGTGGGAGTGAGGGAAGCCAGAAGCAGCCCCAGAGGAGAAGTTTATCCAATGAGTGTAATGGGTGTTTAAAAATACAGCCTTCAATTTTTTTACACTCTTTCCTTCAGGATGTGGGGCCTAATTTTCCACACTTGAGTGGGGGTTGGACTTGGAGCTCACTTCTACTGAATAGATTATGGTGAAGGTGACAGTGGGTGGCTTCCAAGTCTGTGGAAAAAAAGTAACATGGTATCTCCTCGCTTTCTCTTTTGATCACAGACCATGGGGGAAGCCAAACACCATGTCATGAGGACACTCAAGCAGTCCAAAAGAAAGGCCCACATAGCAAGGAACTGAGGCCTGCTGACAACAGCCATGTGAATGAGCCATCCTGGAAACAAACCTTCCAGCTCCAGTCAAGTCTTCAGATGATGACAACCCTGGATAACTTCTTGACTGCAACCTCATGGGCACCCTAAGCCACATCTTCCAATCAACTTACTCCTAACTCCTGCCCCCAGAAACTGTAAGATTTAAAAAAAAAAAACAGTTTGTTGTTTTATGGCACTAGATTTTGGAGTAATTTGTATGCAAAAATAGACCATTTATATAAGTGTAAACCATTTTAAAAGGCATTTAATCTTATGATATAATTTTATGTATAGAAAATGAAACAAAATTGTTTTCATAATGTTAACTAAAAGGTAAAGCTTGTTAAAATGTTCTTGGCTGCTGGAGATTTCAAAAGATAGAATATTGGTTTATTATTGCAAAAGCTGGAGCTGACTCTTTCTGTGAATATGTTTTCAAGGATTCACAATTTTTTAAGAGGAATCCTTGGCCAAAGATTAAGGGAGGCTTCTTCCCTTGCCCAAAATTAATCACTTTTTAAAGTGGAAAATTCAGCACCCCAAGAAACCAGAGTCATTCAAAATGGTATTTCCATTTTGTTTTCTTCTCCCCATACTTTTAGATACAGAAGTCTGGATTGGGTTCATCATATCCCTCAGTTCATGGCACTTTTGTCGTGGTCCATGAAATGTCCCTTCTTATTTGACTTGTTAAGTTCTTATATTCTCTTTCTCACTAAATATCAGAGGCAATCATTCTAGTGTGTTTGCTGTGAATCCTTTATTTAAGTAATGTCATAATGGGTGCACTTTAAAAACTGGCATTGAGCTCTTTTCCTTATTATTCCATATTTAAAAGCTTTCAGTGTTGTCATGTGCACCATTACTATCTCTTCCCTTATCCATTTGCCCACAGAGGGTCACCTGGATCACCTGCAACTCCTTTTAATGGAAGTCACACTAAAGAGCATTCTCATTACACCTGCGTGAGAATGCTGTAAGTAGGACCAGACAGTTTGATCACAGGGCACGTGCAAATTTGTTTTGACTAAATGCTAGTAGATATTTTTCTGGAATGTTTGTACCATCCAAACAGTACCAAGAATTAGTACATGAAGGTTCCTACATTATACTGCATCCAGCTTACTATTTGTTGTCCCATGTATGGATATGGATAGATATCTCAATTTAATTATGGTTCTCTGTTACAAAGGAATTCAAGCATTTCTTTACCGGCTTGTGAGTTACATAGCTTTTTTCTTTCGTAGATTCAATGTTCAAATCCTTTATGCATTTACCACTGGGTTTCTTTTCTTGTTGATTTTCAGGATTTCTAAAATTAATAAAATTAATTAATATTAATAAAAGAAATTATTTTCATTTAAAAAGATACTGTAATTATTTTGTTCCATTTTATTATCTGTCTTCCAGATCTATTATTTACTGTCACATGACCAATATTCCTTATTTAATATACTAATGTTCATTCCCTCATTCTAATTATACACTTTTATTCTTTGAATTAAAGAGACATCCCTGGAATTTTCACCTACATCACTGATTCTATTTTATATAATTTTCAGTCCAAAGCAGGTCAAGTTTTAGGAGTTTTAAAATTTTTTCTTATATCTTCCACCCTCCCTTCTGTGCTCGCTCGCTTTCTCTCTCTCGCCCTCTCCATTTTACCACATACTTTTTAAATTTGAATTTATTGTGCTATCATCTCATTTTCTTTCTGTTTTTATGGTCAGCATCTTGTTAAATTTTTAAGAGTACACAATTATATTTTCATATTTATCTTGTTGCTCTATTCTTTATGTTGACTGTTTTTTTGGTAGCTTTATTGCAAAATTCAGGTGCTCTTTGTTTCTTAATTATTAAGTAAAGGGTGTTCCAGCTTAGCTTAGGTTTTAACAGAAACAAAATAATGAAATATTTCTGCCATCTAATATTTTGAGTCAGAAATTAATCTGGATTATAAAATATGTCCCTCAATTCTCTGTTGTTTAACCTTTATTTATGTAACATGGTTCTACGGCAATTAAAGGACTTTCTTATTTTTAATAACAGGAATTTTACGGGAATACTTGAAGCAGGCTGCAGTTCTTTCCTTTTCAGAAACAGTACATGAGCCACTGTAATGCTAACATACTAACATTCTCCCTTTTTCCATATCTGCCCTTCCCTTTGATGGATGTGCCCTTCATATCCTAGGCTATAACAGGTCCGTAGACATCTAAGTCATCCCTGAAATGGAAATGAGTGAGAACTAGAGCATCCAAGTAATCATCTTGAAAAAAAAACAAACAAACAGAGCTACTCGTGTAAGGCATATGCATGTATGTCTCAGGAAGAGAAAATAATATACATTTTCCCTTTTTAATCTGGAAAGATTTGTTTGCCCAGTGATTGGATAGAAATCTACCATCATCTTCTGAACATTTTCAATTTTTTCCTTTAGGGTTCTATCTCTGCTGTTGGTGACTGTTTCTTCAGGGACCTGGAGAAGCCTTGACCAGTGTTATCAGTACTTAGTTGTTTTATAATTTTGTAACTCCTTCTGTCTTTTCAAGGGTACTTTGATCCATCAAAACTCAACAACCTTAGCTAGCAGTCATTATTTCAAATTGTAGTAGAATTTCTTAACTTTTGCTATATTGGGTTGACCTACAAGTCCGTATATTTTTTTTTCCTATAAAATAACACATTTTTCCTTTCCACCAAAAACTTTATTGATTTGAATATTTTGAGTATGCTGGCTATCTCTTGTATGGTACAATATTGATTGTTCTCATTAAAGTCTCAACTTGATTGCTATCAACTTCAACTGGTCCACCCAACTGTGGAGCACTGTGCAGCATGAAACTTTGCAAACCACTTTTGACATGTTCAATCAGTCACAGCTCCTTCTCCATACACTGCACAAATGTTTTTTTGTGTTTCAGTTGCATTGTTACCTTTCTTGAAATAATAAAGCATTATATGCCAAAAATGTCATGTATTTTCTTCCTATAACTGGAAAATTGTAACCCACCCCACCATTCTTTTGATCTTGTTTCTGTAAGTGCTAGCTCTAACTAATATGTAGCTAATAGATGAACAGCATGTTTGTATAAGAATCCTAAGAACTATTTTCAAAAGATATTGACTCCAATCTTCAAGTATCCCAGTTGTGGGAGATTTGCTGACCTTCATCCATGAAACCAGGATTAAGAGAATTGAGGATGATTAAACCAGGATGATGCACACTGGGCCATCACTTGTTTTATCAGAATAGACTGTGCTGGCCTGCATGCAGAGAACTTTTCAACCCCCTCTCTTGATCTCTTTGTTCTGTTTCCTTCTCCTTCCTTATAAAAACCTCTGCCTCCACTGAGAGGAGAAGATAGGCTTTATGACCTGAGCCCCCATCTTCCAGACAGCCAGCATCTGCAAATAAACCACTTTTCTTTACATAACCACCTGCCTCTCGAGTATTGGCTTTCATAGCAGCAGGCAGCCAGACCTGCTTTCAGTTACATTCCATCTTCAATGTTAGAAATGGCTACACAAAAATTCACCAATTTTGATGTTGTTTTTCATGCATGCTAACATGACAGCTGTCACATTACAATCTAACAAAATTGGTTTGAATGAAGTTAAAGACAACTAAGTGTGACTAGAGCGATCTTATGGGAAAAAAATGAACTTTTTGACCAATCCAATATTTCATCAAATTAATGGGTAGTAAAAAATCATCTCAGATTTTGACAATAGATTGGCTGCTAAACTTTCCTATGAGGCTGAAATTTTCAGTATTCTATTTCATTTTTACAGGCATTTGAAATATTTTGTGAAAACTGAACAATGCAACATCTGGTGACATATTAAATTCTGTTTTTTTCATTTTCATTTTTCATGATCATAAAATAAGCAAACTAATTTTTCCATATAATTTCAAATTATTTGGTCATGTAGAGAAGATATTTTTGAAATATTGTTGTGTTCAGTCATACTTTTAAAATGAGAAGTCTTTTATAAGTTATGTGTCAGTAACAAACCAACATAATCTGACAGAATGATGTGAATATTCACAGACTGTGTCTTATTTAGTTGCTTTTTTCCCAGTGCAATGCAACCACATAATAGAATTTTATACGTCTGAAAACTAGAATACTACATGTTTTTAAACCCATTTTGAACAGCTGACATCAAGAATTCTCAAATGTTTTGACCTGTTTTAAGTAAGTCACAAAGATATGTCTCACCCCAGCTTCTCAGTTCCTATTATTGTTTCTCCATCCTATTCTTTTGAAAATAATTGACTTTCATGCATCCTTTCATCTTTAAAGCTCAAGGAGGGACCTTTAAAGAATCAGACTGGGCAGGAAAAAAAAATCTTCAAAGAAGAATTGAAGCAAATTTGAAACTATGTCGCAGAGCTGGGAGCAGCTGAAACACAGAAAATGTTCTCAGGCTTATGGAGAGCAGCCTCAATGTAGCACAAATTCTCCAGTAACTGCTTTAGGGAGTTATAAGCAGCAGTGCATTCACTTAATCATAGCTTCAAAGGAGTATCTCTCCTTCATACAGTGATATAGGTATTTGGCATAACATTGGCTACTTTTTGACACTTTCCTCTAAGAGATCTCATTTATAAATTTGTACCACTTTCTTAACCCTGTTCTCTTATAAATTACAAAGAAAGTGAGGGAAAGGGAAATATAGCAGGGTTTTTGATGAGTAAACCCATTCAATGTATCCCCTTCCCTCTCCTCAATTCATACCCAGTCCAAGTCACAACCATAATAGATAGGTATGAAATGTAATTAATAATTTGGAAACTATGCAGTCAGTAGTCATATAAACAATTAAAGACTATGTGCGTTTTTCTCATGTCAGTAGTGCATGATCTTTCCTTAATCTATTGATAAGCAACAGACTACCAAATACATAGGTGTTTAACTTTGTGAGTCATAAATATGGCACAGCTCAGGGGCTGATTATTTTGTTCTGTGCAGCATCAACTCCCCAGTAATAGCCTTTTACAGGCAGCCTGAGTGATCTGGATGGTTCATACGGCTTCACTCATCTGTCTGCCACCTTGGGAAGGACAGGATGAAGGCTGAGCTCAGCTGGATCTCTCTTTGATGCAGTTTTAGGGCCTCTCCAAATGGTCTCCCCAGCTGTGTAGTTGGATGTCTTTCCTGGTGACTCAGAGTTCCAAGAGGCTAAGATAAGTTGCTAGATGTATCAGAAGTTAAACACAAAGTGTCACTTTTATTGGTCAAAAAAGTCTTGAGCCCTGGCTGATATGGCCGAGTTGTTTGGATTGCTGTTCTGTTGACAGAAAGCTCTTGGGTTCAGTTCCGGTCAGGGCACATGTGCAGGCTGTGGTTCCTCCCCGGTCAGGGTGCTTATGAGCAGGCAACCAATCACCCTTCTCTCTCTCTCTCTCTCTCTCCCTCTCTCTCTCTCCGTCTCAAAGCAATAAAAAAAATTTTCCTTGAGTGAGGATAAAAAAACATATCTTGAGCCAATGCAGATTCAAAGACAATAAGAATATACTCCAACCCTCAATCAAAAGAGAATTAAAGAGTTTGTGGCATTCTTTTATCCATCTCAAGACACCATATATGTTCAGTATATAATAACAATTTATGGAATATTGAATGCCCTTCACTTTAGTTCCATGTATGCCAATTATTAATGCAATGCTGCCCCTAGCAGACAGAAATTCACATTTTAATATAGCCAGAATGTAATTCTTGTTCTGTGTGACTGTGTGTGTGTGTAGGCAAGCAGGTGCCACCCTTCCCCTGCCTCCACTCCATATCATCTGTTGCTGAGTAAATCTGAGGCACTAGCTTGAGTTTCTAAGCATTTTAAAGTGACATGTGGTAAGAGTTGAAAATAATTTCCCCTTAGGAAACAATGTGGCATAAGCACCTGATATTTAGCAGTGGGTTAACCAAGTATAATTTTAGAATGATAAATTAAAAAAAAAACAAATTGACAGTGGATAATGAAATGGGCATAACCTCTCTGAACCCATTACCTGCTTTATTCACAGTAGAAGACATTTGTGGGAAAGACAGCAAAATAAGAGCTAGTGAAGTAGAAGGTGGTAGCTCATTGTAAGGAGAGGAAAGTAGTATATTCTTTACCTGTTTTCCTGACTATAATAGAATGAAATTATGCAAAGTTAAGAAAGAAGGAGGGAACAGAGAGGGAGGGAGACAAGAGGTGGAAAGATATAACTGGAGAGGGAGTGGAAGAAAAGGGAAGAGAAAAAACACACTAAAATAGAGGTAGAGAAAAAAAACCCTTTCTGGTTACTTTCTTCATCAACACAAAATAAGCTTCAGTGTCATGATTGCTATCCCCAGGTATAGTATTTTTAAGCCATAATTAACTACTAAAAGGGAAGAATTGCCTGTTTTATTTCATGACCTTTTTGAGTACTTGACGTGATGCTAGGAGCTATGCATATATTAAACACAGATTACATGAAAGAAAAAATAATTCAATCTAAGTTTTTGATCAGATTGGGATATAATGAAGAGATCACTCATATTGACTTTTTGTTACAGTAATTGTAACATTTATGTCACCTTTGTAAATATCCCTAAGAGATGAAAACAATATTAAAATATTTAAACATTTGAGAATAGGCATAAATTCCTTTTTGCATTCTTGATTACTGATTACAAACTTAGTTGAGGATATGTCTAAAATAGGAAGGTAGGAACTAACATATATCCAATGAACATCACACTAACATTTAGAAATAGTTTTTTTTTTCACACTGTAATTTCTTATATTTGTCACATGATTAAAAAATAAAGGTAACCACCATTGCCCTGTAAGATAATACTACCCATTTGTGTAGCACAATTGTGACTTGCTTCTAGGCCTCTATTTTGGGAATCTAGAGCAGAATGCCATTATAAGGAAGGCTGTTATCAGAATCTCAGGTCATTAAAAACAAACCTATACAAATCTATATGGAGGATATAAAGGCACCCTCAATAGAACACAGAGAATACCCTATGAGTGTAGTTTAAGAAATACATAATATCTAATTATATACTATTTTTCCTTTTATAATGTATCATATAATATAAACATATTTACATTTTAAGAACATAAACATCAAAATTTTATGCAAACCTAAAGTTCCATTTAACAATCATTATTGTAAAATTATATGACTAATAGATATGATTCTTGGAAAGTAATTATCATATTTACATGACCACAATTTTGAAATTGTGTTGTTAGCTTCTAAAATCAATTATAATAGTATATAAATATTTTAAATAACCCTCACTTGAGGCTTTACATGTATAAATGGCTTTATACAAATTTTAGTAACTACAGGCACACCCCATTTTTTTGCACTTTACTTTGTTTTGCAGATATTATATATTTTTTTACAAATTGAAAGCTTGTGGCAACCAATCCAGCAAGTCTATGAGTACCATTTTCCAACCACATTTGCTCACTTCCTGTCTCTGTGTCACATGCTGTTAATTCTAGCAAGACTGTATTTCAAACTTTTTCAATATCATTATATTGTTATGGTGATCTGTGGTCAGTGATCTTTGATGTTACTGTTGTAATTGTTTGGGGGCACCATGAACCATAACTATATAAGATGGTAAACTTAATCAACAAATGTTGTATATTCTGATTTCTCCACCAGCTGCCAGTTCCCTCATCTGTCTCATTCTATTTGGGTCTCCCTATTTCCTGAGACACAAGAATATTAAAATCAAGACAATTAATAACTCTACCATGGCCTGTGAGTGTTCAAATGAAAAGGGGAATTGTACATCTCTCACTTTAAATCAAAAGCCATAAATAAATAAACTTAGCGACAAAGGCACGTGGAAATCTGAGGTAGGTTAAAAAGCTAGGTATCTTGGGCCAAACAGTAGCCAAGTTGTGACTAAAAAGTAAAAGTTTGTAAAAGTAAAGTGATACTTCAGTGAACATACAAAAGATAAGAAAGCAAAACAGCCTTCTTGCTGATGTGAAGAAAGTTTTAGTGGTCTGGATAAAATAAAACAAGCCATAACTTTCCCTTAATCCACAGTCTAATTCAGAGCAAGCTAACTCTTTTCAATTCTGTGAAGGCTAAGAGAGGTGAGGAAGCTGCAGACAGAAAGTTAGAAGCTAGCAGAGGTCTGCTCGTGAGGTTTAAGGAAAGAAGCTGTCTCCATAACATAAAAAATGCAAGGTGAAGCTGGAAGATCTAGCTAAGGGAATAAAGGTGGCCATACTAAACAACAGATTCTCAGTGTAGAAGAAACAGCTTTATATTGGAAGAAGATGCCACCTAGGACTTCAATATCTAGATAGAAGTCGATGCCTGGCTTTAAAGCTTCAAAGGACAGGTTGCATCGCTTGTTAGGGGCTAATGCAGCTAGCTGGTGACTTTAAGTTTAAACCAATGATTATTTACCATTCGAAAAATCTTAGGACCCTGAAGAATTATGCTAAATCTACTCTGCCTATACTCTGTAAATTGAACATGAAAAGCTAAATGACAGCACATCTGTTCACAACATAGTTTATTGAGTATTTTAAGCTTATTGTTGAGACCTACTGCTCAGAAAAAAATTTTCTTTCAAAATATTATTGTTCATTGACCATGCATCTGATCATCCAAGAGCTCTGATGGAAATGTACTGTGCGATTAATGTTGTTTTCATACCTGTTAACAAAACGTCCATTGTTTTTTATACATCTTATAGTGTTTATTTTGTTATAGATCTGAATTAGAAGAAAATATTGAGTCATCTAAATTATATATTAAATTAACTTGCTCAATACTTAAAAAGTAAAAATAAATTTCAAATATTTTGTGTAGAAATGTGTATTAATCCTTATGCTTTGTCTAAGCCTATCACCTTGCTACTCCTGTTTTTCTGAACTTAAATTGTAGAGAAGAACCCATTTTATGAAAAACATAGATATTATTATGTTATAATTAACAATTTTATTTCCTGTTTAAATCTGAAAACATAATTAAAACATGGAAGAATGAAATATTTACTCATATATTTATTATGAACAAGAATTTTCAGACTTTGTATATAAACCTTCCAAATATTGTTTTGAGTATTACTAGTGTTTCAGTGAATTTTTAACTACATTCTTTTTTTGAGACATCTCTTCTTGAAAAGATAAACTTTAAAAATGAAGATTAAAAAGAACTTTGGAATAACTTATTTTAACTTCAAATGAGGAATATCAAAATCAATATATGTTTTTGTACATATATAACTAAGCAGTGGTACTTTCTGATGTTTGGTATATTCATGCTGAGTGATTTTGCAAAATAATGTAAAATTAGATCCATCTTTTCTATTATCAAAAATATATTGTTAGCTAACCCATGTGATGAAAAAGTGAAAAAAGAGAAGTTCTACATTTGTCGACAGGATTTTATCTTAATAACTCTCTCTATATGTTATTTTTAAATGGTAGTGTTAAAATTACCATACCGTGTTGCTAAGTTAAGGGACCATAATAGGCTCACTAATGTTAATGTAAACTTCATAACACAGTACTTGAGAACAACAGACAAGTGTATTGTACTTCTGTGTAGCAGCTCCAAGTTCAAGTCAAAGTTTGCAAGACAACTGCGTTCTACATGAGCATTCAGAGACTCAGCGATCTGCCATGTTGCACCCACATCCCATAAAACATCCTTGTGTCTTAAAGAGGAATGACTGTGGGTCTAACTATTCTGTCAAAGGAAAGAAAAAGGCCACGACTGTCTTGAGGACTAAACACAAAAGTGGGAAACATTACTTCTGCTAATCTTCCATTGACAGTCACTTAGTCATATGGGCACATCTCACTGCAAGGGAAATGAGAAATATAGTCTACCCATGTTACCAGAAAGAAGGAAAGGCACACTTCAGAGGACTGCTCACTATTCCCTATGTAAGTGATTAGGGCTTAGTTACTAATAGGTATAAAATGCTTTATGTAATTTTATAATTTGTAAGATTGGTATGAATTTAAAAGACAGTATAGTATTCATCCCCATTCTATTTATTTAATACGTGTTGACCAACTCTTATGAACAAGGATTTCAGTTTCTAACATATAAATCAAATTTACTGTATGACATACTTTTAGATTTTATTCATTTATTTTTAGAGAGAGGGAAAAGGAGGAAGAGAGGGAGAGAAACATCAATGTGAGAGAGAAATATTGATTGACTCTATCTCGTATGCACCCCAACTGGGGACCAACCCTGTAATCCAGGCATGTGCCCTGACCGGGGACGGAACCAGTGAGTCTTGCTTTGTGGGATGATGCCCAACCACCTGAGCCACACCAGTCAGGGCAGATTATGACATACTTTTTAAAAACTGATGTAAGGCAGTTAGTAACCCATAATATTCAAAGAAGTTTGGAAAAATGCTTCATTTATGCGTGTCTAACTGCTGGAGCATAGATTCATTTCGGAATTATTCAGAATCATTCAGATTCATAACATTGCTTGATTTTTGCAAAAACTGAAGTATAAGAAGTACAATTGCTGCACACATTCTTTCCTGGTGATAAAATTAATGGCACAGTATATGTAGGCAAAGACAGCTTCATTTTTCAGTGGGCTTAAGGGTACATTAATAAAATAATAAATAATAATCCCCAAATCTTCTCCCAAATCAGCTTCCATAAGAGCTGAAAATATCAGTAATTTTATCTTCTAACACATTATAACATGTAGTTGGAGAAATTGATCAATCAATCATATAACATTGCTATAAACATTGATCTTTGCATTGCCATACATTTTAATATCTATCACTATAATTATAATTATTATTTAATAATGATTGTCTCAGCCTCATTCTATTATATGGAGATTAAAAACTGTATATTTAAAATTTATGAGCTGTATACAAGACTATAGCACTAATTTTACAACATGGAAAGCCAATATGAATCAAACTGATAATAGTTTTATCTAGTTTAGTGAAATAATTTCACAGTAATACTCACTATTTTAAATAAAGAACCCAATGCCATGGACATAAAAACACTCAGGAGTATCTATCCAGTTTACTCAGTGTGTAGATTGTACTATTTCTTCATGATTCTTCTTCCTTCCATCCTCCCTCTTGCCATGATTAAATGTAGCAGGGAAATTTATTCACTAACTTGCCTTGACCAGGTAATTTTTTTCTGAGTGGTAGGATGCAGACAGAACAAAGTTTGCCAGTACTAAGCAGAGGTTTTGGAGACTGTGTTTTCATTTTCCACCCTGGGTTTTCTGTCTTCTACCATGGAACATGTTACCTATAAGACATGCTCCATCATCCCAGTTCCCAAAGCAAGGAAACATGTGAAGCAGAGTTTTACCTAACTCGCAACCAAGGCCAGCAGAATCCAGCAGAGAGAGCAAAGCCCAGTGGAGGTCTGAATGCCCACAACAAACTCTCAGACATTGAAGTTTAATATAAGTATGAGGTATTATAAATGCCAAAGTTGTCATTCGAATACAATGCATAAATATAACAAACTAATATAACAAGCCAAACTAATACAGAAATTGTTATCAGATGTGGAAAAAAACCCTAAATTATGTGGCACTGACATTAGAGATACACAATGATTAGCCACTGAGCTGTTATTGTAAACAGAAAATATTCAACCCGTGTATAATAGTGGAACAAAATTTGGTAAAACCGTACACTGCAATGACTTGAGGTAGAAAGGTTCCTAATGAATTCCTGTATGAGGGCACAGAGGTCCCTTGATCTGAAGTGGTATGTGCTAGTTCTGAGAAGAAACATTGTCATTGCATGTTTTTTTTCTCCTCTTGCGTTCTTTCCCTCTTTCATGAAAACCCCATGACCCAGGTGAGAGGTGCTCCTTCAGTTTGTGTCTCACAGTGAGGAGACATGTCTGATAGACTTATTTCTAACACTAAGCTATGGCCTATCTCAGCTGAAAGAAGGAGAGATAATCTTAACAAATCACAGTATAAGTGGAGAAGCAACCAGGAGTGCATAGATCTATGAGCAATTACCAAACATTAGTTGCTACAGTGCACTGGGTTTCAAGGTAATTAAGCAGCATTATCACAGCAAAAACCTGACAAGTTACACTCCAACATCCTCCATAGTTACTCTTATGTTAGTGTTAGTTTAGTCATCACTTTTGCTTTATTTTTGACCATTCTTCCTTAGAAAGTACAATGTTTACTCTCATTAAAAAGTAATTGCAAATATTTTTATAGACAATCCTTTTTAATATAAGTAGAAATATTTACAAATAGGATGACTTTTACTTTATGCACATCTATTATATTTCTTAAATGTTTCTTGGTTAAGTCTAAAATTTATGCTAAGGCATAATCTCAAGTGATCTTCCATGTGTATTAGGCATCCTTTTGTGTTTAAGCTTTAAATGATTTAATTGATACATTTACTATAACTATGAAATCTTTCCATTTATCTTCTCAATTTAGAAACCTGATTTTTTTAGACAGTCTTTCTAAATAGAAAATAAAATAATATTCTAGGAGAGCTGAGAGACATATAGTGCAGAGATTTTTTTCTAAACTTAATTTGATACATTAGAATATTAGCTATTTATTTGAAATAATCCAAAAAGTAATTCATACATAAGATAATAGCTAAGTTTTTATTTCTCTGAAAACAAATCATCTTTACCATTCTTGGTTAAACTAAAAATCTTTGAAACTGTCATTTTTGGTGATGAGGAATATAGTGCATTATATGTTATTTATAAGTGAAGAAGCCTGCTACACCACTTTGTAAAGAATCAGTATTGTATCATGCAGACTTGGGCCAGACTAGTACACATAAATCTGGGGAAAAACTGAGATTTACCTTCAACTCAAAACTTACCACCATTGTAGAAAATTTTATTATGCAAATTGGCATTGCAGATATAATCAGATAATTTTTCAATTTTATTACCAAAAATATATTATGTCATTAAAATATTTTTAAAACGTTTTATATTTCCACTTTTATAAAATAATATTTAAATGTTAATGAAATTATTGTATATATAACCCATTTAAATATTTATATTTTTGTAATTTTGTATTGATACCCTGTATTTTAGAAAATCTTGATACAAATAAGTAACTCTTTTTTCATAAGTACTATTCACTTAATGGATACATGTGTCTGGGATATCACTTAAGATTCATGAAAGGAAAAATTAGTTGTTGGTTTCAAATCAGTGGCTGAGCCAATTTTTAAAAATAATTTCTGCTAAATTAGCTGATGTTTGAATTGCACATACTGTAATGTTCTCATTAAAGGCACACATCAATAATTTACCTAGAGATGGTGTTTTAACAGGTAGCGTTTAAAAGAATTTAGACTGATAAATTACAAAATCATTTACAAAATCAGTCATCATCTATACAGGATTCCTTTAATAATTTGCCTAATGTTCTGATTTTAGATTAGTAATTAGAGAGTTTTAAAAAATACCACAATCAGCCACATGCCCCAGTATCTTTCCAAACAAAATGCTATATACTAAATCACGCTTTCCATGATGCTTTAAAAAGAAAATTTATTTCAGAAATGAATGTAATAGTAGCTAATATGCAGTATTTCTATCTACATTTAAGGTTACAAAAAAGTTAGTAATAAGGAGATAAAGTATAATAATACTTTCAACTCTTTCGCGTAAAATTGTTAAATAACTTCTGTATTTGATTCAAATAATCTGGTTTTCCTGAAAGTATTTTTTTTTCCTGTGGGAAATTTATATTGGGTCAGTTCAGTACCTCTTCACTGATAGGATATTAGATTTCAATCTGACTCCATTACTTCTCAGTTGTGCAAAAGTGAAAGGAATTTATTTTGTCTCTATTCCCTAATTTAAATGTAGATCTTATTCATTTAGTGATTGTGAGTAAAATTACTTAACACAAAGCAGAGAATCTAGTATACAACAAGTATCATATGTTTGTTCATTTCCATTTCACTAGGAAATTCCCATCTTATCCATATGTGATCATCAAAATTGTTTCTAGAGCCTTATTTCTCTTCATACTTAGTATACATAGCACCTATGGAGAGATTTATCTGATGCTACCTTATACAGAGGAGACCAATATGTACTTGTAAAAATCTGTTACATTTCTTAACATGTATATGTGCAACTGTATCTTAGGAAAATGTATATGGGTATGTATGTGTATGTGCGTGTGTGTGTGTGTGTTTATGTATCAACATGTTCATATTGTGAAAAAGGAAAAATGGTATGATTTGTAATAGATAATACAAGCACCATGGAGTGAAAAGACAAAGCCAGTATCATTTGTTATCATGGTGCCATTTGCAGAGCAGGTCTATGATCTTGTTAAACATGACTGCCATTTTACTCTTCTAAGTTTATGCCCCCAGGACTGGAAAATAGTGGAAAAGCAAGAAGAGAACCTGACTAACCACTCCTCATAGCCACAGGCAAAAGGTAGCATTGGGGCAAACTGCAGTTCATGCAAAATTACCCAAAACCTCCTATGTTGCAACACCTCTAACAGCCCAGTGGCCCCAAAACAGCAACCCCCCCCCCTCACCATTTATAATCCAATAAAAACTCAAAACCCCAGTCCCTCAGGGCCAGCGTAATTTTCCACACCTGGCTCCTTTCCTATCTTGGAAGGCGAATAAAACTTTGCTCTCTGCATTTACTCTCTTTGTAAATTCTTTCACAGCCCATGTCAACAGCCACCCTGACATTTTATGGTCCATATGGGGACATTCTCTATTTCTCCTTCCCCTTGCCCCCAGAGACTTGTGACTAGGGGAGCAGAGGGCAGTGGAACTTTGTCCCAGGCTTACCTTCTCACTCTGTCTCTGCAAGGTTTGGAGAGAGGATTCCAGTCCATTTCCATCTCTCTGGACTCTGCAAACAGCCTCCTCCCCACCCACCTTCACAGTCAGCAATTGGTAAGTCGCTCTGGATCTCCGGACGATGACATTCACAGAACTGAAGGCAATAGTTTTCTAGCCCAGACATCAGGTTAGAAAATAGCATTGGGTCTATTGCTTTCTTCCCGATATTTAACCATGAGGGATGCTTCTTGACTGCCTCTCTTCTAGTCTGTTTTTTCCTATGACTCAGGGACTGTAGAACAGATTTCGGTAGTTTGGGTCTGATCTTGGAGTCAGGGACGCTCAATTCCCAGGGTCAGATCCGTCTAGGTAGTCAGAGCCCTGGATGCCCCTCTCTGGCCTTTCGCTCCCTCAGCATGTCTCCTTCCCTGAGATGTCCTTCTTTTTTTTTTTTTTTTCCCTTGTAGTTCTCACCATGGGCAATACCTAATTGACCCCATCCAGGGACTTTCTTTTGGAATGTCTCCTTAAGAACTTGAAGGCTTTGGGACTTACCAATCTCAAGCTCAAGTGCTTGATTTTCTATTGTAATACAGTCTGACCCAAATACAAAACAGGTGATCAGAAGGTCTGGCCCACAAATGGATCTCTTAACTATTATACTATTCTCCAACTTGACCTGTACTATCACTGTCTTGAGAAATGGTGTGAGGTTCCTTATGTTCAGGAGTTTTTCAAACTCTCTCATCATCCTGATATCCATGCCTTCTGTCACATGCTTCCTCCTCCATCTTCCCAAGATTCAGGCAATATCCCCCTCTATGCACTTCCTCCTTTTCCATATCCTCATTCTGACCCTTCAGCTGACTCTTCAGTACCCCTTCCAACTCTTCTCCCTACTTCTCCTCCTCAGATCTCTTCCCCATTTTGCCTTCAGACTGGGTTTCTCCCAACCATACCTGTTCCATCCGTTCCTTTCAGGGACCCCGTAAGCCTGCAACCCAGTTTCCCCTCCATGAGGTTTCTAGATCTAAGGGTATCATTCAGGTTCAGGCTCCCTTTTCAATGTCATACCTCTCCCCAGTTGAGATCAGACCTGGTAGTTTTTTGGTAAATCTGGCTAAATTTACAAAAGAGTTTGAATATCTCACCTTCTCATATGGCCTTTCCTGGAGAAATACAGTATCTTTTCTACATGTACCAATTCAGGTGAGATAGGTTGTATTTGGGCCAAGGCACATGAGTATGGGGGTCACTTATATTGGAGGCAGCCTAATACTTATGATCCCAGTGCCAAGGCTATCCTTGACCAGGGCCCCAATTGGAACTACCAAGCTAATTCCCCCATCTGCAGTAAACAGGTCACATGCTCTCCTGCCTCACAGAGGGAATGAAGCAGGCCACTACTAAGCCTGTTAACCATGACAAGTTTAAGGAAATCACTTAAGTGCCAGATGAAAATTCTGCTCTTTTCCTGTCTAAGCTCTTGGGGTCTTTTTGCCTCTACACTAACCTAGACACCAAGTCTAGGGAGGGTTAGCTTAACCTAGCAATGCACTTCATCCCCCAGTTAACCTCTGACATCAGTACAAACTCCAAAACCTAGAAAAGGACCCTCAGGCCCCACAATCAGAGTTAGTATATCTGGTTTTCAAAGGCTTTAACAGTCATGATGAGGGTAGAAGAGAGGGGGAAAGGGGAGCAGGACCAACAGTAATCCTGGGACCAAAAACAAGTTTTCCATATGGTAGCCTCAGCAATTGAGGGGTCTCTTCAGGGAGGGACTTACCTCCCTGCAAGGACAGCCATCAGTGGCACTAGGGCCCTGAACCTGCTTCAGCTGCAAACAAGAGGGCCACTGGAGCAAAGAGTGTCCTAAGGAAAAGCAGCAGCTGTTGAAACCATATCCATGTTGCAAAAGGAAGCAGCACTGAAAGAGGGATTGCCCTCTCCTCAAGGCATTCCTTTTGTCCTTTTGGAACCAGCAGACACTCCTAGAGAGGCTCCCTCCATGTCCATGGACCTCCTTGACCTCCTCCAGACATCGAAGTGACAGGCTCTGGCATGGAAATAGGTTCCACTTTGCCTAAGTGTACAACTGGCCAAGCCTTGGGTAACACTCTCCATTGCGGGTAAGCTAATCAATTTTTAAATTGAATCTGGAGCCACTTACTCTATTCTTCCTGAGTTTTTGGGCCCTTTGCCTCCCTCTCTTATCTCCATAATAGGGGTCAAGAGAAGGTTTCAAGGTACTCCGCAAACTCGTAGTATCCTATGCGCTCTGAAAGATTAGGTCTTTGCTCACTCATTCTTAGTAATTCCTAAATCTACTCGGAAGAGATTTAATGACTAAGTTGGGCACTCATGTTGTCTTACACACTCAGACTTCTTTCCTAGGACTGTTGGGGACTTCCTCAACCCCAACTCCCCTCCCAGATCCTCAGGTAAGGAAAACCCTACATCCCTAGCCACCAGAAAATAGCCATTATAAGACAAGACCTTCCACCCATACTCCCCAGAATTGTATCCACTCATTAAGAATAAAATAATTTTAAAACCAGAGGTAGGAATTAAAGGATAAAGTTGGTGCCATTTGCTACCATTTGCTGAGCAGATCTATGACCTTGTTAAATATTACTGCCATTTTATTCTTTTGAGTTTATGTCCTCAGGCCTAGAAAAGCAAGAACAGAACTTGACTAACCACTCCCCATAGCCACAGGCAAAAGATAACACTGGAGCAAACTGCAGTTTATGCAAAACCACCTAAAGCCTCCTATGTTGCAACAATCCTAACAGTTCAGCAGCCTCACAATAGCAAACCACCCCCTTTATAATCCAATAAAATCTCAAAACCCCAACCCCTCAGGGCCAGTGTAATTCTTCATTCCTGGCCTCTTTCCTGTCTTGGGAAGTGAATAAAACTTTGCTCTCTGCATTTTCCTCTCTGTGTGTTCTTTCACAGCCTGCATCAATGACCACCCTAATATGGAGTACAAATGATAAAGAAGCACCATGTATAACTTTGGATTTATTTTTGAAATGACTGTCCTGAAATATAATTTTTTAAAAATTTGACCATAATTAAAACTTAGGTTTTTAACAAAAGCTCATTTTGAGGGCTATAACAGTAAAAATAAATACTGACATTTATTAGGGCCTAAACCTTTTCTTTGGGGGAAACTCTCTAGGCCATTGTTTGCCATGACCACTGGCTCGCCATTTTGGAAGACTCATCTTTATCTACTATTCTTTTTGGCCATATCTGAAATGAATATTTGGAGTATGCCATCCTTGAGATTGAATTGTTCTCTAAAGTTCACTGCTCATGGGAGAATAAGGTTCCTAATGATCCAAACAGTCAAAGGTTTTTTAGTTCAGCCTTATGGTTTTTTTACTTATAAAGATACATTCACAAATGTACTATGTATTGTGTTTGCCACTAACCACACCTAAAGTTTGTTCCCAATCACAGGTCTTCAATCCTCATTATTTTTCTGCCACTTTGCTCCCATGTGCCCCACTTCAACTCAACCTCAATCTTGAGCTCTCTCTTCCTCTCTCACTCCACCCACCCCCACAACCCCCACTTTTTGCTTTCTTACGCATTATTCAACTATTTTACCGAAGCTTTGATTCTCATATTCCATTACTAGGACTCAGAACCAGTGGCTTTTCAACCCGGAAGACCCTTAACCCCTTCATCTCTTATTGCAAACTGGCCTCTTTGTACATATATTAAACTACCTCTTACAACAAGTTTTTAAATATGACCTATAGAGGTCAACACACACAAACAAAGTTGTGTATTCTATGCCCTGCCTTCTAGCCTTCTCCCATGGAGTGGCTGACCCAGAAAATAAGTTTTTTCTCCATTATAGCAAGCAATGATTTAATAAATCTTTTCTGTTACCAACAGTGTTAGTTTTTTGTTTTTTTTTTTACTTTCTGCCATTCAAATGCAAAGTCAACATCACATAGTTTTGGTTTTTGCTAAGGCAGGCCCCACTTCTAAAAGTCACTTTCTTATATCACTCTTGTAGTTCAAGTGCTAATTAGCTTTCTATATAACTTAGGAATTATATTTAATAATGAGAAAAAATTATTCCTCAAACAGCCTACATGCAGTATTTCAATGAAGTAAAAAAGAATGTTCGAGAAACCAATTACTTTATGGTAAATATGTAGATAATGCAAAATATGAAAGGCAGCTTGAGAAGTAATGAGAATGAAATATAATGAAAGTCATATCCTATTAAAAAAAGAGAGAAAGAGAGAGAAAAGATAAATCATTCCTTTGAAAATACTGCTATTGTATTTTTAAAAACTATGACTTCAGAGTTATGCTTACATAACTAAGTCTTCCTCAGTATACTGAGACAAATAAAAAGAAAAAGAAATCTTCAAAAAGAACAAAAAATGTTTTCATACTCCTGAACAAACATCTTCATACAATCCTGACTTTTTAGATAAGTAACAAATAAGATTTTTGGAATGGTTACTGATAACTTTCCCACTCAATCAAATAAGAATAAAAACACATATACAGTAGAAGTTGAATGGACAAGAAGGGAATAATTAAAATACACTCAAGGCACTCAAAAGGTAGAGAGAGAGAAGCAAGTTGGAGTGAGGATTTCCTAAATATAAGTCAGGGGATGAGGAAAGAGAAAATTACTTTTTAGAAGAAATTAGCTCCAAGAAATTGATTTTTACTAGTAGTAATAAATAGGAATGTTCTCTGGAAAGCAAGTTCAAAAGATAAATGAGCCCAGGAAATCACAATGCCATTTTCAGAAATAATTCCAGCTGTATTTTTTAAATGTTCATAGAAAAAAGTGAAAAGAACAAAAACAGGCCATCTAAATTCAAAGAGCTATATAATATTGTGAAAGTTAAATATGCAAACATGAAAATATGAAAAGGACAATTAGGACAAAGGCAGTTCAGAGATGCCCTTCTCCTAGAGTACAAAATAGAAGAACAGCCTTTATGATATATTGTGCATTTATAAAGAGATAAAATAAAGCATCAATACTTTATTTGTAGGTGAATGAAATAGATTAAATACAACTGATAGCAATTAAAGTGTACGTTACTTCTCATATTTTATTTACATTTTATCTATCTTTCTATTGGTTGCAGTAATGCATGCAATATGGAAAAAACAACCTCTGTCATAACCCTGCCTCTGACTTCTCATTATCCTCCCAGAAGTAACCATTGTTGTCAGTCCTTGGCAGTGTTTTCAAAGATAATGTCAAAGATATTTAGGTATATATAAGATTATTATATATATATACATTTATACACCCACAGGTAGCCTGCTATACATAGTATTCTGTATTTAATTAACAATATATCTTTAAATTTTTGTATAAATAGATGTGGAGCTTCTGCACTCTTTTTAACAGCTACATGTTTATATATAAATAAAAAAACACATGCGTATACCTATATTATAATTAGATATTGTCAAATTCATAATACAAATCAAATAATACATTTGCTATGTTAAAAATATGTGAAATCTTAATTATGATAAATATTTCTAATTGCATTAGTTGAATTCCAAGTAATCAAAGTATGACAGTGCCTATCAACCCTCTCTCTCTGAGTATGCTATCAAAATTCCATAATAAATAATTATAAAAAGAATTTATTTAAAATTAATTGAATACTTTATCATAATATGTTAATTATAAAAACAAAATTTGATATAGCCCATTAGGTTTTATATGAAACATTGCTTTTTTAATTTTTTTTCTTCTATTGATCTAGAAAAATTCCTCCCTAGAGCAAGGGAATGGAGGGAGAGAAACGTCAGTGCTAGGAGAAACAAGTTGCCTCCTGCATACACGCCAGCTGGGGCCAAAACCACAACCCAAGCATGTGCCCCGACGGGGAAGCAAACCCATGACCTTTGGTTTGCAGGGTAACACCCAACCAACTGAGCCACACCAACCAGGGCTTATATCAAACATTTGTTATGATGAGTGTAATTTAAAGGAAATGGAGACGCTGATGAAGTAAGGTAGTTTAGATAATCTCAGTATTCTTTCTCTTAAGCAAATATGTTCAACAATCATTTACATATATATGTAGCAACTTTACATGAGTAGGAACTATGATAGGAACTCTAAATGTGATAGAAATTCAAGCAGTTGGAAAAAACTCTAACATTTACATAATCTTATGGCACTGAAGTATATATTGTTTCATATGAGTGTTATTTGCTTAATAATCTATAAAAAGTCATCTGACTCTTCCATAGATTTTTCTTATGCCAAAACCTATTAGAGTCTTTGTAGTGAAATATTAAACCCTTAGGTTATAAAACTTACAAATGAGCCATTACTGTCTATTAGGTCAATACAGGGGCTATGTATGACCATCTCTTGGTTTAAATGCTTATAATATTTTAAATATTAAAATATCAAGCCTGTATTGCAATGATTCACTATAAAAGATGCAGTAAAAATTAAATGTATACATTTTCAAAAACACCCACTTGTGAAATGTTTGAAAAATACTTAATTTCTAAACACTTTTAAAAGCATTATATTTCAAAAATTATTCTGCAGCTGTACATTTTTAAGGAAGTTCTAGATTTATAGATTATTCAAATGCTATTCTAATTTATTTCCACTTATGCAGGGATAAGGCTGGAAGAATTATCCTAAATTATACCTAAGATTATAGAAATAAGAGCAGAGATAAAGATGGAAAATTAGCAATGTTGAGAAAGAAAGGATGAAGAAAGAAAGAAAGAAAGAAAGAAAGAAAGAAAGAAAGAAAGAAAGAAAGAAAGAAAGGGAGAAAGAAAGAAAGAAAGGGAGAAAGAAGGAAAGAAAGAAAGAGGGAGGGAGGGAGAGAGAGAGGGAGGAAGGAAGGAAAGGGGAGAGGGATGGAGGGAGGGAAGATGGAGAAAAGAAAAAAATAGGAGCTCAGGATGTAATTTCTAAGGACAATCTCTGGGCTAAATTAAGTTCACAATTATAAGTGCCTTCATTATGCAAAAAATTTCAAATTCAAATGCAATTTTTAATAAAACAAAAAATACATGTGGGTGCTTAAAATATCCAAATCTACCAGTGAGCCCTGACTACTGTGGCTCAGTCCTAGAGTATCATACTACCAAGCAAAAGGTCACCGGTTCCATTCCGCATCAGGGCACAAGGCTGGGTTGCGGGCCAAGTTCCTGGTTGGGGTGCAGGCGAGAGGCAACTGATCAATGTTTCTCTCACACATAGATGTTTCTCATTCTCTCTCTAAAAAAAAAAAAAAGAAGAGTAAATCTACCAGTAGAATCTCAAACTAAAAATGATCTCTAAATAAATAGTATAGAGAAGACATCAAAACTAGTATTAATTTCTACAAAGGAAAGTATAAGCCTGTAATCAAATTTGACATTGAATTTGAGAAATATAACAATTGCATAATTCCTAATTGTTTCTGTTTAACAAATATGGTATTCTAGATTGGATGCTTGAACCAACAAACAGTATCTAGGAAATAAGAAAATATTAAAATAAATATAAACAAATTAATAATGGGTCCATATGGTTTCATAAGTTGTGATAAATGTATGTAACTAATGTAAAATGTTTGTAATAGAGGAAACTGGGCAGGCTCAGGGCCTATGGAAATTGAACTACCTTCACAACTTTTCTATAAATATGTTCTAAAAATAGTTTTTCTAGATTAAAATTTTTCTTGTTAGCCCAGGGAATTTATCAATTTTATTGAAAATTCTTATTGAAGAATTAGCTTTTGAGGTATGTTAGTTTTTTAACATTTTGTTTTAAATTTCATTGATTTCTATTCTGTTATAACTTCTTTTCTTCCACTTGCTTTCAGCTTAAATTATTGTTATTTCTCTAGTTTCCTAAGGCGAAAGCTTTGATAATTGATTTTAGATTAACCTTTGTTCCAATCTATTTATTTTATTCTATAAATTTCCTTTTAACAATTGCTCTTGTTGCATCCCACAGATTTTATGCATTGTATTGTTACATTTGTTTCAAAATATTTTAATTTATATTATGACTTTTTCTTGGACTAATATATTATTAATAGTATGTTGGTTAATTCACAATTATTTGTAGATTTGCCAGTTATCTTTTCTCTTTCAAGCTCCAGTTTCATTCCATTTTGTTTTGAGAACATAATTTGTATAATGTCTATTTTTAAATTTGTTAAAGTATGTTTTATGGCCCCAAAGGTGATAAATATTGGTGAATGTTCCATGTGAATTTAAGAATAAAGTAAATATTGTATGTTCTGCAGTTGTTGGATGGAGTATTGTATAAATGTCACAACGAGTGTATTTATAGTGCTATTTAGGTCACTATATCCCACTGATATGCTTGCTGTTTGACCTATCAATTACTGAATGAAAAGTGTGACGTCTCCAACCAAAATATATCAGACTTGTGTATTTTCTTTAGTTTATCAGTTTTCTCATGTATTTTGACATAATATTTCTGGGAGCATATACATTTTGGATTCTTTTTTCCTGAAGTTTTTAACCCTTTATCTTTATTTAATGCACCTCTTTATCCCTGACAACCTTCCTTGCTCATAAGTCTACTTTGTCTAAAATTAATATAGATAATTCAAATTTATACTGATTAGTCTAAGTGATAGAATATTTTAGGTGGCAGGAAAAATGACAGAGAGAATGAGAGGGTCTAGGAAGCTATGCATGTGAAAAGCCTAGATTTTTATTTTCTTCCAGGTAAAGCTTAATGAAGAGATAAACCTGGAGGGTGCTCTCTTTTCCTGCTTTGAGCTTTGAAGTTCTTAGTCCTACAGAGAATGTTATCTATGCCCAAGCTTTGAAAGAGATGAAGAAAATTGTTAAATCAAATTTTTATATTACTAAATTATTAATATCCCAAGCCATGATCTATGAAAAATCTTAGCAAAACAGGAGACTTCATGATAGTAATACTTTCTTACATCTCAATATGTTAAGGATATAATGGTGGTAGCCTAGACTAAAACATTTACAGACTTTTGCTCTATAGAGAGGGCCTAGAATTAGCAAAGGGTACTTTCATGTATTTTGCCATTGAGGGATATAGGGGACAGGAAATAAAATTGTGGTTAATTACACACAAAATGATATAGTGGGCTTTGTATGGTTTGCTGCCTATCGAATACAATATTAACGATGAATGTAAAACAAGACGTGAGCCTGTAGCATGGCTATGATTGTAAACTAACTGCACTGAGAATATGTTTCATCGGTCCGTAGGGTGAGTACAGGCTCATTTAAAGTCAGCTTAGCTAGCAAGTTGTTTTCATGGTATATAATAAGATTTTCAGTACCCTGGATAAGAATAAGGAGATAAAACTTAAATCATAGTATATGACACTTCAAAAGGTTTTTTTATCTCACCTAATTTAAGATCCATAACTAAAGCCAGGCTATGATTTTATGCAGACATTTCATCTGCTTAGCATAAGGAAGAGTCATCATGACCTCAGAACCTGAGCCAGCCACAGTCATTCAGCAATCTAATTTTATACTCAGTGGGATGGAATACTTTTTATCATTCTGGAAATGTTCTGGTTCATCTAGGAAACACTGGTTCTTGTATTTTATCTTCTTAAATAGATAATGGAGTAGTAGTGATCATGTAGATTAAATTTAAGTTCATTTAATGGTTTTAAAATGTCGATTTAAAAAATCTTGTTAATGAGAATAATCCTCTTCTGTTATTTTGCCAGATGCCTTGTAACAACAGTTCTCCGGTACAATTTATCCTGAGATATTTGCATCTTGAAGTTTTCCTGATTAAGTGAATCAGACGTGCTTAGAATGCAATTTATATTCTTTTCAGTTCCAGATTGATCCACAGCACAGATTGAATTAGAGGTAACTGCTAAGCTTTTATTTTTAAACTATCTTTTTCTTTCTCATTTATCTATCTATCTATTTATTTTATTTTTTTTATTGTTGTTCAAGTACAGTTGTCTCCCTTTTCCTGCCACCACTTTCCCCTGCCCCACCCACCCTCAATTCTTCCCCCTGTTGCCTTTGCCCATGGGTCCTTTATACATGTTCCTTGACTTGACCATTCCCCTTCTTTCACCCAGTTAACTCCCTCCCCTGCTCTGGTTACTGCCAATTTGTTCTTTTTTTCAATGTCTCTGGTTATATTTTGCTCATTTGTTTGTTTTGTTGATTAGGTTCCACTTACAGGTGAGATCATATAGTATTTGTCTTTCATTTCCTGGTTTATTTCACTTAGCATAATGCTTTCCAGTTCCCTCCGTGCTGTGGCAAAAGGTAGGAGTTCCTTCTTTCTTTGTGTTGCATAGTATTCAATTATGTAAATGTACCACAGTTTTTTGATCGACTCATTTACTGATGGGCATTTAGGCTGTTTCCAGTACTTGGCTATTACAGATTGTGTGGCTATGAACATTGGGGTGCATATGTTCTTTTGAATTGGTGTTTCAGGATTCTTGGGGTATAATCCCAGCAGTGGAATTGCTGGGTCAAAAGGCGGTTCCATTTTTAGTTTTCTAAGAAATTTCAAACTGTTTTCCACAGTGGCTGCACCAGTGTACATTCCCACCAACAGTGTACTAGGGTTTCCTTTTCTCCACAAGCACCCCAGCACTTGTTTTTGATTTGTTCATGATGGCCATTATGACCTGTATGAAGTGGTATCTCATTGTGGTTTTAACTTTCATCTCTCTGATGGCTAGTGATGCTGAGCATCCTTTCATATGTCTCTAGGCCCTCCATATGTTTACACTATCTTTTTCAAATTTTTGTGTATACTTAATATTTCTACTCAGTAACTGATATCACCCTAATGAAAAACTATTCAACATACATAAACTTGGTGACCTAAGCATAATCCTTAATGCCCTGGCCAGGTGGCTCTGTTGGTTGGAGAACAAAATACCTAACTAGAGCAAAAAAAAAAAAAAGGAATCCACAAAAGTGAAGATTGTTTAAGGGACCTTTGGGACATCATGGACCATAATAACATCTGCATCATAGGGGTACCAAAAGAAGGGAGAGGTAGCAAAGAATCAAGAACTAATTTGAGGAAATAATGACTGAAAACTTCCCTAACCTGGTAAAGAAAATAGATATACAGGTACAGGAAGCACAATGTCCCAAAAAAGATAAAGCCAAGGAGGCTCACACTAAGATGCACCATAATTAAAATACCAAAGGTTAAAGACAAACAGAGAATCTTAAAAGTAGCAAGAGAAAGCAGTTAGTCACCTACAAGGGAACTCCCATAAGACTGTCAGCTGATTTCTCAACAGAAACTTTGCAGTACAAAAGGAACAGACACAAAATATTCAAGGTGATGAAAAACAAGGACCTACAACCAAGATTACTTTACTCAGCAAAGCTACCATTTCGAATTGAAAAACAGATAAAGATCTTCCCAGACAAGATGAAGCTAAAGGAGTTCATCATCACCAAACCATTTTTGCAAGAAATGTTAAATGGTCTTCTTTAACTAGAAGAAAAAAAATAAGAGATCAAAAATATGAATAATGAAGTGGCAATGAATATCAAAAAATGTTATATATTAAGATTTTTATATAAAAATCTAAAGGTAGGTAAATAATATATTTTTGAGTGGAGTAATCAATTCTACAAAACTCCAAATAAAAAATGAGGCCCAATCATGCTTAAGAAAAGCATCAATATATTTTGAATGAAGGCTTTAGGAAGGAGAAGAAAATGAAGACTATAGTTAGAGAATATATTTAGAGAACTATAGTTAGGGTAAGATTTCTAAGGGAAAGTGAACTGGGAGAAATCCTGGATTAAACAAAAAAGCTTTTAACAATTATGTGAAAGAAAAGAGGTACTATGGAGAATAACCTCAAAGGGTAACAACTGGGCAGGTCATGGTGGTAGTCATGTCCCAGGTCTTTAATTTCTTTACTGAAAGGTTTCAAACCCTGTCTGTTGTTCTTGTGCATATAGGTTAACACACCTTTGAAACAATGGAAGTAATACCATTCAAGGAGGTATCATTAACCCTCAAGAGATCGCATAACCTTGTTAACTATTTTGTAATCCAATACCCACCTTGCTTTTTTCCACCTCATGTAATCTTCCTGACATCCTTTCCTTAATTTCAAATGTGTAAAAGAAGCTGCAAAACTGTTATTTTTCTGGAGCATTTGAGATGTCATTCCTCAGCATATATTGTCTGTTTGGCTCAAATAACCTCCTAGGAAAATTATCTACAGGTTTGGATGTTCCTTATATCAACAATTACTTAGATCCGAAATCACTGTCCTTTTAAAAATATTGTTTAACCTCCCCACTACAAATCTCCACAGAGTGGAATACTATGGTTGAAGTAGAAGTTCAAGGAAGGTAAGAATATCCTTCCAGCCAATTATCTGCTTTTCCCCCAGTCTTACAGAATCCTAGAAATATTTCTAAATAACCCAAAGATTCTAGGTAACAGAATTGAAAATCTATTATTCAGTGTATTTTCACATTCCTATAAGCTTATCTGAAGCAATTAAAAATTTTAATATTATGACTCTCAGCAGTGCTTTCAGAAGTGCCTCTTAAATATGATGAGGTCAAAAGAGTTTTGACATTTATTAATAATGTTTAAAAGGTTAAAACCACAGAACTTGAAATAAAATGGCATTCTAAGGGTAGATGTATTAATATCTTAGAATTAAAAACAGGATAGGATTGAAACATGTTATCACTGAAATTACAGTTATAAAAAGACATAGAACCTCACAGACAGTCACTGAACAAGATTAAAAACAGTTACAAGTGTTACTTATAGGAAGCTATTTGTCCCCAAAATCATTGCTGACTGCCTGGCATCCCATGTGTTCTCTCTGTTGAATTAAGGTTTATATTATTTAACTTATTTATATTCTACCTAATTACCAAAGTGATCTGGATTGTAAATACTTACAAGAGGAATGATTAAGTGAGTATATTAGTTGAGATCCAAAAGTAGTCAAAATATGATATATCCATGAAAATCTTATTAAAACTGTAAGGTCCTATATTATTTTCAGAATTAAAATAAAAACTAGGATGAGTTCAAAAGTATCTAACATAAGAAGGAGAAGTAATTATGTTAATGATGGTGTCCATGACATAGTATTGGGCTGGCCAAAAAATCCCTTTAGTTTTTTCTGTTAAAAAAAGATACGTTTTTCATTTTCACCAATAACTTTATTGATTTGGATATTTAGAGTATGTCAGCTATCTCTCACATGATAAAACATTGATCGTTCTCAATTAATGTCTCAATTATATGGCTATCAACTTCAAGTGGCCTACCTTACCGTAGAGCATCGTCCAGCTAGATATCTCTAGCATGAAACATTGCAAACTACTTTTGACATGTTCAATCAGTCACAGCACCTTCTCCATAAACTGCACAAATCTTTTTTTTTTTTTTTGCATTTCAGTTGCTCTTTTACCTTTCTTGAAATAATAAAGCATAATATACCAAAAGTGTTGCTTATTTTCCTCCATCTTCAATATTAAAATGTTCACACAAAAATTCACCAATTTTGATAAGTTTTCTTAAATGAAAGCAGATATGACAGCTGTCAATATAAAGAAACAAAATTGTTCTGAAAGAAGTTAAAGACAACAGAGTGCTACTAGAGCCATCTTAGGGGAAAAAACAAATGAACTTTTTGGTCAACCCAGTGTCTACTTTCTCAGTGCTTACAGTCCAATATGTGAGATAAATGCATACGTATGCAATTTTAATCTACTGCTTAGATATTATGGTAACTTGGCCAAAACATATGGCTTGTTGTAGCACAGGACAGGAAACAATGGCATATACTGGAATGCTGTTGGAATAATCAAAACAATGAAGGTAATTTTAGTAGGAAGAGAGAGATATGAAAGAAGTAGAATTGATAAAATGTAGTGATTGCATGTGTGTAAAACATGAAGAAAAAGGAAGAAGCAAGAAAAAATAGCACCACAACTTTGGTTGATTGTGCCATTCTCCAAGATTAAGAAACAGGAGGAGGAATGTGTTTTGAGGAAGAAGAGGTAAATACGTTTTGGACAAATAGCATTTGAGGCTGTGTTGAAATATAACTATTTCTGGAACTAAAGACAAGGTGTATTTTTCCCCATGGGTGTTCTTATAAAAATGTATTATCCAGGTAGACACCTTGGAGGATTTGGCTGTGGATAATTTTCTTCTCAATTCTTTGGATTATTATAATGGAAACTTCTTCCCTTTGGGAATTAATGGGAAAGCTATTTTTGCCTCTCCCTGACCCTTGTAACAACTTCTTCCAAGACGAGTGGTTACCTGATTGGTAGAGTGACAAGAATCTCACAGCACCTGGCACTCCTTCCTCTATTATTAAAGGTTGAGGTAGTAAAGATCACTATTTCTATGTCATTTACCCTTTTCACTTTAAGGCTAGCTTTCAAATTATTACTCCCTGAAAGCAGGTTTCACAAAATGAACAGATACCCTACATTGTTTCAATTTACAGTGAGTGAATTGGGAGCTATTTTTTAAAATATTTTACTTATTTATTTTACAGAGAGGGGAAGGTAGGAAGAAAGAAAGAGAGGGAAACACTGATGTGTGAGAGAAACTTCATTTGACTGCCTCTCACACATGCAGCGACCAGGGACAAGGCCCGCAACCCAGGCATGAGCCCTGACCAGAAATCAAACCAGTGACCGTTTGCTTTGTGGGATAACGTCCAACTGAGCCATATTGGTCATGCAAATTGGGGGTTATTTTTCAGATAGCTTTGGAGAGTAAAGTTGTAGACTCCAAGATAGATAATATTTAACGAAAGCTAGGTTGGGAGATATGCTACTGATATTTTGCTCTCAACTTGACAACAGTGTCTCTTAAATAACATTCATGGATATTTGAATGAAAACACCCTGTGGTTATTGTTAAAGATACACATGCTGGATTCTACTCCAGATCTATTTTATGTGGATGTCTGTTGGCTAGAGTTGAGAAATATGCACTTTTACTATTTCTCCAGTAAAATCTAAGTACCTTATAATTGAGAAAGAGTTATTAAAATGCTAGTCTAGACCTTTTTGAGTACAATGTATATCATTCTTTCTTCTAAATACCCCAAATTCATCCCAGTGAGAGTGTGTCTGAGTTCTCTGGGGGAGGATAAAATTGCACCCCTATCATTACAGATTCTTGAAGATTTGAAACATAGGAAAAAAGATCAGGTCAGCATTAAAATACCAGTTTCCTCTCTGAGAAAACTAGGTAAGATTAAAAGCTACAAAAATAAGAATTTCTGCCACTTTTCCTAAGTGTAGATCTGAGACCTGGGCATAAGGAGATTTAGTCTGCCACTGGACACTTACTCAGGCAGTTGAAAATAAATCACTGTTCTGTACTCTCCTAGTCCCAAGAGTAAGGATAAAGTAGGCAGCAATTCAAATATATTTCTAAATGACAGACGCTAGACTTGGACCTATATGTGCTTATTTATGAAACCTATATTCAGTGATAAATTATCTGTGGCCCTAAACTAGATATATATCTGAAGAAACCCAAATCACTAACGTGAAAGACTGTATGCACTCCTGTGTTCATTGCAGCATTATTTACAATAGCCAAGATATGGAAGTGACTCAAGCGCCCATCAATAGATGAGTGGATAAAGAAGAATGGTACATATATACAAGGGAATATTAGTTGACCATAAAAAAATAAAACCTTACCATTTGCATGGCTGGACCTAGAGGTCATTATGTTAGTGAAATAAGTGAGACAAAAAAAGAAATACATCATGATTTCACTTATGTGTGTAATCTAAAGAGCAAAATAAAACAAATGAAATAGAAATAGACTCATAGATGCAGAGAACAGACTGATGGTGGCAAGGGGAAAGGAAGATTGGGGGACTGAGTGAAAAAAATGGAAGGAATTAAGAAGTACAGATTGGTAGTTACAAAATAGTAAAGGGGATGTAAAGTACAGCACAGGGAAAGAAGCCATTAACATTGTAATAACTATGTGTGGTGACAGGTGGGTATTAAAAATGCCTGAGGGAACACTTTACAAGGTATATGATTGTCTTACCCTATGCCATATACCTGAAACTAATATAATAAAATATTGCATGTAAACTGTGATTGAAAAATAAAAGTAAAAATAAATTTTAAGAAGAAAAAAAAGAATTGGCTAGTGGAGTGTGTTGGGTGGGTACATGTTTATGTATGGCATATTTTATATGAGATGAGTCAGCGTATTGTAGGAATATTTTAGAACAGGAATGCGTGTGTGAATGTGTGTCTGTGATCTGGCATTGTGTTACAAGTCTGAAGATTTTCAAACTCATGGGTATTTGCCCTCTGGACCTTTACCCCTTTGCAGAATGTGCCCAAGGTCACAGATAGTCTTATGGGTATAAGGTGTATAAAGTGTGGGGACTTAGAATGTAATGGACCATCCCTCTGTCACCCAGTTGCACTGCTCCCTTCACCCTTCTGTAGGGCAGATGACCTGATTCAGCCTTGAGAGGTCTTTCTCTCCAGGGGTTTCGCAGCCCCATCCCTCACCCCGTCAATAAATTTTACCATCTTGTTTCCAAAATCCATCATCTAGGAGGTGACAGTGAAGAGGCTGAGTGCTGTAACAGGCCCCACCAAGCCCAGAACTGAAGCCAACTCTTTCTCAAGATCTTTCAGGCTCATAGTCCCAGTGTGGCCCCTCTGGAGACAGAGCAGTGCACAGGAGTGGGTCAGAGTCACAGCCATGCTTCCTGGGCCTTTCGTCCCTTTCTACCTCTTTCCTTTTCTTCCTCCTGAGGCCTTCTTCCTTCCCAAGCTTGACCCCTTGACTCTTTGGCCTCCCCCGTCTCTTTCACCCCACCTAAACTTGTTCCAAGTGCCTTTATTTCAGGCAACAACAACAAAAAAATCAACCAGGAATTAAGCCACATGTAATGTGCAGAAATGTCAAATAGCTTTCCAAGTATGGGGAGTGAACAATGAGGCTGGCTTCTGGTAGAGGCAAAGCAGAGGGAAACTGTGTGTGATCACGGCTGTATTCTAAACCCAGTTCAACCAGAAATAACCATGTGACCTTGGCCAAGTCACTTAACTTTTAGTTTCCTGATCTGCAAAAATAAGAATGCTTAGATCTTAACTTTTCTTGTTTCTGTCAATATACTCCCCTCCCCTAAGTAACCTCCTCCCCCAGCTTCCACTTGTAGAAACCCTGGAGCTCAGAAGCACCTCAAATCGGAAAGAGCTCCTCTCTCAGGAAACCGTTTTTTCTCTGTCCCTGAATCACAGGGGCAGGTCTCTAGTGAGGTTCATCCTGTCCACTGCTTAAACTGAAAACTCTGCTTCCTTTCCCCACAATCTCAATCCTCCATATACTGCTTTATTCTCCATAGAAATTATTACTGGCTAACCTGGCAGGTAACTTACATGGTTTGTTGCTTCTTTTCTCCCCTCCAACTAGAATGCAGGCTCCACAAAATCAAGAATTTTGCCCTTATTAAGTCTACTGGAGACCTTGCAGAACTCTAGGGTCAGATAGAACTGGGAGCAATTTTAACATGCACAATTTAATATTTTAGCAATTAGATTAGAGCCAGGCTGTTATTAAAGAGGACCTTTTCTGATACTTTTAAGCAGCATGATAAATTCTAAGTAAACATAAATTTTCAATAATTACAGAGCAGGCACGAGTTCTTTCTTACTTTGTTCCTAAGAATCAGAAATCTAGTTTGTCCTGGTTTAAACCAAATTTACCCTTTCGGGGTGAAGTGGGGATGTGTGAGGGTGACTGGCCTAAATCTAAATTAAATAAGAAGACAACATGCACACACACACACACACACACACACACACACACACAATTTAAACATTTTTAAAAACTAAAATCGCAAAGCATGATTTCTGATGACACATTAGAGATTACCTAACCTCCACTGAGGTCAGAGAGGTGGGAGAATTAAGAAAAGCATAGAGTGAAGAGGAAGAGGGGTGTCACCCATTCCTCCCTCCCCTGGACCTTACCTCCTCCAGGGTTATCATCCCTTATACTCAAAACAAGATTTCAGGGGTCAGCACATGTTTTCATAAAGTGTGGTTACTTCCAAATTCCAGTCACTAGGATGTAGAAAAATTTTGCATATTTACATCTGGCTGAACACCTCATCATTCATATGTTAATTCTTCTTCTACAACTGCATTAAAGAATAAAAACACAGGAGCAGAAGCAGGTTAATAAAAGCAAGATAAATTATATATATATTTAAAATCTGGGGAAGATAAGGGTTCACTGAGGTTAATGGCTAGGGCATCCTGACAGTTCCAAGACTGGAGAAATGTGGCTCAGAGCTTGGGTTGCCCAGGTTAACCATCTGGCCAAGAATGACACACTTGATATATGCAGCAGTCTTCTATTCTCCACACTAGAACGTCTCAAGTCCGGTGTTCTTCTCAGCTGGGTTCATTTGTCCCTCACCCTCAAACAACCCCACATACATATATACACAATCCTATGAGATGTGGTCCTCTGACTTGATATAGGACCATCAGTAGGTTAATTTTCACTTAAAGAAGCTAAGCCCTTTCTTGTGAAGGAAAGTTCATTTATGGTTACACATATTTTGCAGATGCAGATCTGGTCCTAATTTGTTGAGATTTGTGATGGAATTGGTTGGTGGATCTTATGAATCCCAGAGCAGGTGCCCCAAATGCAAGGCTAACGTTCCCCATGCCCAAGGCACAGGCACGGTTGCTCTGAGTAGGGCCTCCAAATGCAGTCCTGGTTCCTTCAAAGTGAGAGGGGAACCACAACTTAGAGGATGGAGAGGGGTGTTTTAATTGATAGTGGATGTTTCTCTCTAAAAATGTCTGGTGCTATCACCCATAGCACCACTGTTTTAGGGGAGGCAATAGCCCCATGTATGGGGGTCCATGAGCATGTCCAGTCATTGCAGTTTTTGTGCTGTCTCCCATCACTCTACTGTGCTCTAGATAGTTGGGCTGCAAGTGTTCTGATGGTAGGTAGTGACACATTGATCTTCCATCACAGGTAGGACACTGGTCCCTGTGAGTGTACCACCTCTGTTTTGGCCAGGTAGGCCCCAGCTGTACTGATGGAAAGTGAAAATAATAGGTCCTCCCATCAAGGAAAGGATGATTACCCTTCCATAGCATCGAATGGATTCCGCACAGGTGGGTTCCAAGTGTTTGGAAAGAAAGCACAACTACAAGTGTGTTTAAACACAGTGATGGTGCTGGAACTTGCATCTATAATGGATGTGATGTAGTCAGGAGAGTCCCGGTGAAGTCAGATATGCCTTGTAACATACCTTTATTCTCCACGGTGGTAGCAATTGTAAGTGTAGGAGGTTTTCAATGCCCAGATGGGCCACAGGTACACTGACAGCAGGTGTAAAACTGCCTCAATCAGGGGAATGGTGTCATACTCTCGCATCACCACACCACTTGTGTTATAGACAGGTGGGCTCCAGGTGGGCAGATTTTAGTGGAACAAGCAGTGTATCCAAGCACTGAGGGAGTACATAACCCCTCCTCCTGCAGCAGCTATGCTGCGGCCAGATGGATCCTTGGTCATATGGCCAAAATATAATATAGAAGTAGTGCTGTGTGCTTTCCTAAGTCCATCTCTAATGTGATGCTCTGGGTGACTATGAATGAGTGGGGTTTGGGGTGAACATACTGACCCATAGCTTTCACTATCCATGGGAAGTGCAGAACCCATCACTGTAAGTGGGCCTGAGATGGTCTGGCAAACAGTGAGTTGCTATCCTCAGTGTTAGGCATCTTTGTGGCAAAACAAGGGTTGTCACCAGTGGTGTCAAAGGTGGAATTTGGCAGTGGCACACCTGCACTACCTGAGTGCATTATGCTTCCCTTTGCTGGCTGGACTGCAGGAGAAGTTAGGCCCACATCCCATGCTGGGGTGATCACCCCGCTGACATTAAAGTGTTTTTAGGCTGCTGTCCATCATTGGCCCCATATGTGGGCTCAGAAGTGGTTTCTGGGTCTAATGGAGGGCTAGAAACTTGGGTTTTTCTGCTAATTTTTTAGGTAAATAGGTGGAGACATTATCCAAGAGAATGCTGCCACTGGGTATTGTGTTGTCAGAATTAGGAGGTAGCATGGACAATGGGGAGTGTTGCTCCCCAGAACAGGAACAGAATGGAAAATGACAGCTGGGGAAGGAGAAGTGGCATCCATAGCTTTGGTGTCAATGGCAGGGTGAATATTGCAGGGGTGATGTTTACTGGAGCGGGGTGACTGCAGAGCCTGTAAGGAGTAGTACAGTGGAACAGCATCACTGGGGAGAGAGTTTCTGTTCTGCTGAACATCAGGGTCCCTAAGGTGGGCTGAGGTGTGGTTCGAAGGCCAGTGTGATGGTATGAGGTAGGGCAGGGGTCCTTCGGTGCAGAAGGACCAATGAAACAGGCAGCAAGGCACCTGTGACCACACTGAATTGGTTTTGGTCAACTGGAAGGAATCTTATACTGGAGTCTAGAGAAAATATGATTATGTCAGCACTGGAAGGGGAGATGGTGTCTGTTTCAATGATATCAGGATCTAAAGTAGACCAACGGTCAAGTCTGCAGATACCTTGGCTGTTATGTTGGAAGAGACAGCCACACAGATGATTGGCTGAACAATGGAAATAGGAGTACTGGTAGAAGGGACTCTGAGAGGAATGTGTAAGACAAACAAGGAGGAGAATCTACACTCACAGGGCTTGGGGATTCATTTTGGCAACAGGGCGGCTGAAAGAAGGATGAGGTCCTAGGAGGTGTGGAAATGTCAGAAATAGGACAGGTTGTAGTTATAATGGAATAAGGATGTCTTGCATTCTCTGAACTGAATTCCAGAAATGTGATTAGAATTAAGAAAATCAGTGTGAGCAGCAGGAGCAGAGTGAGAAAACACTATTTGTTTCCTGAGGAATATTTGCTGTCAGCGAAGGTGGAGAGACAAGCAGGTTCTGGGGAAAGGAACTATGTTAACCAAGTTGGTAGTAGCAGCAAGGACCAGCCAAGTTTGAGTGGACAGGGGCAGGGTGTCTGCAATCACTGAGCTAGATGGAAAGAAAGAAGGGACAGGCCGAGTGACACTACACTCGACCATGACCTCAGTTTTATCCTACAAGGTCTTCTTGCTCTTTCTCTCTGTGTTCTCCAAGGTGCCCAGGTTTTGTCCCCAGCAAGACAAGGCAGCTTAGGAGGTGGCGGCAGCTCACCTCAATCCCACAGCAGTGATAGCAGTGGCAGCAAACGTGGTATGGATATTCTGCATGTGCAGGGCTTCCTCCTGGCAGAGGCCAGGGGAGAGTTGCTCCTTGGCAGGAGGTCTGAGGCTCTTCACTGTGCATCTCCTTACCCAAAGTTAGTGATCCTGGAAAGCTGGGCAGATGGTCTTCCCCCAGCACTTCCTTTGTGGATCTCTCTGGAAGCAGGGAGCAGTAAGGGTTGAGTCAGAGAGCACTGAATCAGGCTCCAGGAGAGACAGGACATTTCCCCTAGGGTTTGAGCTTATGACTCTTAGCCTTTGGAGAAGCTGCCCATGGGAGACATCTGGGTGTTCCCACTCAAGCTGTCTTGTGGGAGCTTGGGATTGAGGTGCAGAGGTCCAGCACTGAGCTTGGGAGAAGAGAGGATTCCCTTGGTCTTCAGAGGCCTGGATGTCAGTGGTAGATCCCCACTGCTCTGTGGGGGCTGTTTGAATCATTCTCTCTGTTGGTGTCTACATGATCCTCTTTGTTCTTTGTCATCCCTTTTGGGGACTGTTATTGAACCTTCATCTCTGTCTCCTTTGGAAAAACAAGTGGGATGTTATTGGATAGTCCCACCTTCACAGCCTTGACTACCTGCTCAGGAAGTGTATCCAAGACAGAAAATATGCACTTTGGGGGAGGAATATTGATGGTTCTCTAGTGTCCCAGCACCATGGAATTATGAGCAAAGAGCAGGGCTTCTTTGAAGGGTCCTTCCAGTTCACCAAGGGGAGGATCCCCAGAGGGAAGCATGTGGTCCGTGGATAGGACACCACATCCTCTGCTGACTGTAAAGGCCTAATGGTGAAGGTGCAGGGTCCTGGAGGAACATCCTGTCACCAAGGCCCATGGCAGGAGCAGAAGCAGTGTGCTGATTTTGTCCAGGCAGGGAAAATCACTGGGGGACAGCCATGGGTCAAGGAACGGCTTTGGTGGAATAACAGACCAAACATAGAAAGCCAATTGCTCCTCTAGTGCCAGTTGTGCATCAAACAAACCTGAGAATAAAATAGAAGCTGGGAGACCTTCTCCTTAGCTTCCTACCTCTCTGGAGCTCTAGCGCACACTGAACTAACCTCAGCCAGGAGGTTCTACTGTTTCCATGGACACCTCATGGAAAAAAAGCATGTGAAGAAAAGAGATCAAAGGGCAAGAGGCAGGGCCCTCAACCACTGACTAATCTTTTTATGGCTTCCTAGCACCTGGGACTTCCAGCTGTAGGCAGCAGGTTTTTGGTACCTGACAGTCCTCCATGAGGGTTCTGTCCCAAGCCAAAGAGGCCTCATCTGCCAGAGCTCACCCTGCCTGGCTGCAGGCTCCGTGGGTGCTTGGTGACTTTCCCTCATTACAGGAGGCCAGAGCCTGCTCCGAGCCAGCGCAGGAGCCACCCAGATCCCACCCCGATGTCACACACCTCATCCCAAGGCCTCCTCAATTTCTCTGTGAAGCCTGGAGTCGGGTGCACTTTCTCCACAGTTGCCCTGACTGCCAGCCTCACCAGCCAGGTGTGAAAGTCTCCGAGGAGTAAACATGAAGCCCTGACCTGACTGAGTGCTGCACCCCACAGCATTCCTGGAAGACAACTGATTTCTTCACTTTTTAGAAACTTGGTAAAACAACATTTAAATCTTACCTGCAGGTCACATGTAGCCCAGGATGGCTATGAATACAGTCCAACACAACATCATAAATTTTCTTAGAGCTTTATGAGACTCTTTATGATTACATGTTACAATGTATTTAATGTGTGGCTGAAGACAAGTCTTCTTCCAGTGTGGCCCAGAGACACCAAAAGGTTGGACACCCCTGCCTCAGACCATTCCTCAGCTCATATAGTCGGTGACTGCTTGGTCAGAAGTAGAGCCCAGCTTGTGATCACGGGGCTCCTGCTCTGGGGTGTGGTTTTTCCTTTTCACCTTTCTCACTCAGTCCCCCAACGCCCACCCCTGTGGCAACCATTAATCTTTCTCTGTATCTATGAGTCTGCTCCTATTTTGTTTGTTTATTTTGTTCTTTACATTACACATATAAGGGAAATCATATGATATTTGTCTTCCTCTGACTGACATATTTCACTTAGCATAGTACTCTGTAGATATATTCATGCTGTTGCAAATGGTAAAATTTCATTAATTTTTATGGCTGAGTAATATTTCATTACATATACATACCAGTCTTCTTTTTGCACTCATCTATTGACGAGCACTTGGGTTGCTTCCATATTTTGGCTATTATAAATAATGCTGCAATGAACTTAGGGTTGCATATAATCTTTTGAATTAGTGTTTTGGGTTTCTTCAGATATACATACACCTAGAAGTAGAATTGCTGAATCATAAAACAATTCCCGTTTTAACTTTCTGAGGAACCTCTATCATGTTTGACATAGCAGCTTCCTACCTATAGCCCATGAGGGTTCCCTTTTCTCCACATCCTCACCAACAGTTATTGTTTGTTGATTTATCGATAATAGCCATTGTGAAAGGTGAGGAGTGATATTTCATTGTGGTTTTAATTTGCATTTGTCTTTTAATTAGTGACCATTGAACATCTTATCACGTGTCTATTGGCCAACTGTACGTTGTCATTGGAGAAGTGTCTATTCAGGTCCTCTGTTCATTTTTTAATTGGATTTTTTTTGGTGTAGAGTTGTATGAGCTCTTTATAAATTTTGGGTATTGCCCCTTATTGAATCAAACACAGAATATTTCATGATTATTTAATTTGTAGTTTCTTGAAATTTTCACCCATTCCCTTTTGGTGATAGATTAATTTAAAGCTATAAATGTCTCTGTCCCACTTCAGCTGCATCTCACAGGTTTGATATCATATTATTTTTTCAGTTTAAAATATTTTATAATTTCCATTTTAGTTTCTTTTTTGACCCATGTGTTGTTTGGAAATTTATGTTTAATTCCCAAGAATTTGGGGACTTTTAAATTATTCTGTTATGGCTTTCCAGTTTAATTACACATTGATCAAAAATATATACTCTGTATTTTTTAATACTTTGAAATTTGCTTATAGTTGCTTAAGTAACTATCATATAGTTCATTTTGGGACATGTCCCATCTTTACTACAAATGAAATGCATTCTCCTTTTTTATGCAGGGTTCTATAAATGCCAACCAGGACAAGTTGATTAATTCTGTTGTTAGAACATTATAGATCCTTTAGTTTTGTGTGTCTTTCCTAACAATTACTAGATTTTTGTTCATATATCTATCTGTGATTGTGAATTTGTCTGTTTTTCTTTTTTACCTTTCAATTTTGGCTTATTGTATTTTGGCACAAATTAGGATTGTTATACCTCTAGTTTTATAAGAATCACTCAAACCACACAAAATGTCTTGCATTGCCTCTAATAACATTTTCTATATTTAAGTTTTTGTACTATTATAGTTACATTTATGGACCCCAGGAAAGAAGATACCTATTAAGAAGGGGTTGCTGATGGCTAACTGGGCTGATATTTAACAGCAGAACCTAGCAACTGTTTCTAAACATGGGCCTCCAGTGAAAACTGCACTTCAGGGAAAAACCTGCACTGAACTGCCTGCCTCCTGCACTATGCTGCCTGCCTTCATTACATTGCTGCCACCTGAGTCAGCCCTTATAAAGGAGTTCCTGGAATTGTATTTCAAACTGACAGGACTGGGGCTTTTTCTTTCCAATCAGAGCTGCACAGATATCTTCACTGAAGATAATGTATTCACTGAACAATCAAGATAGTGCCTTGTAGACCAATCAAACTATATGTCTTTGGAGTCCTTCTATCCATGAGGATGAGCCAATCAAAGACCAGGGTTTGGGACTTCTCTCTATACAAGTCAGCTCCCTTCTGGCTCCGGAAGCACCCTTTCCATTTCCACTGAAGACTGGAGACTGAGTTTCCCCTGCTGGAGCAAACTTCAAAACTATCTCAATGGACCAGAGCTAAACAGAGTAGAGCCAAGCTGTCTAGCCCAGAAGGGGGCCCTGCCTCTGGACTGTCTCCCTCCAGGACCACCTCACAGTCATACTGGTTCATAATGGGCTGTAGCATTACTGAGCTGCTCCACAGCCATTATGTTCTCACAACTGTGCTATATCACAATTGATCTGTTTGCATTGAATAAACTTTTCTTCTTCACTGCACCTCAAATTGGTGATTCCTATTGTCTTTGAATTGGCACCAATTGACAATCAGTTGATACATCAAATTTATTATGTTAGTATTTGTATATTTTAAGGTATACTTTTTATAGTCTCTCTTTTTTTCATCTCTTTATGTTCTTATCTAGATAGTAACTTTTGTAAAGAGAATATGATTAGATTCTTTTTGTGCTTTCTGACAGTCTGTCATTTACTTAGGTTCATTTCTTGTATTTTTTAATTTAATCACCCATATAAGTAGATTTAAATAAGGATTTTATTTCCTAATCATTCTAGTCATCTTTCTTTTTCTCCTTTTCTACCTTCTCTCTGAATACTCAATTATGTTTTATTTTTTAATTTTATCTCCTCTATCATGTTATTTACACCATTTTATATTATTCTTCTAGTGGTTAGCTAATAATGTAGAGATTAAAATTTGCAACTTTGCTATTTATAGTCTACTTTAAATAAATACTTTTACTCTGCCTCAAACAACATAATCTTACAATAGTTCAACTAACCTTCATGCTGTTATCATAGATTTCATTTCTTTATTTGCTTTAAAACTCACACATCACAATTAATTATATTAGTGCTTTTAAAGAGATAAAAATACATTTTAAATTTGACTACATATTCTTTTTTAAAAAAATTTTATTTATCGATTTTAGAGAGAGATTGAATGGGATAGAGAGACATTGGTTTGTTGTTCCACTTATTCATGCATTCATTGATTGATACTTGTATGTGCCCTGACGGGATGAAACCCACGACCTCGACATATGGGGTGATGCTCTAGCCAACTGAACTACATAGCCGGGGCTTGACTACATATCCTTTATTTATGCTGCTATTTATGTTTCTTTCTGCATAATAGAGCTTCTATCTAGAATTATTCCCACTCTGCACAACATGTACTTACAAATAATTTAGCCAGAACAGTGTTTCACATGACTAGTAATTTCCAAAAGGAAAAGGAAGACCTCACCCAGAAGTTACATGCAGATCTTGCCTCTCGCCACATCCCTTAGCTGTCTCCTCCTCAAGAAGAAGGGGCTGTAAAAGCACCGATGGCTGGAGGCGCCCTTCTTCTACACAAACTGCAAAGTGACACAGGTGAATAGCCAACAGAAAATTTCAATACGAAAAAGAAAGTATAATCAAGGCTCAACAAACATATGAGGAAAGTCAGTAACATAAAAGCTTAGATCAACAAACCAAAGTAATTATAACTGCATAAAATATTGTAAGAGTTTAATATGAGAAAAATTAAATCAACCCTTACATGGTATAATCCCAAAGTTTCAATTTGGACCCTCCTATACTGACTCTATGTTAGATTTCCCCACACTACTTTTAAAAATCTTTTTATATTATCTCTGCTCTGTTTTCCAGAGTAGAGGCAGAGAATAAAGTATTCATGTGTTTACTTTGCCTCTCCAAAGACTTCGATAAATTTTGATGTTTAATAAATAAGTGCTCAGAACTTTGAAGTCTGAAGTAAAAGTGACTTGTAGAATTCTACAATGGAGATTGCATCAGTTGAAACCTGAAAAATATATTTCCTTAAACTAAAAACCACATAAGTAGATTAAAATATGCCAATTATTCGCAAATAAATTAAAACATAAAAATCAACATTGAGTTATATACTGAATGTTACAAAGGTCAGATGTTTTAAAAGTATACTTTGTTCATCTAGGTAGAAAAAAAGTCACCTGCAAAGGAAAAATCAGGGTGGACTTAGGATTTAGTTATGAAACCACAAACAAAACAGCAAAATTATGAAAGTAATGAGGAAATTCAGTTACAAAAAAGATATATATTCAGACTTTCACTTAAGTATAATATAAAAAGGAAAATATTCTCGAATATGAGGAAGTTCAAGGAAGAAAGCATTCAGGAACTCTTTTTGGAAAACCTATTGAAACCTAGCCAACCAATAAGTAGTCAAAATAGACAATTCAGAAAAGAAACCATTTAGAAGGACTGATGATATATAGTGAAATCAAATAAATATAGAATTAAGATTTTAAAACAAGAAAAAATATGGATACAGACCAGTGATGTTGGTGCTACAACTCTGACCAAGGAAAAACTCAGAAATTATAGGGAGAGAGAAATTGGAATGAAAATCATAGTGCTAAAACCTTTACCTTTCATAACAGGAAGTTAATAATAATAAATTAATTATTATGCAATAGAAATGTAAAATAGAATTATTATAAAATGCAAATAATTATACATTAATTATTATAAAATAGAAATAGAGTTTAAAAAGAAAAAAATGACTTCAAAATGATATTGATGTGAGCATACTCTTAAAATGCCTGTCTGTGCTTACTATCCGCATTTCTCCCCAAAAACTGCTTCATTCTTAACACACCACGGAAGCTACTTTGTTTAATATCACCAATGAACTTTGAGTTGTCATACCCAATGGTCATTTCTCAGCCTGCATTTGATGTGCTTTATCGGTAGCACTGGGCACTTGTATTACCTTTCTTCTTGCAAGGCTTTCCTTTCATAGGACATCATAGAATGTTTTCCAATTTTTCTTTGACCTCATGACCTGAGACTTTTAACATTTCAGTTAATCTTTCTCATACTAGAAGCTATAAAAGTTATAGTGCTCCTAGATCTAGTACTTGAGATTTTTCTCTGTCTATATAAACTTAGTTGGGGATTACATGTAATTTCATCAATGCATGAACTGAATTGACAGCATCTATATATCATCAATTAAAAAAAAATTATATTCAACCTAAACCTCATCCTGAATCCTAGACTGAAATATTCAACCATTCCCTTGACGTTATATTTGAATATCCGCTATCAAATTTAACAAAAGTGAAGCTTGTCCTGCCACCCCCTCCACACTAATGTCTCATCTTGCTGCTCATCCAATGTTCCCCGTATTAGTTCCTGTCAGCATATCTATCCTGTCGACTTTTCTCTCTCATAGCTCATCTGCAATTACTCATCAAATTCTCTTCACTTTACCTTCAAAATATATCCATTTCCATGTAGCTTGTACAATCCACTATTATCTGTCAACACACTCATCACTGGCTTCCCTGCTTTTAACTTTGTTCCTACAAACTACTCTTAGCAGGGCTTCTAGAATGAGCTTACTAAAAATTAAATCAGATCATTTACTCTTCTGCTCAAAACCTGCTAATATATCCCTGTCTGTCTCATACTAAAATGATAGTAATAAATAATAATTATTTTTTTCATTTTTTTACCAGTGAAAGTCTAACCTCCATTATATCTCTGCATTAAAGATAATAACCTTTGGTCATCTAGAATGAGGAGGTTAATGAGGGCAAGTCTTTGTAGAACAAATAAGCCAGTGTCATAGAAAAATATATAGTAATGAGTAATTGAAGACAGAGTTGGTGAGCTGGTTGTCTCTAACCACATTGACATTTTTAAAGGAAATAATCTAGCCCTGGCTGGGTGGCTCAGTTTAGTTGGAACATTGTCCAATACACCAAAAGTTTGAGGGTTCAATTCCTGGTCGAGTGCCTAGAAGAAGTGATTGATGTTTCTCACATCGATGCCTCTCTCTCTCTTTCCCTTCCACTCTCTCTAAAATCAATAAACATATCCATGGGTTTTTAAAAAAGAAAGAAAATAATCCACAAACTTAAAGTTCAGAATTCTCAACTAAAAGTCTAACTGAAGATTAAGTACTTTTCTTTTATAAAAGAATCAACTGTAGCCACAATCTACAGCTTATCAAATTACAACATCAGCTGAATTCACAGCCTTCACTGAACTCATATATGAAAGGAAAGGAAGAAATAACAGAGGAATCAGAATCTGTTAGAAACAGAAAAACATATATTTTACGAGTCTTAATATCTTCCTTGAAGATCTTGTGATGATGTCTCAAAGGTACTTTATTGGCAAAGGGAAACATTTTTTTTTTCATTACTTACTTCCAAACTGTTTTTAGGCTACTAGAATCATTGTCTGGTATTCCCCAAAGGAACAATATAGATTTAAGCCCCCATAAAGTTACAAATTCAAATTTCAAGATTTGCTTATTCATACTGAAAAAACCTGAAAATATTTGGGGATGCAGTCTAATGATAGACCAGAAGGCTAAATTTATAAATTTGTATTCATGGACCAAATACTCTGAATCCAAAACGATGGGGACAAAATTTTTGGCTTTATTAGTTGGTTAATATTCTTCACTTTTTACTTGCTTTGCTCTGTATTGCAGCAAATTCCAAGCTCCTGCAAATTGGTTTGATGCTTGTTTAGTTTAGTAAACAGAACTAGAAACAGTTTGGAAGGTGGGAGGAAAGGAAAGCCCAAGGTATTTAACTTGCACATCATCTGCCTCAGGAGAGGTATCTTTCAGTGACTGTTATCTTGCCCATGCCTCCAGCTTTCACCAGGCAGGTCTGCTATGGTTTGAGGTCCTTCTGGTTGAGTCTATGTTCCTTGGAGTATGGTAAAACTGCCCCCTTCCTTTGTCAACTCAAGCTGATGAATAGTTAACAGCAACTGCAAGCAACTGGCTTTTCTTCACCATTTATTATTTGGATTCTTGGGTATTATATCACCTGTTTACCAAATACTATGTATTAAATTTCTTCTTTGGATGTTATATCTAGTGTACTCCCCTAGACCCCAGTTATACTCTACTTGGTACAAATATGGCAGCAATTTTCAACCTTTTTCATCTCATGTTACAAAAAGAGTAATTACTAAAATTCTGTGGCACACCCAAAAATACAGTTTTTGTTGATCTGACAAAAAATAGGTATAATTTTGATTCATTCATATGGGACAGCTGTTGTTGTGTTGGTTCTTGTTATTTTTGTATTTGACAACCTAAGGGTAAAGAGGTCAGTGCCCCTCAATAAAACTAGTCAGGTATTAGATGTTTTAAAAATTCTTGCAGCACACCAGTGTGCCTACCATGGACACCAGTGTGCTATGGCACATTGTTTGAAAACTGCTGCAATATAGAGAATTCAAATAACTAGAAAATCCAAAGGAATTCAAATACGTAAACAGCTAGGACATTTGCAATTGATCCATCATGCATTAAATTCTTACACCTCCCCTAACCATGGCAGGATGCAAGAAGTAGTCATTGATAACCTCAGTTTTGGCTATATTTCTGCTCATACATGGTTCAGCCTACCATTAGTCTTATGACCATTTAACCAATTTTGAGGATGTGTTTAAAGTGCATAACATCAGCTCCTGAATTTTGGGAGCTAGGTTTGTGTGAAGAAGCAAGTGGAAGTCTTGGCTCTCCCACTGCTGTGTAAAATAGTAAATTTAAAAGAAGGCTTTACTGCAACGGGAAGTTCTATTTCCCTTTAACTCGCCTGTTTGGCCTATACCGAAGAAAGCTATTGATATAAATGTGGTCTTTTAACTTGAGCAAATTATGTAACCTCTGAATCCACTAATGTGGTAAATTATTTTTATCTCTATAAGAAGAGAAGGACTTCTATCAAGCAAGAACAACAGTAAGTACCCCCTCACTTGTCTCAGGTTTGCATAATCTTTCCTGCATTTTATTATGTATCAATACAGAGAGATGTTAGCTATATTAGCATAAGCACTGACCATCAAAATTATACACTATAATGATGACATACACACTGATATGTTCTCATGAGTAAGACAGTAGATTCTCTAAATGTCTTAGAAAGCCACGTGCATGTCAGTTATGGGAAATAAATCCCATGAGATTATAGGTTGCTGCCATCTCAGTGGATTTTCTAGACCTAGGGTTATGGGGTATATCATTACAATCATTCCAAGTTGAAAGACATATTTAAACTCATTATACCCCTTTCTGCTGAAAAGGGGATGCAATGCTTAGTGGATCTGTTTAGTTGTTATGGAAAATACATAACACATTTGGGTGCTTTTTTATACCTTTTTAGTGAAGTCAGTTTTTTAAAAAAAAGAAAAAGTAAAACATCTCTAGCTAGTCTATTCTGCAATTCAAGCTGTCCTATTGGCCCTTATTTCCTAAAATATGTATCATGTTGCTTAGTGTTTCTGAAATGGACCAGGGTTATAAATGGAGTCTAATCCAAGCTCAATAATACAGTGCTGAGAAAGCCTTTAAGGTTTTACAGCAAATTCTTAGCCTCTTCAGACAAAAATGACTATTGTCCATCTGATAACTATTAAATTGCCACTAGACCTTGGTAAACTGATTGTCTGATCAGTGGATATGGGGAAGTTTATGTGACCTGAGCTGCCCATCATGAACTGAATACCCAACAGCATTCCTTTATCAAATAGAAGTATTTATAGGCCTGGGCAGCAACAAGTCTTGACACACCCCATCCCCCTAAAACCAGTTTCATCTGTATGGCTACACTTTCTTTAAACCTATTTGTGCTGTACTGTTACACCTTCCTCAAAGCACATTTATAACCTCCTGGACATTGCCTATTACAATATTTATGCTACCGAAGAGCTTAGAAAAAAAGTCTTGCTTGACAAATGGTTTCCATGATAAGCTCAGTTTGACTGGATTTGTAGTACTGCAATTATGCAGCCTTATTTGAGGCAGAATGAAAATCCTGCCAGTGGTTATAAATGCAACTTTATATCTCATGATCTACTTAGTCTACAGAAAGAGAAACCTGAACTCATGTGCTATAGCTAAGAGTTTGGCCAGATGTTCAGAGATTGAAAACACTATAACTAGAAGACATGGGCAAAGGATAATATCTATGAATGTGCCCACAATGCACATCCACACTGTGCTTCTTTTAAAATGCACCAAATTATTTTCTGAATAAGAGTCTCTCAATAATCACATGGGAAAAAATGATAAATTTAATGTCAATCAGCCATTTTCCTCAGGTACAACAGTGTTAATATGGTTTTTAATAAATAGTTGTGGTAACAGATTATCATTTATTCTTCTATTTTAACATGGAATTTTCACTAAGTTTGAACAATCTACCACCACTACTGAGCATCCAATGTGTTGACATCAGCAACCAGCTCTGAGATCCCAATATAGTACTATACCCAGAGCAAACAGAAAGCCAACTGGTGCAACATGACTGTACAACTTCTGCTGACCAATAGAGTGCATCATAATTATGATGTGTCATTTCTAAGCTCACATCCTAAGGAGCCTTGTATGTTTCTTCTTGTTTATGTAATCCTGCCTCATTGCCATGCAGACATTCCCAGGTTAGCCTGTTGGGCATTGAGAGACCATATAGAAAAGAGATACTCTTTCCCAGTTGAGGTCATCACAAACCAACCTAGCTTCAGCCAACCAACAGAGGACTGCAAACTTGTGTGTGAGATCAACCAAGAGTAAAAACCCTTTAGAACCCAGCGCAAATAGTTTCAGAATCATCAACTATGTTTTTTTCTTTTAACCCATTCATTTTTTCTTATAAAAATAATCTCTTTATTTGTTAAAAGTCCATTTATACATATATATATTATTTTTTATGTTTCCTTCTTTAACTATTCACTAGAATTCAACAGTGAAACCATCTGGGCCTGGGCTTTTGTTTGTGGAAACAGTTACTTTTTTATTGTGTTGTTTTTTGCCCCTTGCTATATTCCCAGCAATTAAAGAAGAGTTTTACAATCAAAATGCTCTTGGACCTGTTAGGATCCCAGCAGGAAATGAATGACCTAGTCTATTTAAAATAATTCAAGGAATGTTTAATAGGTATGATCAGGTAAAGGAATCTTAAGGGATATTTTAGTTCTCCAGGTTTAGCAGCACTTGAGGCTCTTACCTCGAAACCCAAAGGATCAAGGAGAATAAAGTGATCACTGGAAACTGGAAGGAGAGATGTGTCCTTCTTACAAGGGATATAATCATCCCAAGGAAACGGAACGAGGAGGGATTCTCCACTTTACTTTACTCTGACCTTCTGCTTTTTTGTCACGTCTTGAGGTTGAACACAAATGGAAGCCAGAGGGTGAGGAAGCCATTCGTATGGTTAACAGATGATCCTTCTGGGGCAGAAAAAGGCACTAAAGGAGATACCATGTATCAGAGAAAATAAAAACTTGTTATCACTAATATACCACTCGAGAACATACATACTTGAATGGATTAGTGAATGGAACCAATGTTGCTGTATAAATTGTTTCAGTCCCTCTGCAGGCAATTTGGAAGCATTCTTTGATATTTGAAATATTTGATTTCATATCTCAGAACTTTAACTAAGAAATACTAGTACTAGTCAACAAGAAGGAAAGTTCTAAAAAGATATCTAAAAAGATGTCTTTGGTCACCAGTTGGGATTAGTGCAAGCTTTAAGGATAATATACTTTTATCTATATTTTTTAAATTAAAAGAATGTTTTGTACATGTATTCACTAGATAATTAAAAGATCGTTTCAATTTTAGAAAAACAAATATGGTAATTTTAGTAGAGCTAACATAAAGAAATTTCTGCAATTAATCATTCCATATGGATAATTAATCCATATGGGCCTTAGGTTCCTGGCAAACAAAGCAAAATAAACAACATAAAAGATTATATAATAGTAATTGTCTAATAAAAGGAAATGGACCAGTTGAAATAAATGTTTTATTTCTAAGCTCCTCCGAATATTAAATACTATGCTTCTGTTAAAAAAAATTGTATAAAGTATCTTATAAATGACAGAAATAAATTTCAGGGTATTACCTTTTTTTGAAGTTTTAAACAAATTACAAAAGCATTCTTCATAAAACAATTTTATACCAAGTAGTTAAAAATGATAGAATTACTATTTGAAGGATCAGTGAAGCAATTAATGTGAACTAATATATTATATTTAAGTAGCATAATCTGAGTAAAGGATAAAGATACCATATTTTTGTTAACTTTATACTATACATATTACTATACATATACTATACATATTATTTACATAAAAGTGTTTTCATAATAACTTCACCTTTTTATTAAATATTTTCACCAAAACAATGGTAGTCCAATGATAAACTGACACCGAAATAGTGTAGATAATCTATTACTGTATTCCAATCGTTCATCTTCCATGTATGGGTAGAAAAAGTAATTTTAAAAATACGATTTATAACAAAAAGTGAGATTATATGATTTTCTTTGTATGTAATTCTTCTCAAGCTGTTAATTTTATATTTAAATGCTCCTTACTAGAGTGCATTTCTAATATTTCTAGAAAAGATAACATTTTTTAGTCACTATACATATACTGAAACCTCACCTCAGCCAAACTCATTTTGGCATAAAATACAAATGAAGTTATATTTTCATTGTTTCCAAGGGTTTTATTGCTGAGAGCACCAGATGGAATTGTTGTCATACTTATAACATTACCGCGGCATGACTTTTTGTAAAGGGTTGTATTTAATCTGTGTACAGATATCAGAATCTTAAATTAAGTCTGAAAAACATGAATAGCAAAATACAAAAATAGAATCTCTTTTTCAAATAAAAACATATTAAAATTATGACCATTTAAGCCATAACTTCTGAACTTCCTATAAAATTTTAACTTCTTTGTATCAAGTTATTTGATTACATATTTTGGTAATAGAATATCTTAGTAATAGTTTCTTTACTTTTCATGTATACAAATATTTGCTAAAATACAAGAATTTAATAAATTGCATTAAATCTTTTAAAAATTGTCATGTAGTATAGCCCACCCACACACCAGTAAAGGGCTTCAGGACCTGGGAAGTTCCATTCATTGCTCTTGCCTCTCTATAGCCTCTTTAGTTGTGCCAGATGACCATGATTATATGTGTATCTAACCAGACTTTTGAAAAACAGAAGTTAGGGAATAAAGTCAAGTTTACAGAAATTTTAAAAGTAAAAATAATAAATATTGAAGTTTTCTTTTTTTACTAAGTGAAACAGACCACTATTTAAAAAGTCACAAGGATAAATAAAAGTATAAATCAGTTCAATACTCAGCTGTTGGTATTTCTAAAGATATAAAAAAGGGAAAAAGAATTCCTTGCTGAGCCTTGATACTACATTACGAAGGATAGAAAGACAAGAACACGGTTAGAAACGGTGTCAAATTCAACAACATAATATCATAGAGCTAATCTGGGTCTGAGTAAAATGGTGAGAGGGGGTGACCTAGGTGGAAAATTCTCACCCAAGCAGTACAAGGGGAATCCCCCCAAAACATAATTTATTTATTTAAAAAATGTGTATTTATTTTTACATGTTTAAACCTCAGTCACCTTCAAAGTACTCTCCATCTGCTCAATACACCTATCAATATGATTTTTCCACTCTTCAAAGCAGTTTTTTAACTTGTCAATTTTGATGAATTTTAGTGCTCTTGCCGTTATTTTTGTTTGTTTGTTTCACATCTTCCACATTGGCACAATGTTTCCCTTTAAGGAATTTTTTCAACTGGGGAAACAAAAAAAGAGTCACTCAGGGTGAGATCAGGTGACTATGGAGTGTGGGAGTCACGTTGTTTTGGGTCAAAAACTACTGAACACTCAATGTGGACATGTGCACTCACAAATCACCCATCGTGAAATGGGCAAACACATTGAAAGATTCTTCAGGAAAACTCACTAAAGCTGAATGTAGCCTCTCACAACAATGCCAGCTAGTACATTCATACAGATGGGTTCCTAGAACACTCACCCAGAGAGGGAAGACTATATCACAAGGGGTTCACCAGCCAGAAGAAAATTCTAGTTTTTGGGGGGTGCACCCTCACATTATGGGGGCTGACTATATTGACAGGGACATTTTGGTCAGGATGAGATCATTAAAAAATTAGAGAAAGAAAGTGGATGGGGTAACCACTGCCCGAAGTCAGAGGCAAGGTATGTTTTAATCCAATAGAACATTATTGCAAGGAGACCTACAAGCAATGCTGAGTCACCCATAATCAAATCACCTGAAGTTTCCCTAAAAATCCCTTTCCCTATCACACCATGTCTTCATTCCAGACAAACAAAAATGAGTATTGCATTCTTGATATCTGATTCACCTCTGAAGGATGAAGTCAAAACCTCAGCCATGGCAGTTTTAGTGGAGTCCTGACAATGTCTTAAGCCAGTATTTAGGAGAACAAGCCTTTCAGCATGGCGGTTATTCTCCCACTCTGAAAGCAGAGGATTTCCTTAAATATGATTTCACATCTTCTTAGCATCTGAACTCAGTCCAAATAACTCTATAATGTTGTATTACCTTCTCCAGCTTGACACAAGAATCACTTCTTTATCTCTGAGTAAATTTGTTATACTCTGTCTTCCTTTAAAAATACAGATGTTAAGAAAAGCTTTTGTTCAGGTAGTTCCTCTGCCCATTTTTTAATTGGATTGTTTGTTGTTTTTGTTGTTGTTATTAACTTGTATGAGTTCTCCATATATTTTAGATATTAAGCCCTTATCAGAAGTGTTATTTGTAAATATTTTCTCCCATTTGGTTGGCTACTTTTTTGTTTTCTTGTTGGTTTCTTTTGCTGTGAAGAAGCTTTGAGGTTTGATATAGTTTCAGTCATTTATTTTTGCTTTCAGGTCCCTTGATTTTTCAGAGAAATTCATAAAATCCTTTCTAAGACCATGGTCCATAATTTAGTGCCTATGTTTTCTCCTATGTAATAAATTGTTTCAGGTCTTATATTTAGGTATTTGATCATTTTGAATTAATTTTTGTGTATAATAACAAACAAGTAGTTTCATTCTTTTGCATGTGGTTTTTCAGTTATTCCAGCACCATTTATTAAAGTGGCTTTTTTCTCCATTTTAAGTTTTTGCTCCATTGTAAAAAATTGCCCATATACATGTGGGTTTATTTCTGGGCTCTCGGTTCAGTTCTGTTGGTCTGTTTGTCTGGGGTTTTTTTGTTTTGTTCTGTTTTTTTGCCAATACCATGCTGTTTTGATTATGATTTTACTCATATGTGGGAAAAAAAATGAAAGCAACAAATAAAAGAACAATACAAACAAACAAAAGCTCATAGACATAGATAACAGTATGGTGGTTACTAGAGGGAAGAGGGTGGGGGAAGCAGTAAAGAATAAAAAGGTCATATTTTGAAGGAGATTTGACTTAGAGTAGTAAACACACAATGGAATCTACAGATGATGCATTATTGAATTATATACTTCAAACCTATATAATTTTATTAATCAATGTCACCCCAATAAATTTAATTAATTTTTTAAGTACAGATATTGAGAGGGAGGAGATGACATCTACTTAACATAGTTTGGCTTTAAATAAATCAGCTTATCTAACATCACCTAAGATACGTATCACCTGGATTTTACGAAGAACAGTGAAACATTAGCTGGCCCAAGTTCAAAAGAGAATAAAGGAATGTGACCTAGTTCTTCCTGATTCCAAAATTATTTATTTTTCTAATAAATTACAATTTCTACTAAAACAAAGCATCTATTTAGTACTCAAAGCTATAAATAATATTGTACTGGATTGAATAGCCTCTCACAAAAAGCCATGTCCACCCAGAACTTCAGAATGTGGCCTTAATTGAAAATAGAATTATTGCAGATATAATAGTTAAGATGAGGTCATTACTGGATTAGAGGAAACCCTAAATACAAGGTTGGTTTCTTCATAAAGAAGTCATATAAAAACACAAAGAAACACATACACATGCTCACACACACACACAGAAGGAGGACATGTGAAAATATAAGCAGAAATTAGAGCGATGCAGCGACAAGCCAAAGGATTGCCAGCAACCACCAGAAGCTAAGAAGATGCTTTCAGAGGAAGAATGGCCCCACTGACACCCTTCATTGCAGACTAATAGCTTCCAGGACTGAAGGGAATAAATTTCTGTTATTTTAAGGCACCAAGCTTGTGGTATTTTATAGGTTGCCCTAGAAAACTACTACCGAGGTTAATTAACAAAGAAAGTATAATTTGCTTGTTACAGTGTTAGTAGAAATAAATGTTCTTTAATAATTAGAGGACACTTTAGAATCTTACATTTCCTCAAAACTATAATTAAAATCATTAATTGCCAATCAAAATGTTCTTATTGTATTTTTATAGTCTATTGCCTCATTTGGTTACCTTGTTCCCCTATATAGCCAAAGCAAAACACTCAATCCAGCCTATTACCTTTTCTCAAATATTCATTGGATAAATGGGTCAACGAAGGGTTGGGAGAATTCGTCATTAAAATGATCAGCTTAGATGTTTAGAAAGTTGAGTAGCTGAAAGTCTTAGATAAATTTTTGGCTAAACATTCAAAGTGAATATGGAAACCTTGTCACTGACTTTTCCTCTTATATATACAAATACACACACACCCACACCCACCCACTCACACACCCACACACACACACACACACACATGGCTAAAGAACTAAACTGTATTGCTTTTATTCACATCTACTGCCACTCAAAATAATATTTTCTAAAATAGCAAAGCAAGAATGGAATATATGATTTGAGGAAACAACTCTGAGATTGTCCCATGACAGTCAAAGAGAAGCTATTACCAGAAATATCTGTGCACACAGTAGGAGTCATGTCTCCAGTGCCTCCAAAATCTCAATAAAATAAAAACTGGAAAACTAACTATTCAAATACAAGTTGATAAAGTTTCTATGTATTACTATCTGAACTTTAAACATTGTAAAAAGACAGAATTCTTTGCAATTATGATACTACTCTTACCTAAAGATTTACCTGGAAAAATCTGAACTGATTTGGAACTGCCTTATTAGAAGAGAATTAGCGAATTTCCAATATAAAGAAAAAGGAGCTCTAGACACCACCAAAATAGAAGAGATATCCAAGGCCATTAACTCAGTAATTAATTCCACAACCACACCTTTAGATATCTCTAGATGCTTTTTTTTGCATCTTTTATATTTATATTTAAATCAGCTATTGAAATAGTGTGTCATTCAGAACACATCTTTTCTGTGGTCAATAAAACTGTCTTCTCACCAGGCAAGAGGAATTACCTCACAATTGCCAAAACAGAGAGGAGAGAGCAGCTAAATCTATCCTTTATTCTTTTTGTTTCCTTGGTTGTGCTCCTCCGTAAAAAAGAAAAATCCTCTCTTTATTTCATATATTAAACATATGCAGTAGCCATCAGCTCTGTATCCCCTAATAGGTCACTTTTAATCAAATGAGTGAAAGGACTGAAACACAATTGGGTATGTATTCCAAGAAACGAAATTCTTTTTTTTTTTTTAAGCCCATTTGTTTCCATAGCTTCTCTGAACCCTGGAAGCTGTGTCCTGGGAATTGTTGAGCATGGATGACATCACTTCTCATGGGTGTCCAGAACACTGCAGGGCAAGAGACATCTATCCTGTACACAGTGCAGATCTCCACAGGGACAACTCATTTTCTTTTATTTTCTACCTTGCCATAATACACACTATTCATAAAACTCAGTGTTAAAAAAAAAGATTAATTTGTCCGCAGTTGAAAATTGATATAACCTCTACTTACAAATTTATTGAACTTGATTATATCCACTCAAGAATCCCAGGGTTTTTGACAATTTAAATAAGAATTACTAAGTGGGTAAAGTTTCTCATCTGTTTTGACATATCATATTATATAGCACTTCTACAATGGAGATAAAATATTATCTATAGACATTTCCAGTAAAATATATCTTTGTGTAGAAAGCATATTAAACTAGCAACAAAAATCTTAATTAACAGCAATTTATATAAATGGAAGAAGAAACAGTTTCTACTTCTAAAAATGTAACAACCCTAAGCAAGTTGTTTAATCTCTTTGAGTCTGAAATTCCTTTCTGAAAACTCTGGATAAGAAGATATACCCTACTAAACTATGGACTAAGAACTATGTTATAACAATTGAACCAAATGGATAAAAAGGCAATATGAAAAAAAAATGCATCCTTAAAACCTGTGGATTCTTAATGTTTTACTTTTAAATATTTTGTTTTATAAAAATAAAGCAAGCACATGTGTTTTAAATTGGGTAATGTTAAAAGGCATGTCAAAAATAATAATCTCCTTCCCAAACCTTATCTATCTTCGAATCTGTTCTTACAGTAACACTCAGTACTCTTGAGTATTTCTTCTGCCACTAATCTTTATATTTCTAAACAGTAAGTTTATATAATTACTTCTATATTTATGAATTCCTAGAATACTGATCGATATTCTGAGTTATTTAGATGTTCTGTTTTTTATTGATAAAATAATCACAAGCTTTTATTTCATTTTTAGTTACAAAAACAATATGGCAGCAATATTTTTTAAAATTTTAGAAAAAAACCTACCCATAATTCTACAAATATAAAACAACAACCATTCAACTATTCACTTGGGGTTATTCCTTTTCAGTTTTTTGCCAAGCACATATTCATTAAAAATTTTTTATTGTAATTTTTCCACTAACATTTACCCCTTTATACCCCACCCCCTTGCAATCAATACACTAGTATAGTTAACCATAGTATAGTTATAGTATAGTTTTATATTAGGTAGTGTCCATGTTCATAAGCCCTTTTTCCATTTTGATCAATTTCTCCACCCCCTAACCTCTGCCCACCATAGCTGTCATCCTGCTCCCTATCTAGGAGGCTACCTCTATTTTGCTTGTTAGTACAGTTTGTTAATCAGATTCCACATATAAATGAAATTATATGGTATTTGCCTTTCTCTGAGTGGCATATTTCACTTAGCATAATGTTCTCCAGGTCTATCCTAGCTGTCACAAATGGTGAAACTTTTTCTTCTTTTTTATGACTGAGTTGTATTCCCCTGTGTAAATGTCCAATAGTTGTTTTATCCACTCATCTATTGGTGGACACTTGGGCTGCTCCCATATCTTGGTGACTATAAACAACACTGCAATGAACATAAGGATGCTTATGTTCTTTTGAATTAGTGTTTTGGGTTTCTTCAGATATATTCCCAGAAGTGGGATCACTGGGTCAATAGGCAGAGCCATTTTTAATTTTTTGAGTTATCTTCATACTGCTTTCCACAATGGCTGCACCAGTCTGCATTCCCACCAAGAGTGCAAAAGTGTTCCCCTTTCTCCACATCTTCACCAGCACTTGTTGTTTGTTGATTTATTAATGATGGTCACTCTGGCATGTGTGAGGTGATATCTCAATTTGGTTTGGTTGCATTTATCTAATCATTAGTGACATTGGGCATCTTTTCAAATGCCTGTTGGCCATCTCTATGTCTTCTTTGGAGAGGTGTCTATTCAGGTACTTTGCCCATTTTTTAATTGGATTGTTTGATTTTTTTTGGTTTCAAGTTTTTAAGTGCTTGATGAATTTTGGATATTAACCCCTTATCAAATGTATCTGCAAATATACTCTCCCATTCCTTGGGTTATCTTTTTATTTTGTTGATAGTCTCCTTTGCTGCGCAAAAACTTTTTAGTTTAATATAATTTAATTTGTTTATTTTTTCTTTTGTTTCCCTTGCCTGGGGCAGTATATCCCATTATATATTACTATAAGCAATGTCTGAGATTTTGCTGCCTGTGTTTTCTCCTAGGATTTTTATGGTTTTGGGTCTAATATTTAAGTCTTTAAACCATTTTGAATTTACTCATGTATGGTATAAGAAGGGGTCTAGTTTCAGCTTTCTCAATGTATCTGTCCAATTTTCCCAACACCATTTATTGAATAAACTATCATTAGCCCGTTGTATGTGTTTGCTTCCTCTGTCGAATATTAATTGATTATGAAGATGTGGATTTATTTTTGGGCTCTCTACTCTGTTCCATTGACCTATGTGTCTGTTTTTATGCCAGTACCAGGTTGTTTTGATTACTATGGCCTTATAGTATAGTTTGATATTAGGTAGTGTGATTCCTCTAACTTCGTTCCTCTTTCTGGGGATTACTGTTGCTATGTGGGATTTTTTATGGTTCCATATACATTACTGAAAAATTTGTCCTAGTTTTGTGAAATATGACATTGGAATCTTGAGCAAGAATTGCATTGAATCTATAGCTTGCTTTGGGTAGCATGGACATTTTAATGATGTTAATTCTTCCTATATATGAACATGGTATGTGCTTCCACTTATCTGTATCTTCTTCAATTTCTTTCTTCAGTGTCTTATAATTTTCAGAGTAAAATTCAAATAAACTATCTAACTTTACAGTGAAAGGAACTTGAAAAAGAACAACCAACAAAGCTTGAAGTGAGTAGAAGGAAGGAAATAATAAAGACCAAAGCAGAAATAAACTAAATAGAGTCTAAAAAGACAATATAAAAGATCAATGAATCTAAGAACTGGTTCTTTAAAAAGATAAACAATATTGAAAAACCTTTAACCATGCTCATCAAGAAAAAAAGAGAGAGGACCCAAATAAAATCAGAATGAAACTGGAGAAATAATGGACACCAAAGAAATACAAAGAATTTTAAGAAAATATTATGAACAACTATATGCCAAAAATTGGACAACCTAGATGAAATAGATAAATTCCTAAAACATATAATCTTCCAAAACTAAATCAGATCATTTTAATAGATAGATTACACCTAATGAAATAGAAGCAGTAATTGGAAAGCTCCCAACAAACAAAAGCCCTGGATCAGATGATCTTATAGGTTAATTTTACCAAACATTACAGGAAGAACTAACACCTCTCCTTCTCAAACTATTTCATAAAATTCCAAAAGAGGGAAATCTGCCAAGCTCATTTTATGAGACCGGCATTACCCTAATTTCAGGATTGGATAAACACACTACAAAAAAAGAGAATTACAGGCCAATATCCCCGATGAATATAGATGCTGAAATCCTCAATGAAATATTAGCAAACTGAGTACAACAACACATCAAAAAAGATCATACAACACAAAGAAGTGGAATTTATCTCAGAAATGCAAGGTCAGTACAACATTCACAAATCAATAAATATGATTCACCACATAAACAAAATTAAGGATAAAAACCACATGATCATATCAGAAAAAGCATTTGACAAATTCCTGCACCCCTTTATGATAAAAACTCTCAGCAAAGTGGGAATAGAGGGAACATACCTAAAAATAATAAAGGCCATATATAACAAACCCACTGCCAGCATCATACTCAATGGGCAAAAACTATAAACATTTGCTTTAAGATCAGGAACAAAACAGAAATGTCTGCTTTCACCTCTCCTATTCAACATAGTATTGGAAGTCCTAGACATGACAATCAGACATGAAGAAGAAATAAAAAGCACAGAAGTTGCAAAGGAAGAAATAAAACAGTCCTTATTTGCAGATGATATGATACTGTACATAGAGAATCCCAAAGACTCCACCAATAAACTACTAGAATTGATAAATGAATTGAGTGAAGTAGCAGGATACAAAATAAATACTCAGAAATCAGTTGCATTTTTATATGTCAATAATTAACAGAAAGGGAAATTAAGAAACCAATCTCATTCACAATTGCTTCAAAAAGAATAAAGTACCTAGGAATAAATTTAACAAAGATATTCAGCTCTTTTGAATCTGTTGCTCAACCCCATATCCCAAAACCCTTACCCTACCCATGCCACCAATATTGAAATTGTTGAATGACTGCATTACTATTGACTATATAATTACTAGGATGAAGTTTCCATTCCTATAAAACTTTTTTCTCTGGAATTACAATTACTCATTTTGATTTTCTATTTCTAACAGATCTTTCAAAACTTAATAGTGTTTCAGAATGCCTAGGCATAACAGGTTTCTTTTTTCTCCTAGAACACCAACTTTCTTTAGCTATCTTCCTACTCTAATTTCCATTGTACAGCTGTAAATATTGAAAATTCCTTCCAAAGTTCAGTTTTGGGAATATTTTGTTTCATGGACATCAGTTCTTTTTTTGTTTGTGCATTTCTTGCATATTCTCTAGTCCCCTCTAAAAAGGGTAGATTATAAGAAACAGTGTCTTTTTTATTTCTTGTGTGTTTAAAAATGTTATATGGCATCCTCTAGGTGGAGTAAATTTCCCCAGTTACACATATCTCTCTTCATCCTCACTGTGTGGTTTCCCTCCTCATGGGCCATAGCGGACAGTATGTTGTTGAGTGCTTTAGTCTTGATTCTAATTACAAGTACATCTACCCAAAGGCATAAAACCCCAATGCCTCCCGGCATACATCCTGTGCTTGCTGGGATGTACATAGGTAGCAGACAAAACAATATGAATGTAACACCAAAAAACATTGCTCACCAGCCTCAATGCCAGTGAGAGAAACAAGAGTTTTATAGTACCCAGAAGTTCCCCAATTCACAAGCTGGTATTTGTCTATATAAATAATTATTCATGTTCCAGCTTTTGATCTCATCTAATTTTCCACCCAATATCATGTTCAGGGTAGGCCGCAGCTCAGGTTACATCTCCCCCGAAATCAACCTGCTTACAGTTAGTATCATAATGAGTATCATAATGAGTGGACTGGTGTTTCAAGCTATATTTTTCTTGCCTCAACAGATAGTTCTTATTATATTATATATCTATTTAAAGTCTTTGCAGAGAAAGAGAACATCTTTTCCTTAATATCTTATAGACAATAGTTGGTATTAAAGAGAATTCATTTGTTTTTTTCTACTTTCAGTACTTTGAGTTCCATTTTTTTAACACAAACATTTTTTACCCTTTAGAGTGCTGGCATACTTCTAAAATGTTAAGTTGAATTTGCTTACTACATTTTGTTGTTGATTGTACTCATCTTCCATTTACCACTCAAAGTTAGAAAGTAAATACCTTCAAGGATTTGAAGACATAACTCCCCCAACTTCTAAGACCCAGTATTGCTATTCCATTCTCATTTCAAGTTTGGATATTTACTTGTGGTTTCAAGGTGGACTTCACTAAAGAGTAGACAATTAGTAACCTAGTCATTTCTGAGGCTGTTCAAAATCTTCAAGGTGCCGGGCTGAAATAAGCCACTCACAAGTAGAAGTATCTTGGCTAAAGACCTCTTTTTGCAGTCTCAATGTTAAGTGTTCTAGGAAACAAAATTTTTAAACCAAATGCACAAATACTGAGGTGCTTACCATGCCCTACTCCCACAAAAATCTCTATTTGGTAGATAAAGGACAATATATTAAACTTTAACTTAGGGATATGTAATTGTTTAGCATAAAACAATTGATTTTTTTATTTTTAAAACACAAAATGCCAAAAATGTCAGCCAAATTGCAAGAAATATGGTATCAAGATCTGCTTATTGGCCTGTTTCCCTACTTCATGACAATTGACTCCTCTTATAATTTATTTTTGTTTTTCATACATCCAACTCAAAGATGTCTATGAGCCCAAAACTGCTTTAACCCGGTGGAGGTTGGGTTAAAATAGAAATTGTCTCTCCTTGACCTTTTGGCTAAGATCAAGTGCAAATAGAAACTAAATATAAATAAATCATCAAGAGAAACTTCTAAATTTAAAAAAAAGACAAAGAAAAAGTACACTTCCAAAATCTTATATATTGACCATTCACACGATTTTAACTCACCAGACAACTTTCAGCTTTTAACCTCATTTTTCAATACATTTTTATTGAGTAATACTGAGAGAGTACGCTTAAGAAAAATTTCCAAGTTACTGTCCTTTCTGATCCATTGATTTCTTCCATGACCTCCGGTCTTGACACCGTTGGACCTCAATTTCACAATCTATAAAACCATTCCTGTTAGATTCGCTATTGGACCAATTACTCAGGTCTTGAAATACCTTAGGAAAAAAAGAGATGACACATCTAGCCCTCCTGTTTATAGTATGCAGTTCAAAATAATGCAGGTCTTCTATATTGTTTAAATCACTCTATAATTTGAATTTTCACATATTATGTATTTAATTATTTTTATGTATTTTATATAGCATGATGATTAAATCTAGATGTAATCATCTTTAATCTAAATTTAGGTAATTAAAAATACAATTGGAAAGCTATAGAAAGCATGGAATATGTGATGGCAAAATTTTATGGGGTGGGCAAAAGTAGGTTTACATTTGTGAGTACATGAAACAGAGTTATTCTTGTATTATTATTTATTAATTACTTTACTATTTTCCATACAAATAACTGTGAGCCTACTTTTGCCCATGCCTGTATTTCTACAATAAATATTTAAAATTATTTTTTGTTTGGAAAGAAAGAAAGTTATCCTCTAATAACACTCAATAAACAGATAATATTTAGAATTCTCACTACAAAATACAACCTCCGTGGACCCCTTATAAAGATTTGAAGTGTTATTCTCCTCTTTGCAGACATGAGCATTTTAAGTTCTCTGGTGCACACGGTATAGAGAAATTTAAATGGAAGAGTAGTGATAACAAATATTGGACTGTCACCCGAGGATGCACAGACAGCGAAAACATCATACATAAATTTGGAGCAAAATAATTTCTAACTGTTCTTATGCGCTATCATCTCAACTTCTCCAGTCTTTTTGCCTTGGGATGACCTCTACAAACATTGTAATGAAGATTTCCAGCATTTTTCCAAGTTGTCTGTTTTCCCTTTTTAAATATTAAATATTGTTTCATTACTAAGACAATACTGTGAGAGCATTTGAAAAAATGTTTCATTTCTAATTATTAGTCATGAGATCAGTTCAATTGATTGCTTAATTACTCATTTTGTATTTTAATAATGAAAAAGTAGCTTTATTTTATTAAAAGTGAAAACCTCACCCTTACATTTATTTTAATTATTAAAAAATGTTTTCCTTAAGATCATTAAATTGAATTAGAAAGGCAAAAACAAGCATATTCACACTCAGTATAACAATCAATCTACTTCAAGGGTACTTTTAAGAAAGCCTTCCTCACTAACCACAGAAACTGGAGTAAAACAGGTTGAACTCAGATTTCCTTACCACTTAGCTAAGCATCTGGAAACTTTTGCCCTTTTCTCCTAAGGTGACTAATAGTATCTTTCATTTCTTCATAAAGTATACATAGATAATTTATTAAAACATAGAAAATAACAAGTAAACTCAAAGTCAAAAGATACTTTATTAATATTAGATCTGCATAACTTGGCAAGAATAAACTGGATTTCATAAAATAGACATTGGCTGAAATATTAATTATAAATTAATTTTATAGTTAATATTATATAATTAATAGAATATAGTTGTTACAGTATATTTGTATTAATACAAATATATTGATAATTAATACAATTGAAACAACTGAAATGCCAATTGAATCAAACCACTGAAACACAATTAATACAATAATATATAATTAATACAATATATTTAAAGAAAGGAATTTTCAGAGCATATCATACCATTGATAAAAATATCACTGGGCTGAAAGGCCTAAAATTATTTTCCTAAAGTGTTTGTCTCAAAGCATCTAATAGAAATTCTGTAACCCTAAGCAATAAAATGCACATATAAAATTAATTTTACTTAATATGACCCTAATTTGATTAAATCTTAAGTATTAATTTACATTACTCCTAGTAATATAGATATAAAAGTGTTTTTGAAAGATTATGAAGAGGAACAACTTTTTCTCTCCATTATAGACACCTTAGGTTGTTTAATATTTGTTTCAAATGCTGTGCTTTATTTTCTCCTCAAAAAGATATTCTGAAAATTTCATTTCTTAGATTGTCTGAAAGTTAAAAATGTTTAGGTAAAACCATACAGTTATAAATATATGTATTATATATGTATAGATATAATAGAGATATATATCTAGATACATAGATAGATGATAGATAGATAGATAGATGACAGATAGATAGATAGATATTTTTTATTTTGCTTTACCTGCATGAGAAAATGACTGCAAATAATGTATGATATTACCAGAATTTATTAACTAAGAGTCAGATATATCCTTTGATTAAATTGTCAGGAAGATCTATCAAGTGAGCAAAATGACTCATATATCAAGTTATTAATTTAACTTTATCCATAGTATTTTGATGTTGCTTTATGAATAAGAGTAAACAGGAAATAGTACCTGGTAAATGACATTCCAATTTCAAATTGTATAATTTAGGGCTGAGTTATCACTTTGCCTAATTTTATCAAGCAATTAAATTAAGATACATATTCTAAATGTGTTGGATGCTTGCCCTCTTGGCATAATATAAAATAATGTCCTCAATGCTACTTATGTGGTTTATCATCTTAATTAATAGGCTGAGGAAAGTGTCTAACCATCTATCTCCTCTATATTGTACTGACATCCTGCCCCTTTATGCACCCCATCACAACTTGGATATTTCTGGTGGAGGGGACAGCACAGTGACTTTTTTTTAGGTACCTTTCTATAAGCAGTCTAATTTTCTGTTTAGGCCCTGGTATCCTTGCATGGTGTTTATTAATGAGTGCAAGAGAGAAGAAATTGTTCAGGGTATATGTGTATTGCTACTGTATGATATTAAGGCAACAGAAGGCTAGACAGATTCCAGCTATATATGATGCTTGGTTAGCAATCAGTATTTTGAAATTGATAAGTTTACATTAGTTCCTGATTGCAATTCTTATGTCAATTGCATGAGATGACATTTTTGCAGACAACTTGGTAATCATTTGCCATTTAATCTTTAATTCTGAGTCTTTTGTGCTGAGTCTTCAAAGATAATTTAGAGGGATTTAAAATACCATAGAAGTAGAACCATATTACAGTCAACTCGCTATAAAATGCAGACATGTTTCCCCTTTCGTGTTGACTGCTGCTAACATGAAGATTCAAGTTTTACATCAACATAAAATTGGGTGATGATCTTTAGTCTGGGCTAATGTTGGAATGTGTTGGCTTGAGTATAAGACAGCCACTCCTTTGGAAACATGCACACATATACACATGCACATTTAAACACATCCACACATAATATACTGTTTTGTATGCATGATATTTAAAATTCCATGTTAGAGATAGTAAATAACAAAAGTTTTACTTGAATCGGTAGACCCTTTAATCAATGTCATGGAGAACAAATTTATGGATTTCTTCAGCATGGTGAAGAAAATAGAAAGATAAAATAAAATGTCAGGATGCCAGAGAGAATAAATATGGTAAAAACAAAAGTTTTCCCAATAAAGAATCATAGGTATTTCTCAGAAAGAATCATAATCAATTGTTAGAACTACACAATCTACTTAGATTGAATCTTAAAGAAACAGAAAACATGAAAATATCAATTATGAGTTAGGGAATTGAATCAAGCAACCATCAAGAAAGAAAAGTCCAGGACCAGATGGCTTCACCAGTGGATTCTATCAAATATTTAAAGAAGAATTAATGCAAATTCTTCTCAAACTCTTCCAAAAAATTGAAGAGTAAGGAACACATCCAATCTTACTTGGCCAACATTGCTCTTATACCAAAACCAGACAAGAGCACTACAAAAAAAGAAATTTACAGGCCAATATCTCTGATGAACTTAGATGTAAAATCCCTCAACAAAATATTAGCAAAGTGAATTTAACAGCATATTAAACAACTCATACCCTATGATTAAGTAGGATTATTTTCCTAGAATGCAGGGATGTTTCAAAATTCATGAATGAATAAAACGTTAAACATCACATTAACCAAATGAAGGATAAAAGTCATATAACTACCTCAAAAGATATGGGAAAAGCATTTGACAAAATACAACATCCTTTCATGATAAAAAACAACAAATTAGACATAAATGAAATGTATCTCAACACAATTAAGATCACATATGGCAAGACCATAGTTATGATTATTCTCAGTGGTGAAAGCCTGAAAACTTCCCCTTTAAGAGCAGGAACAAGACCAGAATGCCATTCTTACCATTTTTACTCAACATGAAACTAGCAGTCCTAGCCAAAGCAGTTAGGAAAAAAAAAAGAAAAAAGATATCCAAATTGGACAGGAAAAAGTAAAATTGTCTCCATTTGCAGATAATATGATCTCATATATAGAAAATTTTAAGGACTCCACCAAATAAAATGTTAGAATAAATGAATTCAATAAAGTTGCAGAATCTCCTGTATTTCTACACTGAGAGATCATAATGTAACAAATATCAACCAGTTGATAATAATAAAGGCAGGAGAGGGGCAAAAACATCTTACAAAATTTACAAGGACACAGCTAAATTCAAACTAATTCAATCCTCCCCTCCTTTTTATCTTCTCTTTCACCTATATGTGCACAACTATAATGAGATGATAACTAATGGGGGGAATGGCTAATATGTTTTCCCTTTTCCAAAACTGATTCAAGTAATAGCACTCACTTCAAGAAAATAAAAGGCAATCCAGGAGATCAACATGGTGGAGGAGTGAATGGATGTCACACTGACTTCCTCCCAGGACTAATCTGGAATTACAACTAAACTGGGGAGAAATCACCCAGAACAAACAACTGAACAATAGAGAGAGAGAAATCTTATAACCTCAGACAGACAGAAGAATTAGTTCAGCACAACCTGACTGGTAAGGAGTGCAGTGGAGATGCAAGAAGGCTGGCAGGGCACCCTCAGGCAGCAGTGCCAGAGGGATATTTAAATGGCCAGTTGGATCCCCCTGAGAAGAGTGGGGTCTAAACCATAAGCGGGGATCCCCAGACTATAGGACCAGAGCCCAAAAAGTACACAGATAACAACCACCTGTGAAAGCTACAGGGTCACTCTCTGCCAGAGACAGGTGGCTGGAGACTGAAAGAGCCATTTAAACGGCCAACACATAAATTTTCATCTGCAGTCACTTACCCTGGTCTCAGGCAAAGTCAGGGGTAGAGTGGGCTAGAAACGCCTGAGGAGAGACTAGGGACAGAGTCTCTGTGGAGAGAACTGAGAGAGTAACTGTGGAGATACTGGTGCCAAGTCCTTCCCCACTCATAGCAGCCATTTTCCTCAAGCAGACCACTCCCCTGAGCAGCAACCTGAGAGGAAACAATAGCCCCGCCCCCATGAGGGACTCTGCCCTGACCTGTCATGCTAAAACCTGACTGCTGAGTGCAGAGTGGCAGCCACAGAAAAGAGATCCTTGCAAAGGGGGGACAGAGTGGACTAGAGGTGCTGGAGGAGAGAATGGGGACAGAGACTTTGGGGAGAGAACTGAGAGAGTGGCCTCCAGGATCCTGGTGCTGAATCATTCCGCATAGGGAAACATCCATCAAGCTCACAGAGACCGCTCCCCTCTGAACAGCAGCAGCCTGAGGGGAAACAAGCCCCAATCCCAGGAGGGATTGTGCCCCACTCTAGGGTGCTTAAGCTTGACTGCTGAGCACAGAGTGACTAGATTCACAACTACAGGAGACAGCCACAGACAGTAGATCCTGGGGAGTCTCAAACAGACTACCTAAGGCCAGTCGGGGTCAACATATGACACCACCAGAGGTGGATCCAAAAAGAAAAAGCCGCAGTAAATACTAGAGGATGCCGAGACCAAATCCACTGTGGTCTTCTCTGTGATTTGTGATATTTTATTTACTACATAGCTCTTTAACATTCATTTCTTGTCCAACAAGTTGGTGCATATTAAATCACTAGATTTTATACTATAGTTTATTTCTCTCCATTCTTGTAATAGCCTTAATCTCTTTATAGCCTAATTAATTAATACTGGTTCATTTGCTCTTGATAGTGGGATTGCAGGGGGAGTTATTTTTGTAGTCATGGGTATGTTTCCTGGGCTTTGTGGTTTCATTTTGGCAGCCAAATAATGGGAAGACAAAGAAACAACCCCCAAACAAAAAGAAAGGAGGAATCCCCAGAAAGACTACTAAATGAAATAGAGGCAAGTCAACTATAAGCTATTGAGTTCAAAACTGGTTATGAGGACGCTCAATAAACTCAATGAGCTCAGTGAGAATTACCAAAAACTACAGGGAAACTATGGAAAACTTACTGCAAACTATATCAGCAAGGAAAAGGACATAGAAACTATCAGTATGAGCCAAGGGGAAATGAAAAATATAATTTCTGCATTGAGAACACAGTAGATGGAATCAAAATCACACTAGATAAAGCAGAGGATCAAATCAATAACCTGGAAAACAGGTAGAAAAAAGCTCCCAGGAAGACCAAGAAAAAGAAAAACACTCAAAAAGAACAAAGAAGTATTCAGGGAATTGCAGGACAAAATAAAATGTAATAATATCTATATAATAGGAATACCAGAAGGAGAGGAAAAGGAACAAGGAATAGAAAACCTGTTTGAAAAAGTAATGATGGAAAACTGCCCTAATTTGAGGAGAGAGGGTCACACAAGTCCAAGGAGCACATAGGTCCTAATCGAGAGAAACCAAAGAGACACACTCCAAGACACATCATAATTAAAATGTCAGATATCTAAGACAAAGAGAGAATCTTAAAGGTAGCAAGGGAGAAAGAGGAAGTAACATATAAAGGAGCCCTGATAAGACTAGCAGCTGACTTCTCCACAGAAACAAAACAAGCCAGAAGGTAATGGTAAGAAATATTCTGAGTAATAAAAAACAAAGGCCTGCAACCAAGACTACTCTACCCAGAAAGGTTGTCAATTAAAATGGAAGGCGAATAAGAAGTTTCCCAGACAAAAGAAGGCTAAAAGAATATACCTCTATCAAACCAGCATTTGAAGATACACTAAAGGAACTGCTTTGAGAAGACGAAGAGTGAGAGAGACAGGAACACAAGCACAAAGGAAAAAAATGAATAAATACCTATTGATAATAACTTTAAATGTAAATAGATTAAATGTTCCAATTAAAAGACATAGAGCATCTGAATGGATAAGAAAACAAGACTCACACATATGCTGCCTACATGAGACCAACCTCAGAACAAAAGACCTATGCAGACTGAAAATAAAGGGTTGGAAAAAAAAATTCCAGGCAAATGGACAGGAAAAAAAAGCTGGGGTAGCAATACTTGTATCAGACAAAATAGACTTCAAAACAAAGGCCATAAAAAGAGACACAGAAGGACATTTCATAATACTCAAGGAAGAATCCATCAAGACAAACATTGTAAACCTATATGCACCCAAATAGGAGCACCCAAATATGAAAGGAAAATCCTGGAGGACTTCAAGAAAGATACAGACAGCAACTCACTTTTAGTAGGGGATTTTAATACTCCACTGTCAACATGTATAGATAATCTAAACAAAATATTAGCAAGGATATTGTGGAACTGAACGACACATTAGATCAAATGGACCTAACTGATACATATATAGAATCTTTCATCCTGAAGAAGCAAACTACACATTCTTTTCAAATATACATGGAACAGTTTCAAAGATAGACCACATGATAGGACACAAAACATGCTTCAACAAATTTGAGAAAATTGAAATCATATGAAGCATTTTCTCAGACCACAAGGGTTTAAAACTAGAAACCAACCTCAAGGAAAAAACTCAAATACATTCAAACTCATAGAGAGTCAATAGCATGCTATTAAACAATTAATAGGTTAATAATGATATCAAAGAAGAAATCCAAAAATTCCTGAAAAAAAATGAAAATAAATATACAATAGACCAAAACCTTTGGGACATAGCAAAGGCAGTCCCAAGAGATAAGTTCATAGCAATACAAGCCTACCTAAAAAAGATAGAAACGTTTCAAATAAACAACATAATGCTATGCCTACAAGAACTGGAGAAACAACAACAAAAAAAGCCTGGAGTAGCAGAAGGAAGAAAATAATCCGGATCAGAGCAGAACTGAATGATACTGAGACAAAAAACAAACAAACAAACAAAAAAACAATTCAAAGAATCAATAAATCCAGGAGCTGGTTCTTTAAAAAGATAAACAAAATTGTCAAGCTTTTAAGCAGACTTATCAAGAAAAAAAGGGACAGGACCCAAATAAATAAAATCATAAATGAAAGAGGAGAAATTACAACTCCTACCACAGAATACAGAAGATTGTAAGACATTACTATGAACAACTATGTGCCAAGAAATTTGAAAACCTGTGTGAAACGGACATATATCTGGAAACATATAATCTTCCAAAACTGCATTAAAAAGAAACAGAAAGCCTGAACAGAGCAATAACAGTCAGTGAAACTGAAGCAGCAATCAAAAAACTCCAGGCACACAAATGCCCTAGACCGGTGGTTTCACAGGAAAATTTTATAAAACATTTAATGCAGAGAAACCCCTGCCCTTCTAAGATTATTCCAAAAATGCAGGAAGGAAGACTCCCAAACTCTGTTTATGAGGCCGGCATCATCCTAATCTGAAAACCAAATAAAGACACAACAAAGAAAGAAAAATACAGGCCAATGTCACTGATGAACATAGACACTAAAATCCTCAAAAAAATATTGGCAAACTGCATCCCGCAGTACATTAAAAAGATCATCCACCATGATCAAGTGGAATTCACCCCAGGGATACAAGGATGGGACAATATTTGCAAATCAATAATTGTAATACATTTCATAAACAAAAGGAAAGGCAAAAATCACATGATCATACCAACAGATAGGGAGAAAGCATTTGTTAAGGTACAACACCCATTTATGATAAAAACACTCAGCAAAATGGGAAAAAAGGGGGTATACCTCAACATAATAAAGGCTATATTGGAGAAACCTACAGCAAACATCGTACTGAACAGGCAAAAAGTAAGAGCTTTCCACTAAGATCAGGAACAAGACAAGGATGTCCACTTTTACCACTTCTATTCAACATAGTATTAGAAGTCCTAGCCACAGCCATGAGACAAGAAAAATAAATAAAAGGCACCCAAATTGGAAAGGAGGAAGGAAAACTGCCTTTGCTTGCAGATGACATGATAGTGTACACAGAAAACCCTACACACTCCACCAAAACACTACACAACCTAATAAGGGAATCTGGTAAAACATCAGGAACAAGGTAAATATTCAGAAATTGAAGACCTTTTTGTATACCGTCAATGAAATTTCAGAATCTTAAATCTGGAAAAAATCACTTTTGCTACAACAACAAGAAAAATAAAGTACCTAGTAATAAACTTAACCAAGGACGTTAAAGACCTGTACTCAGAAAACTACGCAACGGTGAAGAAAGAAATTAAGGAAGACACAACTGAATGGAAGCATATACCATGTTCATGGATTGGAAGAATTAACATCATCGAAATGTCCATACTACCCAAAGCAATTTATAGATTCAATGCAATCTCTATTAAAATACCAACAACATATTTCACAGATACAGAACAAACATTTCAAAAATTTATATGGAACCACTAATGAACCAAAATAGCTGTAGCAATTTTGACAAAGAAAAACAAAGTCAGGGGGATCACAATACCTAACATCAAACTATATTACAAGGCCACTGTAATCAAAACAGTTTGGTACTGGCATAAGAACAGACACATAGATCAATGGAACAGAATAGAGAGCCCAGAAATAAACCCACATCTCTATGATCAATTAGTATTTGATAAAGGGAGCAGAAGCATAAAATTGAGTAGAAATAGCCTCTTCAGCAAATGGAGTTGGGAGATCTGGACAGCTACATGCAAAACAATAAAATTCAACCCTCAACTTACACCATACAGAAAAATAAACTCCAGGTGGATAAAAGACTTAAATATAAGTTGCAACACCATAAAAGTCCTAGAGGAAAACAAATACAGGAAAATCTCAGATATTCCATACAGCAATATTTTCACCTATTTGTCCCCCAGAGCAAGGGACATAAAGAAAGAATAAACAAATGGGGTTCATCAAAATAAGAAGCTCCTGCATGACTAAAGAAAACATCAGTGAAATAAAAAGGAAACCAACCATATGGGAAAATATATTTGCCAATGATACCTCAGACAAGGGTTTGATCTCCAAAATATACGAAGAATTCACTTGACCCCACTCCAGGAAGAGAAACAGTCCAATTAAAGAATGGGCAAAAGACCTGAACAGACACCTCTCCAGGGCGGACATACGCAAGGCCCAGAGACACATGAAAGGATGCTCAGTGTCAGTAGCCATCAGAGAGATGTAAATTAAAACCACAGTGAAATATCACTTCACACCAGCCAGAAGGGCCATCACAAACAAATCAACAAACAAGTGTTGATGAGGATGTGGAGAAAAGGGAACCCTAGTGCACTGTTGGTGGGAATGCTGACTGGTGCAACCACTGTGTAAAACAGCTTGGAATTTCCTCAAAAAACTAAAAATGGAACTGCCTTTTGACCCGGCAATTCCACTGCTGGGATTATACCCTAAGGATTCTGAAACACCAATTCAAAGAACCTATGTACCCCAATGTTCATAGCAGCACAATTTACAATAGCTAAGAATTGGAAGCAACCTAAATGCCCAACAGTAAATGAGTGGATCAAAACATTGTGGTATATTTACACAATGGAATACTACGCAGAAGAAAGAAAGAGCTACTACCCTTCACAACAGCATAGATGGAACTGGAGTGCATTATGCTAAGTGAAATAAACCAGGTGGTGAAAGACAGATACTGTATGATCTCACCTATAAGTGGAACCTAATCAACAAAATAAACAAACAAGCAAATTATAACCAGCAACATTGAAATAAAAAACAAACTGACAGTAACCAGAAGGGAGGAGGGTGGGGGATAACTGGAGTAAAGGAAGAGAAGGGTCATCAAGGAACATGCACAAAGGACCCATTGACAAAGCCAAATGGGGGAAGGATTGAGGGTGGGAGTGGGGAAGTGTGGGACTGTGGAAAGTGGTGGGGGAAAATGTTGATGTGGGGATGATGGGATGGGGTGCAAGGCACAGGGGATAAAAGGGAGAGAAAAATGAAACAATGATAATGGCATAATCACTAAAATATACCAAAAAAAAAAAAAAAAAAAAAAACCGGAATCCAGAGCCACTCAAAGGGAATGGAGGGAGCTTAGATAAAGAAAAGGGAGATAGGCATCTTATTTCATCTCTGAAAAATTTTTATGTAGTGGATTGTTCTTTGCCTCCTGTGCTCATTTGAGTCTTGAAAAGCAGTAGGTCAGAGAGGTGTCCACAGAACAGGCAGTAGTACACATGTTGGTGAGACAAGGACATATGATTGTCCTGTGGGTCTAGTGTAGGGCACTGTAGTAGTGGGGAGGGGAAGGCGGAATGCAAGGTGTGGGAGTCTAATTACAGGCAATTCTCAAAGACAGTGAACTGCACAGTTGGAGGTTCCCTGTAGTCCTCCCACAAAAATCACACATGCAATTAAGTATTTGGAAACCTGCCCTACAGTGTGTTGTTAGATAGCATTGGTAGTGAAAAGTCCACTCATTTCTCTTCCCCACCCCAACCTGCTGAAGGGGTAACCTATAAGAAAAGGAAATAAGGAAAGGAATTTAACTATCTCAAGAGGAGGACTTTGTTGGAATCTAGGTCACGTGACCACAAGCCTATGTGTTCAAGTCTATGAGCACAAGCCTATGACAGGGATTAAAATCTGTGGGATTACCCAAAGATATCATTTAAGGATGAAGGAAAAAAAAAAAGGAAATTCACCAGCATTGTAAAAGGTAGTGATCAAAGAAAACTAAAATCATTTATTTTTTTGTAGTCCACTGATTACAGATAGTTTAATAAATTGGTTGAAGTAATTGCTTGACAAGAAATAAATAATGGAAAAATGACCTATTATTATGATTGTACCAAAACTCCACATAATAATTTTGACTTCAGCCTTAGGAAAGATTATGCTAAATAATTTCATTCAGATAGGTTAATTATTTAATAATCTAAGAATGGGGTAGAACTCTTTACAGCTAACATGCATGGCAGACCCTAAATTTGTAGGCTTAATAAATGCCTATTTCAAATAAAGTAGCTAACAATCAATACCTGGTTTTAGAATTTTGAACAGTAAATTATCTTTTCAATCTATGACATGAAAATGGAGGATCTCAATCTATTATCTGAATAAATACAAAGATACTTCTTAAGATAGCTTTGGCCTAGTCCACAGGCCTTTTTAAAAAAGCACTTCAGGTTAAGAGGTAATGAGAATTTCTGGAGAGAAATATAGTCTCATGCTCTTATGACTTTATTTGCTTTGCCTCTGTGAAAGCACAGGGATCACCTATCAGTCAGTAACCGGAACAAGCATTTACCCATATCCTAGATTCATCATAGCACAGTAACCTGAGGAAAAAGTGCTAGAGCCAGACTGCCTGAGACCAAACTCTTCATGTTTGTTACTTTAGACAAGTTACTTAACAACTTTGTGCCTAAATTTTCTCATTTTTCAAAAAATGGGCTAATAGCTATTTTATTTCATAGTGTTTTTGTAAAATAAAAATTTGAATAGTGTACACATCTCTCAGAATATTAATGTTACACAAGATACCAATTATAGATTTGCTATAAGCAGCTCTTGCCAAAAACCAACATAAACATTATCTGAGAAAGAAAAGAAAAAGGGATAAGTATATATTGCCCTAGCTTCTCCTAAGTTTTATTCCTGTTTTCACCTTTGTACCTGAACCACCTTATTTTGACACCCTGACATTTTTCTGGATTATATTTCAATATTCATACAGCTCATTATTAAAAAAAAGGGTAATAAAGAAGATTGCATAGGCATGCTTTTATGTAAAAATATACCTGATACTTCTAAAATTTAACAGTAGCAAAATTATTTTTCATCTCCTAACAAAATGATATATACTTCCTTTTTAAACATGCAAAAAGGTTTTATCCTTTTTTTATTCGTTAGATATATAAGAAACAAAATATATTGATCAACTGAAACCATATTATACAAGAATTCTTCTATAGTAATCTCTCCTCTTCTTCAAATATTTTACATTTCATTATTATAATTCTAGAAGCTCAAGTTAAATCCTACTTTGGTAGTAAATCAAATTTAAATTATAAAAATAATTTAGAGTACTATGTGTCAATTACTATGGAGGTAGACTTTCCCAGCCCATTGAACCATCATTTCGCTGTACAGTGAAATGGAGTCAATTAGCATTTACCAGTAAACTATATATAAAGAGTAGGAGTCAATAACTATACAATTTGCCTGTGATAAAATTTCCCATTAAGTCCCCTACTTCAGGTGGCATGGTCAGAAAGACAGAAAGAAAAGAAAAACAGATTGAGGTCGACAGCAGAGATGGAGAAGGAGAAAGAGAGAGGAAAATGATGAGGAGAGAGAAAGGGGAAGGGAGAGGGAGTTGGAGAGGAATTTTAATAATGGGTGCAAACATCATAGATTACAGTTTCCAGTCAGTCATGGGCTAGGGATTAGTGGGATTAATGAAATTTGTACCTCATTTCTAACCTTCTCAAGAATAGTAGGGATTATTTTTAATTGTGAAAATAACATACAATTATACATGGATTTGTAAATGTCTAATGATTACTTTGCATAAGGAAATAAATACCCCCAAATGTGTTGTTTCATTTGTTAAATACATTAAATATAAGCCCCATGTGTTATACAACAACTTAGACAATTTCAATTTTTTCCTGGGTTGGGAATTTGAAAGAAGATTTGAAGGTAACAAAATGTATCCATTTTACCTAAATTCAAAGTACACAAATAAAGTAGTATAGTATTCAGCCAGACTGCAATTACATTAGGAATTCTCACTACATCTGGATGCAAGTTCTTGGCCTTCTGCCTCAGGAGGTGCATTCCATTGTAAGATGAAATGGAAGCATGTATGGACCACTTTAATTTAGGAATGGAGCCCTATCATTCTTCACCCAACTTTATATATTGCAAGTAACTGTCCTTTAGAACATGCCAATTGAATACAAATAAAATCCACCAATCAGAGGTTTAATAATGAGCCTTTTTGATACCTGATTACAATCTGCTTGATACAGCATGAATCAATCAATATTCCACTTTTATCTTAACTCAGGACTTTTCAGGGGGCAGAGTCTAATCTAAAAGCAAATCTAGAATCATATAGAAAGATCTCCCTGGAGTTCAAACCAAATGAATGAAAATTGAAAACCAAATTTTCTTAAATATGTATGCATTACCTAGAAAATTGATTGATTAAAAATCACCAGACAATTAAAATGGAATACAAAACATTTATTATGGATGTCTTTCAACATTTCAAACATCCTGAGCAGCAGATAAAACATATAGCAATAATAATTAATGCAAAAAAATTCAAAATATATCTTACATAAAACCATCATAGGAAGTACATGTCTTCATTATAACTAATATTTTGTTCATAATTTTATCTACAGCTTTGTTTTGATATATTTTATGGTTCTAATCATATAAATTTGATACTTCATAAGGGGCTGTAATCTTACTAGAAATGAAGGTAAAAGGATATCAAATCAAACTAACCAATGATCTGAATTATCCATGTATTAAATCTTGCTCAAAATACAGTATTAGGATTATTTTCCTTTGGGTATTCAAACTCAGAAATAGTCTGAAATTCCTATTAGTAGTTAAATTTATTAAAATGTAAAAAATAGGCACCCATATTCCAAACAAGTAGAACGGTGCCTGAAAGTGCGTGCTCAATGAAAAAAAAATTTGTTAAATTTATTAACTTGTTAACTAGTATTTTTTGCTTAATCATCCATATGCTTTATTTCTTGAAGACTAGTTTGAGTATCAAAGTACTATAAATCACTTGTTTGAAATTTTGTTTTACCACTATTATAAAATACATTGCCCAAACATCATGGTATGTTTACCTGTTCCTCCAGCACTATTAAAAATTTATGAAAGACTCATTAGTAGTTTATGATAATTAATAGTATCATTTAGAAAAATTCAACTCCTAGGAGATGAGGATTTGTGTCTTCCCTATCAATTCTCCTTTTTTGACTCAAGAAAACACTTCAATCATAATATTTAAACTTTTTTCTATTTGCTCATTGTTTGTGGCAACAAGTACTGATTAACTGTTGTATCCTAGGACAGATACTCTGTCCTACCTAACTGATACTGCCATTACTTCCTTTTCCTGGATCAGTTGTGACTGTTTCTGAAATGTCCAATGTTATAGTCAGTTCCCAGTGTTTACTAATTGCTGACTGCATTCTATTTTGTTTTTTACAACCTGTTTTGTATCACAGTACTTGTGATCACTCTTTACTATCTCTTTCTATTTTGAGTATGTATTAGTCAAGGTAAATAATGTCTGCTGTGTAATAAACAACCTTGAAATCTCAAAGGATTAACAATATAAAGTTTTATCGTTCACTCATAAGGAAGCGCAACATGGTCCCTAGGAATGAGAAGAAAAGATTCTGATGTGTGGAGAAATTCAGAGAGCCAGCATAATAGCTGAAGGCTGGCCATCTCTAACACATGGTTTCAAATTCATATCCAATCAACCAAAGAGAGAAAGAGACTGTGTAACAGCTCTGAGTTGCCTTACACCAGAAGTGGCACATCGCTTCTGCTCACATTTCAATGCTGTCAATCACTTCTATGACTCCACCTATAATCAGAAAACTAGAAAACATAGTTTAACTGTTCATGAAAAGGGAAAAAAAATAATGAGTATCTGGCCAATATTTGACACAAATATTACATAAACTCATGGTCCTTACAGACTTGACTTGTCCCAAACAATTATTTTTTACCACTATCATTGTCATCTTGATATAAAAATTGTTATGATATTCCCAGAGTAAGGTTCCACAATACTTCCTGAAAGGATGTTAAGTCTGAATTTTTTTTTTTTAGTCCAAGCAATGGAAAGATGTAAAAGATCCCTCCTAATCCTCTCTCTGCTCAAAACAAGGATTCAGCTAAATTCTCAATCCTTTTAAAGTGGAGAATAGTAGTAAAATCCAACACAAAGGCACCAGGGATAGATAGACATGGGCCAGGATTGCTGCAACTGCTGGGTTAGTTTTAACGGTGATACAGTGAAAGAAAGGGCTGGGCAAAAGTCAGTTTACAGTTGTGAGTACACAAAACAGAGTTTATTCTTGTATTATTATTTATTAATTACACATTGTATTATTTTTCCATATGAACAACTATAAACTACTTTTGCCCAACCATGTATATAGTTAAGATTATGAGTTGAAATTTATATTTTAATTTAATGTCATGTACCCTTTTTTTAAGAATAGTAATGGGCTTTTATTGACAATTATGCTTTCTACAGCTTTGACAATTGTTATTGAGACTTTGTTTAAAGCTTTTCAAGGCCCAGATGGGAGCCTAATCAAAGTATTTCCAGATGAATGATGCTTGAACTGAGTCGTTTTTTAAATACACCTTTGACTGTAATAAGAAAACTGGTCTGACTTCTGTAGCTAATAGTCCAAGTATGTCAAAAGTTTCCTTTTGAGCTGAATGGAAAGTTATAGAGAAGATATACTATACTCTCTTACAGGGAGAATATAGCTTACCATACTACCACATAAATTGTTATAATATTCTAAAACTTTATGTAACTAAGTTTCAGGTTTCCTTTTTTCCTTCACACTTTAAGGAACATATCATCACTTATTTTTATTACTGAAGCTTGAAATTCTAGAAGTTATTTTGTGTATTTCCTTTGCAGGGCCTTTTCTATTCCCAAATTCATTCATATGCAGAATTACCCATGAAATTCTGAAGAAAACAGGATGTCATTCTCTAAATGAAACACTTGGAAGGAGGATATTTCTATTTCAAGCCTCCAGTTTATTTTAATTTATTTACCAATGGAGCCAAGATTTGCAAGAACAGTCCCACATTCTCATGCTGATTCTAAGTGCAGGAATCTACATCTTGACCTTTGTATTAACTGACACAATATATCCTTAAAAATAGAGTATTCCAACCATATGTGCCAGAGCCCCAGTGCTTTCCAATCTGAGCAAACATTACTATGGAAAAGCTTCAGTCTTCAGAAGGGGGTTTCACACAACTGAAGGTGAATTAAAAAATAAAAAAGAGAGCAAATGCTAAGCTTAAAATACATTGTCAAAATACCAGCATCAAAAATAGAGTGAAAATGTATGCCTCAACCTAAGCAGTTTTTGTCTGTCACTCATTTATTTCATGGTTTATCATCATTCTCAAGTGAATATTATCAAGAAGATGCTTCTGTCTCTCCAGTCTCCATCCCATCTCCCCTGAGTACTCTTCATATATATATATATGTGTGTATATATATACACACACACACACACACACACACACACACACACACACACAGATATATATGTATATATACTTTTTAAAAGATCAAGTGGTAGTTTAATTTATTAGATTTGCTAAATCTAATAAATTTATGGACATTTATGAGAAGGGCAGATATAGCTCTCTGTGACAAGACCCTGTCTCTTCCACAAGCGATTGAATTAAGGTTGACACCTAACCTAAGTTGTGCCAATTTCATTACCTTCCACATATCAAATCACATAGGTAGCAGCGTTTAAAGCTGAAAGCTGAGTCACATAATCACGAACTACAAAACATCCCAGGTTTCTGGCCATTCTGAAACCTTTATTTTTCAGTGTTTCCTTTGATTCCTTGACATTCTATTTTATTGCTTAAGTTACCTCAAGCTTTTGTTTTTTCTCTCTTTTGCAACCAAAAATACCTTGCATAAGAGAGTAGTAATTTAAAAATCTATTTGTGAAAGCAGTTGTGTTCTGTAATTCAGACTTTCTTTTTTATCTTTCCTTATTAATAAACTGAAGAAAAATACTTAATTACCATTATATTTTATAGTACATCATAAATCCATCAAAAAACTATAAGAATTTTCTTAATTTGTTTCTACTGTATTTTAATAACAAATACAAATGATCTAAATACAGGTGAAAATTATATCTCCGTAAAGCCTATTAAATAAATCAATGGCAATGTTTTTCAGATTTCTCTTTTCTTAGTTTCTACTGCTAATCCTAGAAATGCAGTCCTATATTTGAGGAATCTTTAAAATATTTAAAAATAGACTACCTAACTTTATAATATTGCTTCAAATATTATTATTACTGCTCATGGCATTTTGTCTAAATACACACCCTAAATTCACTATTCTTAAATGATTACCATATGAAGTAAAATCCCTATTTTACATTATACTCTATTTGCAGAAATGTGAATTGTACAAAATGAGTAATTGTATATAAAGGAAGATTTTACTGACGATAATTAAACTTTCTAAATTTTATTGTATTTTATTGTATATTATTTTATTAACCTGGGGAAAAGAGGACATCTTACACAGCTTTTAACAACCATCATCATTCAATTAAATAGACTATTTGAAAAATAAAATTATAATGGTAAACAGCTAAATTGGATCATTCCGAAAATCTTCTAATCACTTTTCTGGTTTGTTTTTAATTGTTGTATATTATTGCCTTATGTTTCCTTGAGTCAGCTACCCATCAATTCACAATTTATTATAACCTTTCAACTCTCCTTCATGTCTCTAGCTCCTTCCTTTCTTATGACCCCAAATCCAGTGCAACCTGTACCTTATCCATTTTAAGAAAATAATACTGTTGAAAATTATTCAAGATTCTCCAAATTGGCACTAGCTGATCCAATACAAACTATTTTTATAGAGTCAAGCATTTGTAATACATTTTTCTAATCTTCATAATAGCCTTTTTAATTTATAAATTAGGTACAGTAACAATAACATCTAATATAAAATAGATTATAACAATATAACAATTGTTATATTGTATAACTGTTATAACAATTATAACAATATACTATAATAAAAGTGTGGTCTCTCTCAAAATATCTTATTGTACTGTATTTATGCTTCTTCTTGTGATGGGAGATGATAAAAATGCCTATGTGATGAGATGAAGTGAGGTAAATGAGATATTGTAAAGTCAAATAAGGGTTACCTGAACACAAATACTATAATCCTGCAACAGTTGATCTAATAACTTAGTCAACTTCTAAGTGACTAAGGGTAAGGGGACTCTACAGTGTGGAGATGCTGAACAAAGGGATGATTCAGGTCTTGACCTGTATGGAGCAAAACCGCATGAGATTTTATCTTGTTATTCAGAATGGCCCACTACTTAGAACTTATGAATTGTTTATTTCTGGAATTTTTCACATAATATTATTGACTGTAATTGGTGGCAGATAACTGATATAGCTGACAAGAGAAACCACAGATAAGGGGGGGAACTACTGTACTATTCTCATGAAATATATAAGGGGATGAGAAAAATAGGAGAGGGGAAGAAACCTGTAAACATGTACATGCAGATGAAGTCCAGCCATCAGTCCAAAATCCAGGGAGTTTTAGCACAGAAAGCTCCTCAGAGCCATCTTACCCTGAAGCAAACTGTCTTATACACCCTGAGGGCAATCTAAGGGAAGAATGTAATTCAAATATTAGCAGCCTATGCTCAAACTGGGAGATGGGCAATCTCAAATCAGTAAAGGAAATCTTGGCAAGGCAGCAACAGTCTACCACAACCACCAAGTGCTTCTAAATGTAGAGATTTGAGAAACTGCAAGGCATAATCTAGAAGAAATGTGGTTATTATGATCAGATTAATTTTGGTTAAATTCCAGCTCTGGGATTTAATTTTTGTATTAACTTGGACAAGTTATTTCACATCTATTGGCCTAGTGTTCCTGAACAAAGTGGGATTCAGCTACCTGCTACTATACACAAACATAACACAATCATTGGTAGGGAAGGAAAAAGGTCTTGACTTACAGGGTGCCCAATTTGGGGATATGGGTTTCCCCGATCCAAGCCACTCCCTTCTACAAAATACAGAAATCCCCTTGTTCCCCAAAAGACTGAAATCCAAATGCATGTTCAAAGTCTCCCATCCATACTTATTTGTACTTTTGAAGTCCAAGGCTGTTATGCGAACAGGTCTCCATGTCTCCAGCTCCAGGCTCTCTCTTTCTCAGGAGTGCACATTTCTGGAGCTGGCATCTCCATTTCCCCACTGCCCCTTCTTCTCACTCCGTGGGCTGGATCATGCTGCCCGATCACTGTAGCTGGTCATGCAAAGGGCTCTGTTCACAGGACCCAGGCATCCAAGGCTACTTGTGCCCCCAGAGCCAGCAAACATTCCTGGTTCACACATCTGTTGCTGCTCTCAGAGCAAGAGAATGGGGGCAGTCCAGGACTCGTGCCATGTGGTACAAGCCTGCTCTCCTGACTGTACAAGCAAGTCGAGTACAAGAGCCTGGTCTTGTGAATGCTCTGGTGTCTCTCCAACTAGGCAGCGTGAGAAAAGCACAAAAAAGGCCCCAAAATCCCATTGCAAGATGGAAGTATCCAAATTCCCTGCCATTCTAGATTGGTGTCCCCTGTGCATATGAGCCTACACAGCATTTCTGTCCTCCCTTCTGCTGCCGTGATCCGGAAGCAGGTAGGAGGGTTTCTAATCATGCACAGGGCCACAGAGTCTCTGCTCAGCGTGGGCTGTCCTGCTCACACCCATGATACATGTGTGTCATGACCTTTTCGGCCTGCACATACTTTGTGAAAGCCATGACATGAGCCACATTGGTTGTTTACCCTTCCCCAGGGGCATAGCAGCCTGTCATGACCCAGCTGTGGCTTCAATCCACCACCTTGGGGTTTCTGGCAATCCCTCCCTCACTTTGGAGAGCACAGCCTCTTCCTGCCACCTGGAGTTCCTGCTCCCCTCTGTCCAGTAATCTGGCCAGACGTCTCTGTTACACGAGGAACTTTCCTTTGTGGTGATTAGAGGGATTTAAAGCTTTTGTCACATAGCAGGCACTCGATATCTAATAAGCATTAATAACACAATCAAGCACTTGATAGTGGCTTTTCAAATATCTGTATCAATTCAAAGAACATTTATTCGCTATACAAAAATTATTTAAAGTAATTTAAAAGTAAATTTCTGCTGTAGCTTCTCTCAAAGAAAGAAAGAAAGCCACTAGAAATTATATAACAAACACATATCAAACTGTTTTTACCATCTTCATTTTTAAACTTTGTCCTAAAATCAAAGGAACAATGCAGTTGTCCATAAAATCTCAGTCTTTCCTCTTTCTCTGCCACCCCAAAGCTACATTCCTTTATCAGGCCATCTTGAAGTTTTCTGTTTGTATTAGTTTGCTAGGGTCACCATAACAAAGTACCACAAACTTGGTGGCTAAAACAATAGAAATTTATCTTCTCACAAATCTGGAAGCCATAGGTCTGATATCTGTCAAGGTGTTGGTGGGATTGGTTTCCTCTGTGGCTCCTTATGTGTTTCTTCACATGGCCTTCCCTCTGTGTGTGTCTGTGTCCTAACCTCCTCTTCTTATAGGACACCAGTCATATTGGATTAGAGACTACCTTAATTATCTTATTTCAATTTAATGATCTCCTTATGGGCCCTATCTCTAAAAATATGGTCACATTCTGAGGTTCTAGAAATTAGGACTTCAACATCTGGATTTTGGGGGAATTGGAATAGGTCAGCCCTTAAGGCTTACGCTTGTCCTGTGGCTAACATTAACCAGACATTTTCTATTATTTTCAGAGACCTTGTGTTTCCTAATGTAAACCTTATTGGCTTTTCTGACTTCACAAATTTATTTATTATTTGTTATTGTGATAGGTATAAAAATGACCCAGGAGTCACTCTCATGAAGGAAAAACTCTTTTGGGTACTACTTTGGCAGGTGAGAGTAAGTAAATATGGACATTCATGAATTAAAAGTTTTCCTATCACATTTTATAATAAAAATAAATTTTAAAATAATTTAAAATAAGTCTTATAATAAAACACCTCATTGAAATTCAATGTTGGTAGTAGTAATACATGTTAAAGTTGGCAGTGATCACCATAGTGGGGATGTGAGTATGACTGTTTCACTTTTTCCTTAGGCAAAGGTTTGTTTTGTTTTAATTTCAAATCCAGAGTAGAGAATAGACTGAACATTTACAGAGATGGTATTTGTTCTATAAAACATAAATTTTTTGCAAACAAGATTATCAGAAAGAAAATTATTAAATCAAGATTATTTTGTTTAAACATATATCATGTTCGAGGGAGTTGAGCAATACATGTTCCTGTAACTGGTGCCTGAAAGCAATGCCAGGTCTGGACAAACACAGCTCATTATGTTACCGGACAGGGGTATGGCCCTGAGTGGGTCTGCCTAGAGTCAGCTGTAGTGTGTGGGTTCTTGATTTTGTATAGCTAAGATTTCACAACATGAGTCCAAGTGACTATGAGGATATATTTATTAAAGCCGGGGTCAGTAAAACAAAGAAGGGCTTAGTATAGAAGAAGCAACAGGAGAACCTAGGCTGGGGTGCCCTTATCTCACTGGGAAGTCAGAGTAAAGGGGACTCTGGGTATAGATTCAGGAGATTAGCCTGGGACAAGCTGCCAGATGTTCATTGCCTTATAGTTTAGAAGACACATGCCTGTGAAGAAAGAAGTGGGGGGAGAAGAAGAAAAAGGAAATGGCACTGGCTGCTCCCTGGAGGGAGACCACCTGGGTCCTTTGTCTTGATGCTTTTATTTCTTTTTTGGAGCCAGGAATCTGAGCGAAGATCTCAAAGATCTTAGAGCAGGTTTTCAGCAAGAAAATTCATCAGTTCTTCAGGTGCGACCTTTCAGGGTTGTGTTTTCCACTGATTGGTCAGTGGCAGGGTGAGGAGGCGGGTCTTTAGTCATTGCTGTTGCTTCTGGCATCACCCACCTGGTTTTGCTGCTTTCCCTGCCTGGAGCTGAAACACAACCGAGGCCTGGATGTTATCCCCTAGGTGTTATCTTCAGGGAGGAAAGGACAGGGGAAGAAAGGTTACCCTGGGGGTGAGGTCCTTGTTTTCCCAGTTTTGACCCCTGCCAAGCACTTGGGGCCTTCCACCCTGGTGACAATCTGCTCCTGGCTATAAATTGTTTGGCCATTATGTTCAGCTATCTGTCTCAGTTTCCCTATTCCACTTGCCAAGGAATTTTCCTAGCTTCTTACTATTTTGTCTCAGAGAGAGAGGATCATTTATACACACACACAGCCCCACACATTTTTCAATTGGGAGAGTCTGCTACTGGGCTGCCTACTAAGGAAAGAAGTCTCCTGTCTGGGAAACACATTGTATTCGCCAACTCAAAGAAGTGGAAACCCCTTTTGAAAAGAAACAGCCTAAGGATCAAAACCAAGCCAAACAATGAAGTGAGAAGTACAGGGTATCAATTTACAAAATACTTAAAACAGGAGAGAGAGAGAGACATCTAAGAACAGTTAATATTTTTAAGTTAATGTGCATTTCTTTTGTAAGAGATATTCACCATTACTTCCTTTTTATGTAATAAATAATTTTCCAAGTTATGCCTGATTATTGCTAAATAACCCAAAGCTTTCCATTCCTTTATTACTTTCCAGTATGAATTTTTAAAATGAGCCCAATGGCTCAGACCCTTCAGAATCATCATTAGCTTACCAGTCTTTATTTATTAATGTTTCTTCCTCACATCTTTTGCTTCCTTTTCTCCAAACTATTTGTAAAATATTCTCTTCAAACCCTTGCTACCATGACTTATTTCTGCCTTTTTTTCTACTACCGAAAAACTACAAAAAAAATAGCATCACTTTGTTGTACTTTCCCTTTTTTCCCTTTTCAACATCAGATTTAATTATGATAAAAATAGAATCATAAACATATTTTTGTAAAATACTACTAATGACTTAACAGCACAGTTTGTTATAATTACCTATATATTTTGAAGCTGTTTGAAAAATATAAGCATATAAGGCCCATCTAATTTATGATGGATATAGATGTATGTATATAAATTTATACAAAATAATACATTCACAGGTTCTTCATGACACTGTACATTAACATCAGCAATATGTACTAGAAATCTTTGACAGAGTATGTAAAACACATATGTTAAGCTCACTTAAAATATTATGTATATTTACTGGACTGGAGGCATAGGGAAACACGTGTACTCCCCTTCTAGACTGAGGTACGCCTCAGCCCCACTGCCCCCCGCTTCTGGGTATATTTACGGCAGATGTCTTTCAGCTACTTCACTCTCAGGAAATTGTCCTCAGCTAAAAAGGATGCTTTTATTCAAGGTCACATCTCTCTCCAGGAGGTTAGCACGCATCCAATGATGGATTGATATTGAAATATAAACTCCTGGTGCCCTTGCCTCAAGTTGAAACAATTCTGAAGCATTGTCCCATCTCTAGAGCATCGATATAACCCAGAAACCCTTGGTACAATCACATCATAGTTCACTTCTTCCCTTTGTCCAATCTTGCTTCTTTCATTCTTCCACAGATGTTAATCCAGACTGTAGTTCTTTATAAATTTTCAGCATTAAAAATCTCAGCTTCATAATCCATTTCCCAGGCAAACCACCATAAAAGTGTCTGTACCATTGCTGGCATAAGAAAGCAAACTCTAAAATGGGATTTTTGACCTGGACCACTTGTCACTCAGGTGCAATGTAAGATCCGATGGGTTGCGGATTGTTCCATGCAACTGTTAAATTTTGCCAATAGTTAACATCTTATATTTGTCATAAGATAGAGATGCACTGGCAGGCATAACATTTGGTGTTTTTTTTAAGTTCCCTGGAAGTGCATATTATAAGAACAATTGTATTTTCATATTTCTTGCTAGGTGCCATGCATGTACTGGAGGATGACATTAAAAAGTAGAAGGTAGTTATTCACTGAATAAAAGTAAGTGTTCAAGGCAGAAGTCCTTTCTGACAGCATAAAGGAGACTCTTATCTCCTATAGCCAGAGGGCAGAAAAACCTAAGGGAGGAGTTCATAACAATTATAAAGAAGAGCAGAGTTCCAAGGATGAGAAATCTAATGAATTGGACCAGGATCTAATTATATGAGTAGCAAAGTTCAGGCAAAGTTAATTCTCTGTCCCCTCTAAATGAGTCATATTTGCTGTGCCAACCGTTGTTGGGAAAGAATAGGGTACTGAGACCTGGCTTGAGGACATCTATTTCACTGAACCCAAAAACCATGAGATTCCAGGCTCTGCTGAACTCTCTCTGGACTTGGAAAAAGGGCTCACTCCTTACTGTCAGAGGGTAGAGCTACCTGCTTGTTTAAATACATAGTGGAAGCCCCTGCCTTTCAAGACAACATGTGTACCTTTTAGGGCCAACCCACAACTCCCCTCACTGCCAAGCACCGATTACTAAAGCCACATCATAACATAACACTGGTAAGTTCTGGAGATCCTCCTACAATACAGGACATAGCACTCTGGCAAAGATCTCAGGAAACAATATCACCATGTTGTTCTTAGAAGTGTGTAGAAGCCTACAATGCCAGGGGTGTCCAACCTTTTGGCATTTCTGGGGCACCCTGGAAGAAGAAGAGCTGTCTTGGGCCACACATTAAATATATAAACACTAATGAAAACTGATGAGCAAAAAAAAGGTTTTAATTAAATTTATGATTTTGTGTGGGCCATATTCACAGCCATCTTGTGGCTCATGGAAACCCCAAGGTGGTAGATTGAAGCCACAGTTGGGGTGTGACAGGCTGCTATACCCCTGGGGAAGGGTAAACAACCAATGTGGCTCATGTCATGGCTTTCACAAAGTATGTGTAGGCCGGAAAGGTCACGACACACATGTATCATGGATGTGAGCAGGACAGCCTACGCTGAGCAGAGACTTTGTGGCCCTGTGTATGATTAGAAACCCTCCTACCTGCTTCCAGATCATGGCAGCAGAAGGAAGGACAGAAATGCTGTGCAGACTGATATGCACAGTGGACACCAACCTAGAGTGTCCTGCATGTGGCCAATGGGCCATGGGTTGGACACCCCTGGTACAGTGTGTTAATAGACCCACCTGTGGCTGACTGTGAAAGAAAGGATCAAAAAGCTCAGAGAAGTAGGTAAGTTAGAGTGGATATATGATGTAAAGCTGAAAACTCCACCAGCTACCTTTGTACTTCAGAAGGACATGAAGGGTTCCTCGTTTACCAACATGGTAAAGAATGCACTAGTAAGAAAACACTAGCATTAGTCTAAACCTCAATGTTTGTTGTCCCCTGTAATAGGACCAATGGTAACAGATTTTGATATAGAATTAAGCTCACTGACAGCAATGGAGATTGCACATGCCCCCTCCTTTTCTTCCTACGCCCATAAAAGAGGCCAGGTGGAAACATTTAACCATCAGAAGCAAGTGGAGTTAATATTATCCTAATGAAAGGCAATGTTGGATTGAAAACCAAGTAAGCCTGATTGCAAGGAGATATGGAAATGGCAATTAGAACACAGAGTCCCTAGGGCCAATAAAGTTGGACGACCATTGAGGTCTTGTTTGATTTATGCAATCAGGGGAGAGGAGGAGAGAAAAAGGAAGGAGAAGAGGGAAAGGGGAACAGAGGAAAAAAGGGAGAAAATTATCAAGAAACTGAATCTTACTGTCTCAAAGTCATGATCCTTTGCCAAGTTTGTGGACCTGAGCCTATGTCCAGACTCTGACTGACAGAGGAGATGCCAAGTTCTTAGAAGGAAGGAGCCAGTAACACCACATCAGAAGAACATGGCCCATGCCCTGTGGCACTTCCACTGTTGCATCGATATCTCTGACTTTTACCTGTGGCCATGTGGAGTGCAATTTCATATAATCAGATGATAGAGAAAAAGAGCAAGCTTTGTTCAGAGATAGATAGGTCCCACAAGTGAATGTGAGTTAAAATGTTCTGCTTCTGTACTTATTGTTCCACTGAAGACAACATTAATAGGTATTTTTTTAATGAATAAAGTGTCAGGTGTCATGCTTAGTCATCACTTTGTATAGAAAGAAAAGTAGCCCAAGGTTAGACTATTTAAGGACGCATGAAGTGACAAGTGGTATGGCTGGTTGGTCCGGGCCTAGAAGAAGAAACATCTGAAGATTAGGTATAAGGTGGTACAGAAGGAGACGTGTTGATGGCATTATTGAAGTGGGCACACAGGATGAGGTTCTTTATTTTGTATTTTTTATTAGCTCCCACCAAAGAGTATACACTACAGAAAAGTAAACAAACAGGAAGACAAAATTGCTTGACTGTTAATTCTGAAATGATCAGCCAGCATCTATCACTGTTTACTGCATAGCTACCACAATAGATTCATGAAAGACTCATGGGAATAAAGATGGAAGGTATGCATGGGGCCAACTGTGTAAGTTTCCACTCAACAAAGCTAATTTAGCTCCTACTATCGTTTAACATCCAACTTTCCAGCCAAAAAGACCAGCACCAAGTTCTGATATGGCATCTTACCTAAAGAAGACAAATCAGTTATTTGGTGGAACATTGATTACATTTGGCTTCTTCCCCTCTGAAAAGCAAATAGTTAATTCTGAACAGAAAGAACATATATCTAGGTATAGGTCTATATTTTCTAAATCACAATTTATACACTTTAAAAGCACTAAATCCACTGAAAGACACAGCATGACACTGCTTTGTACTACACAAATTTATAGAAAAGAGGTACACTGGGAGGCACAGGACCATTAAAACCTCTGGTCTCATACAATACCTCCTAGAAGCTCTGGATTTGCTGTGTCCTCAAGGAAGAGAATATATTCTCTAGAAACCATGCTTTGGAGAAAGAGTGAGAATCATATATAATCTCATCAAATGCTTACATTATTAAGAAAAATTAAGTAAATTCCCAATGTTGGAACACATAAACAAAGGAATAAGAATTTCATCTCTGATCTCCTCTGACTTACTGTTTTTTCTTTCCACCATGAAACAGTGCCCTTCCGTATTTGTACCTAGATCAAAGGACTGAACAAATAGAAGTAAATGGTCTCCCAGGAATAGGTGACCAAGGTGGCACTTTAGGGCCTCATTCATATACAACAAAGTTCACATTTGTTTAATATTGACAAGCTGGAATTAATCTACATATCCATCATTAGGGAATTAGTTTTATGAAATGTGGTATATATACAAGATACATCAGTATGCAACCATTAAAATTTTTTTTGATTGACTTACCCAGGTTATAGTTAGTAATAGCATCTGTCCTAGAGCATGGGTGTTTACAATCTAATCCAATGACCTTTCCACCAGGTAGCTCTGGATTGGTCTCGATCTCTCTCCTTAGATATCACGCACTAGCACCATCACCCTTCCATCCCTGACCCATGACATGCCCTTCCAAATTAAGTATTTTAAGTGAAAAATGTAATCAAACCCCGATTAGTAATGGCTATATGTGCATATAATTCAGAAATAAGTTTCATCTCTCTATTTTAAAATACTAATTTACTTTTCATTATGTTTTTTAAAGTACATAATGGCAAGAAATAATCACTATATAACAATATGTAAAAAATAAGAATAGAGACATCTGACCAAAATGGAGGTATAGGAAGGTATACTTTGCTACTTGCACACACAAAAGAAGAACAGCAACAAATTTAAGAACAAAAATAACTACAACTGCCAGAGAATCAAACTGTACAGAAGTCTGACAGTCAAGGAGTTAAAGAAGAAACATTCATTCAGGCATGTAGGAAGGGTAGAGACAGAGACAGGAAGCTGGGGAGGAGGAGACACACTGCAAGGCTACAGCTGGCAGATGGGGCAGTCCCACATTTGCATGCAGATAAACTGGGAGGAACAACTAGGGAGTGAGAGAGACCGTGCAACCCAGGGTTCTGGCACAGGAAAAGAAAGACTCAAAACCTCTACTGGTAAAAACCTGTGGGGGTGTGGGAGGGCAAGAAACTCCCAGCCTCACAGGAAAGTTCATCTGAGAGACCCACAGGGTCCTAGAATGTACACAAACCCGCCCACCTGGGAATCAGCACCAGAAGGTCCCAATTTGCTATGGGAAGCAAGGGAAGTGACTGAAAGCTGGCCAAGAGCCAAGGAAGCAACATTGTTCCCTCTCTGACCCCTCCCCCACAGGCAATGCCACAAGACAGTGACATGGGTTGCCCCACCTTGGGAAATATCTAAGGCTCTGACCCTCACAACATTATAAGCACACAAAGACAAAAAAATATGGACCAAATGAAAGAACAGATCAAAGCTCCAAAAATAGAACTAAGCAATGAAGAGATAGCCAACGTAACAAGATGCAGAGTTCAAAACACTGGTAATCTGGGTGCTCACAGAATTGATAGAGTATGGTCACAAAATGGAGGAAAAAGTGAAAACTATGCAAAATAAAATAAAGCAAAATATACAGGGAACTAACAGTGAAGGGAAGGAAACTGGGACTCAAATCAATGATGTGGAGCAGAAAGAAGAAATAAACATTCGACCAGAACATAATGTAGAAACAAGAATTCAAAATAATAATGAGGACAGGCTGAGGAACCTCTGGGACAACTTTAAATGCTCCAACATCTGAACCATAGGGGTGCCAGAAGGAGAAGAGGAAGAGCAAGAAATTGAAAACTTCTTTGAACAAATAATGAAGGAGAACTTCCCCAATCTGGCAAAGGAAATAAGACTTCCAGGAAGTCCAGGAAGCTCAGAGAGTCCCAAAGAGGTTGGACCCAAGAAAACACACATCAAGGCACATCATAATTACATTACCCAAGATTACAGATAAGAAAAGAATCTTAAAAGCAGCAAGAGTAAAAGGAGACAGTTGCCTACAAAGGAGTTCCCATAAGACTATCAGCTCTTTTCTCAAAAGAAACCTTAAAAGCAAGAAGGGGCTGGAAAGAAGTATTCAAAGTCATGAAAGAAAAGGACCTACATCCAAGATTTCTCTATCCAGCAAAGCTGTCATTTAGATTGGAAGGGCAGATAAAGTGCTTCCCAGATAAGGTCAAATTAAAGGAGTTCATCATCACCAAGGCCTTATTAAATGAAATATTAAGGGGACTAATCTAACAGAAAGAAGATGATCAAAAATATGAGCAGTGAAATGACAACAAACGCACAACTATCAAAAAGTGAACCTAAAAAAACAAAAACAAAAACAAACTAAGCAAACTGCTAGAACAGGAACAGAATCACAGAAATAGAGATCACATGGAGGGTTCTTAGTAAGGAGGGGTAGGAGGGAGAATGGGGAAAAAGGTACAGGGAATAAGAAACATAAATGGTAGGTACAAAAGAGACAGGGGGAGGTTAAGAAAAGTGTAGGAAATGGAGAAGCCAAAAAACTTATACGTATGGCCCATGGACATGAACTAAGTGGGGGAATGCTGGTGGGAGGCCGGGTGCAGGGCAGACGGGAATAATGAGGAGAAACAATAAAAATGTTTTAAAAATGAGAATAAACAAAATGTATAGAATGGTATCATTTATAAACATAAACACTGAATATTAACCATAATATGATGAACTTGGGTGTGCGTTTCATTTCTTCTTGTACTTTACCGTATATTTCAAATAGTTTTACAATTTTTTAGTCTGAAAATAAGAGCTACAGTAAGACAAAAATAAATAAAAGTAAGCAAGAAAGAATGAAAAAAAAAAGAAAACAAGTTAAATAATAGAAAACCCTTCACAAGATCTCTTGTGTACCTGATTTAAAACATTTTAAAGACATTTTTTGGAAATGACGTTACTTAGTTGGCCATATTTCTATAATCTCCAGGTGAATTGGAGTAAATAACATTTCTCCTAAATGAATAGCTAGCAAAGTAGCTCTCCAGGGAACAAAATTGCTTTAAAGTAAAAACCAGGACCTATTAGAATTTATAAAAAAAACACAGAAGTTAGTACAACGGGTCAAATGTAAGCAGAAATTGCTTCTAAGGCCTGATATTGCCTTCCTCAATCTCACTCCTCCTTATTCATCTGTATTAGTTTATCAATGAAGTGAAAATGAATATTTTCTCACTCCTTCTCAATTTGTCACCCTTTTTCTTAACGAGAAGTTTGAGCTCTGCCATAATCCATAATAAGAAATAAGAAAGGACTTACATGAATTGATTTATTACTCAGAAAGCCCCTTTGGTTTATACTTTTCACTCTGTGTTCTACCCAAGTGATACAGCTATATTAAAGCCAAAGCAGCTCCCTTGATTTTTAGCACACTTGAAATAAATAAATAATACAGTGGACATAATGCATGCTAATTATGTGCATTCTCTTTTTGTTTAATGATACTTTGTAGGAGCTATATCAAAGGTCCGACTCACTTCTGATTTCACCTCAACCCTTACTTGCAGTTAATTATTGTATTAGCTTTGCTCATCTGCATAGTTGACAAGTTTTGATATGCTAATAAATACTATTTGTTACCTGAATAACCACTTTCAAGTTTAAAATAACTTTTAAGTTTCTACCATACTAAAATAAGGCATAAAATTCAGAAGACAAGAAAGTGCTTGTTTAATGTCTAATACATTTAACAAATTTTACCATACCACTTAGTTTCACAACAGAAATCCATTAGTACACTCAAAATAGGATACACTTTGAGGACTGTTTGTTCATAGTGGGTTATTTACAAAGAGCACAGTAACCTGGAGTTGTTAGTTAGCTGGAGCAAAGGGAGGAGGAGAAACAGTAGTTTCTACAGTACAGTAGGATCTGGGAGGGAGGAGTCCTTTTGAGTCAATAGCCTTGGGGGGAATGATTTCACTCTTATACAGACTCTAATGAACAAACTGAACTAACAAGGTACATGGGAGCAGATGCGCAGATGGAGAGCAGGATGACAGCTAGTGGGGGGGCAGGGAGGCGAGGGAGTGGAGGGATTGAGCAAAAAGGAAAAAGGACTCAGAAACATGGACAACAGTGTAGTGATTGCTGGGGCTGGGGGTGGGGGTATAAGGGGACTAAATGCTATTGGGACAAAATACAGTTAAAAAAATCTTCAATTTAGAGGCACAGCCAACCAAAGGCACCATAGCAGACCCAAAGCAGGGTTAGACACTGTGATGCCATTTGCCTCTTGACCTCTGGCTTTCTGTTATGGTTACACATTTTCAAAATCCAATCTGATACAGAAGACATAATCTTAAAAGTTCATAATCTAAAAAGTTCAGCTTGTCAGGACAGAGAACAGGGAGAGAATGATTAAATGTGTTTCTAAGAGGACAGAAGGAAAACATCCCACACAATTAGTGAACATAGTTTTCCTTCAATTTTAACATAAAAATATAATGATAATCCATTAACAATAACAGTTTATATTTGGGTATATCTTTTGTTAATTTATATATATATTTTCAGAGAGTTCAGGCTATGTTTTTTTTATGATGTTATCATCTAATACAATGTGATATGACATCCAGAGCGGAATATAGTTTTCTGGAAGCTTGCCAATTCAAAGCCTCCTAGATTTCCAAGAATAAAATCAGAAGGAAAATGTGTGCTTTATATTGTACATTTGTTTAACCAGTAAAAAAAAAAAAAAGGCCTATATTTTTAAGGTTTAATTTTAATTTCTCTCAGTATTTTTCATTATCCTATTTAATAAAGCACGTACATAAAATTTTCTGTGAAAAATAATAGTTCCCAGCTTTAGTCTCTCCAATTATCCATCTCTGACAGAGTTTATCTTCTTTACTTTAGATAACATTCTTGTATATTGATTTTTTGATTGTCAAATTTCATGTACTTATTAGTTTGCTAAAACTTCTGAAACTGCCAGACCAGGTACCTCAAACAACAGAAATTTATTTTCTCACAATTCTAAAGTCTATAAATCCAAGATCAAGATGTTGGTATGTTTGGTTTCTTCTGGGGGTTATTTCCTTGATTTGGCTATGACCACCTTCTCAGGGTGTCCTCACATGGTCACTTCTCAGTCTGTGTCCTAATATCTCTTCTTAAAAGGACACCAGTTATATTGCTTTAGGGCCCAGTCATATGGTCTCAATTTACCTTAATTATTTCTTTAAAGTCCCTATATCCAAATGTTGTCACATTCTGAGGTGCCAGGGATTAGGACTTCAACTAAGAATTTTGGAAGGACACTTTTCAACCCTTGACAGGTATTATCTATTTGCATTTTACTAGGAAAGATGATGGGATTGTGTATTTTTTATTTTCCCAATATCATCACACAAGCATTCTTTCTACTTTCTCATGTATCCAATATAGTTACATTATAATATGCTTAAATCAATATCACTGTTCACATTATTAATATGTAAACATTTTCATAGTGAGCTGTAAAATTATTTTTTTACTTTCCTGAAAAATATATTTTCTCTGGAGTTAAAAAGCTATCATTTTTGTTTAGTTTTCTAAGCAATTATATTATTTTAACTGAAACCACTCTGTTAATTTTAAAATATCCTATCAGTACATTCAGAAGAATATGAATTTCATAAATTTTATCTTTCTAGGGGACCTCCCTGGGGCCTTATGACCTGCTCCAGGCCAATGTGTCGTCTGTTCCTGGTGGCCTTCTGGGATCTGCTTTTGCCAACACTGTGAGTGCTCTTCTTGCTCCATTTTGTTTGGGTCACTTAAATCCTACATCCCACATTCTTGGGCTAGTTCTTGCCTGTCCTCAGATAGGTGGAGCACCTTCTCCAGTAATCTATTTAGAATAATAATGTAAAAGATAATATTTTTGAGATCTTCAATTTGTAAAACTGCCTGCATCCTGCTTTCACACACCCTACCTTCACATATAGCTGAAATAGAATCCTAGTAGGAAAGAATTATCCTTCTGAATTTTAGAGGCATTTTTTCCCTTACATTCTCTATTCTAATGTTGCTATTGAGAAATCTAATGCTAGGCTTCATTGAGACTTTGTGTGTATATGTCATATCATTTCATCCTTCTCTCTGGAAACTTGTATAATTTTCTCTTGATTCCCTGCCTTTTCTAATTTTGTACTGATGTGTCTTTCTAAGTTTGTTTAATCTTGTTAGGCATTGTATAGGTACAACCTTTCTGATTGGAAACTCATGTCCTTTAGCTATAGGACTTTTTAAAGAAACATTTCATCAACCATTTTTTCCTCTCTTCTTTGTTCTCTCTGCACTTCTCAATTTATTAAATCTCATGAATTGGTATTCAATTTTTCAATAAAATCTTATTTCCTTTCTCATTGTATTTTTGTTCTTTTCTAGAAATGCTTTAAGCTTTATTTTCTACATTTCAGTTAGGAATTGCAAACATATTTTTAATTTCTAAGAGTTATGTTATGTTACAGCATGCAGCTTTTTGCACATATGTATATTCTTGTGCTTGTTTTATGATTCTAATCATATATTTCTTGACTCAGGCTATTTAAGATAATAGTTCTTTTTTTCCCCCCAAGAATACTCTTTCTTTTCCCTAAGTTGAATTTTTCTTTTCTTGCCATTGTTAAAAATGGTTCTCTCGTTTTCAGATAAGAAGCTTCCTTTTATACCTGCTAACCCTTTCGTTTATTCATATGTACCTATCGGTGACTGTACATTGACTTTGACGCCATGAACCTGCTAGTGGGACCATTCCTGACATAAGCAAATGTCAGATTAGTTTGGTATATCTTTGGATAGTATTAAATTTTCTGAAGACATCGTCACATATACATCCCTGTCCTCTCACTGACCATTCAATTTTATATTCACAAGGCCTATATAGTGTTGTCATATGAATGATCAGTTACTTCAAAGTAAATACTTCCATACATAAATTCTTCTCTCCACCCAGGACATTTATCTTTTCCTTACTCCTCAATTTTCCTTTGAGAAACTGTCATTCTTCTGATGCCTGAGATTAGACAGCAGACTTTTTTCCTATCTCCACTTTATAGCTTCATCTAATATGCCAATAAATCCTACTATTTCTTCTCTTAGATAACCTCTCAGGATTTCCACTCTCTCTGCTTTCTTGATATTTCTATCCTGGTTCATTGGCATGCCACTGAAATCCCAGCTCGGTAAACATGAGGCCATTCAATAAATATGTGTTATAGTATCAAAATGATAAATTTCACACACTCAGTGATCCATTCAGAAATGAATGTTAAAAATGTTTCAGCCTCAAATTAAGGTATAATTTGCTTCTATTAACATAATCTATGTCACATTTTTTTTGATAGTTGAAAATGGAAGAAGAAACATGAACCCAGTGAATAAATAGTAAATGTTTTGTTATTAGTATATCATTGATTAAATTCATATGGACTTTGAAAAACACTTGCCCCAAATTAATTATTAAGTCCATGCATCTATTAAGGTGAAAGCATATTACTATTTATTCAACACTGGTTATTTTATTCAGTACCTACTATGTGTCAATTATTATGTTGGTGTTTGATTGGACTATGCTTGGATAAGGATACAAATTTGAACAAAAAAATTAGAAGGCGACCTTCCAGTCTTCCAAGTGTCATCGGAATGACAAGCTTTTATACAGCAGGATGTGATACGGTGCACTAAGTGATGTAATAAAAGTACGGACAAGGCACACAGAAGACGAAGAGCATCATTTTAAACTCCATTCAGTGAGGCCTCTCAAGGAAGCAAGAACTTGAAATGCATACAGGTATCTATGCATTTCAAGCAAAAGTATCAAATAATTGGATAGGATTAGTACATTTAAGTCACTGTGTGTTTAATTATTTTAAAAAATTATCTTTGTATTTCTATCACCTGGGATAGACTGTAACTCATACTGTGTACTTATCAAATGTTATTAAAAATTCATTCCATTCGTTAATACAAATAAATGCACCACATATGTTAGTTTAAAATTTAAAAAATATACCATATGATATATTTGTTTTTTATGGTATCATTTATCTTTGCTTCTAGAACCATGCTCTACATGCCATAGCCCCCGCCCTGAGAATGATGAATATCCCTGTTGGAAAAGACTGAGACTCATGCTAACAACACATAATAGAACAACCTGTGCAGTATGTTGCAAAACAGGAGGTTTTGTAGAAAGAGTTCTGAACCAGAAGTCAGGAAACTTAGGTTCTATTCCCAGACTTTCTTTTAATTAGCTTTGTGACCTTTTCAGAATCAATTATCATTTCTATGTCCCATGCTCTTAATTTAAAAGAGTGACTTGCACTAGATAAGGACCAAGTTTCTTTTCAGCCCCTAAGTTACATGTCAGTAAAATGACGAATGGGTAATCTCTCCTGCTTCTATTCCTTTATAATTGTGCCTGGCAAGGTATGATCTTTGCTCCTAAGGTCAGCACAGAAGCCAACTTATCTCTCTTCTGAACTCCCTCGGAGTTATATTTCTAGCTCTCTTAAGGTTATATGTGGAATAAGATTTAGAGTGAAGGCTCTGGGGCCAGACTGCCTGATTTTTGATCCAGCTTTGCCACCTCTTTACTAGCCATATAATCTTGGAAAAGTTATTTTAATTGCTTTGCTTGTAGGTTTTCCCATCTATTAATACTATTTATACTATGTATACTCTTGTAGAAAACAGGGGAAGAAGAGCCTCATTTTATGAGGACAGAATTACCCAGATAACAAAACCAGACCCAGTTACTATAATAAACGAATAGTAAAGACCAGTATTTTTATGGTATGGATACATAAACCTTTATTAAAATATTAACAAATCTAATCCAGTATTATGTAAAAGGAAAACCATGAACAAATTTATTTTGGTATGGCATATTGGTTTAATATTCAAAAATTAAGTAATGTATCTTGCCCTATTATTAATAGAAGGAAATTTACATTATTTTACAAAATATAGAAAAATAACTGCATAAATTAAATATTCATTTATGATAAAAAGTTCTCAGCATATTAAGAATAAAAGGAATTTCTTCAACCTGGTGATGATAATATAGGAAAAATATACCACTAACAACATATGTAAAGGTAAAAGACTGAATGCTTTACCTTTAAAATCAGCAAACATGGAAAGAATGTTCATTTTTTCACTTCACTTAAACATTGTGTTAGAGACACAAAACACTGCAGTAAGGTAAGAAAAATAAATAAAAGTCTCACAAATTGGAAGAGAATTAAAGTCATCTTTGTATGTAGAGTATAGCAACATTTTTATTCAAAAATAATTAAATAAATAAGCAAAGCAAGGAAACTACAAAAGATCTACTAGTCAGTTTAGCAAGATTGCATGATACAAGGTCAAAACAAATTTGATTGTGTTTCTATGTACTAGTAAGGAACAGTTGGGAATGGAAGCTTTTACAAAACACTTTTTAATAGCATTTGAAAATATTACATATGAATTCACAAAAATACTCTGCAAACTACAAAGAACTGCTGAGAGAAATTTAAGAGTGAATAAATGAAGAGCTATACTATGTTCATTCATCATAAGCTGACAATTATCCCCAACTGGTCTATAAATTCATTGCAATTCCAGCGATGTTTCTACAGGCTTTTTATGTAGAAATTAACAAGATGATTCTACAATTTATATGGATATACAACAATCCTGGTGTTGGCAAAACAATTTTGAAAATATGAACATAGTAGAAGGACTTAGACTACCTGTTTTAACATTTAGAAAGTTACAAGTATAAAGTTACTACTGTAGTCAAAATTGGATAGTACTGCTATAAGGATACAGCTATAGGCAAGTAGAGAACACAGAATCCAGAAATAGATCTACATGTTTATTATGGTTAATTAATTTTTAAAAGTTACCAAGGTACCTTAATAGGTAAAAAAGAATCTTTTCAGTAGGTGGTCCTGGATAAAACTAGATATTTGTATGAAAAAATTAAACTTTGACCCTATGTCATATATACAAATTGACTAAAAATGAGTCACAGATCTACATATAAATGTTAAAAATAAAATAAAATAAAACCATAGAACAAAATATAGGAGAAATACACAAGGCTTTGGGATAGGTAAAAAATTCTTAGGACATAAAATGCATGAACATAAAAAACAATTGATAAATTAAACTTTATCAAAATGACAAACTTAAACTCTTCGAAACAGTCTATAAAGAAAATGAAAAAGCAAGCCATAGACTAGGAGAAGGCATTCACAATACATTTATCAATCTTAAAATTTGTATGATGAATATTTAAAATCTACTGTTACAACTCAAAAGTAAGTAAAAGATCCAATACAAAATAGGCAGGAGGTTCAAATAGATGACTCACAAAAATGCGAACAAAATGTACCTGAAAATACTCAATATCATTTGTTATCAGGGAAATACAAATTAAATCTACAATTAGATACCAATACATACTCATTAAATAACTAACTTTGTAAAGATCAACCATTTCAGCTATTGATGAGGTTGTGGAGCAACTAGAACTCTCATTCTTTGCTAAGGGGAATATAATTCTACCACCACTTTGCAAAATATTTTTGGCAGTTTGTTAAATAACAAAACATATATAATAAAACCCAACAATTGCTATCCTAGGTATGTACCCAAGAGAAATAAAGATATATGTTCCAAAAAGGCATGTAAACAATTTTTTCTAGGACCTTTATTCAGACATTAAAGATATATCCTATGACTGCTTTTATATGAAACCCTAGAAAAATCTAAATTTATACTGAAAAAAGAGATTAATGATTTCCTGGGGTTGATTGCAAGAGGTTGAATTGACTGGGAAGGGACAAATGGAATATTCTGGTGTGATAAAAGTTTTCCATATATTGATTGTGACTACTTATTATGATATACACTTTAATGGGGACATTTTATTTTATATAAATAAAACTGAATGAATTTGATTTCAAAAAGTTTTCTGAGGCTGTTTTTTTCATGTGATCTTAAATGAAGTCAACTAATTGTCTCCAAATTTACCACACCTTTTCATATTCTGTGGCGTCAACTACAACTAGGCAAGCCCTGAGGCTAGGTTGGTATTAGCCCCATTCTCAAGCAATACCTTACCACAAATCCAAGGTGCTTCATAATGGAAGCCTCAGACTTAGTGAAGGAAAAAAGTCTATGTCCTCAAATGTATCAGCATTTGTGCTGTCTTATTTGTTCTGGAAATAAATTTGCTGATATTAAAGTTTGTATTTAGAAGATATATTCTGCTTAAGCTAGTCATTCACTATACTATATTTGAAATGAGAACGATCTGTTAGAATATTTAAAAAAATAGAAATGTTTATAATTCCAAAAATGACCTATAATAATATTCAAACCCACCTGAAATATATTTTCATGGGGGTTTATGGAGATTTATAATGAAATTCTATCAGAAAGATAATTTGAAATTTGAATTACTTCCAACAGTTTGTCCCATCTTCTTTCAGTTCTTAGCAATTACCTCCTTTGCTGAGTCCATGAGCATGGAATTAATCATGAGGTAGTACCTAAGGCACTCTGTAGTGCAGGGTAGACGAGCTATATAATTATTAATCATTTTCCCACCTAATACATTAATTTTTACTTTATTTCCATCAAGTTAAAGACATCATAGTATTTTTTAATGATATATTTCCTCCTGTTAAAAGTGTTTGCACATTACTGTAAAAGTCAAAACTCAGGCAAGTTCTACTTATACTCCATCAGAAAATGACTTAAGACACTAAAGCAGAATATATCCAGCTTTTTAATCCATAAAAGTGACAGTCACATGGTATGTGGTGCTGGCTGCCTATGCTCTGTAATATGCTAGCCAGACAATATATCTGTGGTGCTCAGCCTAATAATACACATATTAAAGTGACTTGGTTGAACTAGGTGGTTTACAATCTGCTACATTTGTTTATAGATCCAATTCAAACACCATTGGCAAATTGAGCATTAATCTTGACTTTCTTGTCATATATTTTTAAAATCTACATTTATGACTCAGTATAATATCAACTTGTCAATTATTCAAAGTTCAACATTGCCGTTTTGAGTGTTGTAAATTGCATATTTTTTTCTTAAATCAGTATAAAATTGCATGTAGTTGGATATATCCCTATAGACCATACTTATAAACAGACTCAACAGCTTAATGTAATCCTTCTAAAGATTAGAACAGTTTGCCTAGACATAAAAATTCAATGATGAGCATGTTTTATAAACAAAAATTGATGAGAAAATAGATCTATGTAAAATCTAGACACTTTGCAGCTTGTGACTTAAAATCAAATTATATTTTTCTTTCATAAAACACATTTCTTGACTATAAGTGGCAATCCACCAACAATATTCTATTCATTGATGAGAATAGCACCACCGAAGTGTGGAGGAAAGAGAGCCATAGACAGTCTAAGTAAACTGGAAAAGCATAGAATCACCATTTATCATCCTTAATTACAATTCCAAGTAATTTGGCTAATTATATAGCAGATATCCATACACAAGCAATGCTAGCTCTCAGTTTATAAGGGTAAACTATTTTTATAGTGCCATTTAGATCCTTCAGTCAAATTTGATATCTCATTAATATCTATGACTATACATAGGCCTTCAGGATGATAGAGTCAAAGCTCTCTTAAGATGGTGTTTTGTTACCTTTTCATAATTTAGGTTGTTTTAAATTATGTTTAGTCACTTGTTAAATGTTTCTCATATTTTCCTTTCCTTGAGAAATAACATGAAAATGAGTAGAAAAAAGCACTGTATTTAGGGTGAGAAGAAAGCACCTATTAAGGATCTATCAAGTGAGATGCAAAAATAAATTGAATACCACTTCATTCTTGCAGAATTTAAAACATGATCAATATTATTTTACCATTTGGTTATATGGGAATAAAGAGAAGGAAGTACATAACTCATAGTTTTGAAGAAAATTCCTAAAGAGTAAGATGTATTTGAGTAAGAAGTTGACTGAGAGGGGGAGTAATATTTAAAGCAGAGAATACAGATACAACATGTGCAAAGACATAAGAAGCAATTCAGGAAATTTGCAAGTATTCCAACCTAACTTAAGACAGTATGTATGTGTTGGTAGTCATTTTGGGGTTACAGGGAGGAGAGAAATATGTGCAGATTTCAAGGAATGAAGCAGAACCATTGCAGAGATCATTACAACTTTATGCCCCAGACAATGATGAGCTCTTCAAGGATTTCAGCAGAGGAATAAAGCAAAACTGTGTGTTTCTTTAATTTTTCATTTCCAGTGTATGTCTGTGTACTGTACACCTTGCCTGGGTAGAAAAGAAACTGTTGCAGGGAAACCAGTGAGGAGACTATGTCCGTAGTCTGAATAGAAGGAGAGAACTTAACAGAAGGAATGAAAACCAATGGATAGATTTGAGAGTAACTTTTTACCTTGTTACAAGCACTTTTACCTTTACTTATAAAATTAGCTAGTAAACTTTTCATTGACAACACAGAAGACATTACAAGTATTTCAATTCAATTTCCAATTTTATCCTGTGCAATTAAATTTTCTCATACAGCAAACAACAACACTGTTTCTTTGGGAAGAAATGCCATATTTTTCTCATCCAAGCTTTCCACCTCATTATCTAAAAATGACTCATCTTGTTAGGATCACTTGCATCCTAATACATCATTATGTTTCCATTCATCTTTTCACCAAGGTTAGAATTCATTTCTCCTCCCTCTTTACTACCATGTCGCATTGCTTATACCTTCTATAATAGCTTTAATTTTCTTTGCCACCCTCACTATCTTAAAGAATCCTTGAGGGTAGGGACCCTGTCATGCTTGACAACCTGTGACAAGTGTTTATTTATCATAAACACTTGATAAATGTATGTTGAAAAGAAAAACAATTGGTTTAAATTCAACCCTAATTTCATAGTATTACCTGCAAGTGATCAGAAACTTCCAAGTGATATCTGTGGTATATAATATAACACAGCAGCCAAAGTCTATGATATTTATGTGTACACTCATTATTACTCATGTCTGTATATAAAAGATAAATATGTTTAAATCCCAACTATAAATGTGAGTTAACTCTTGCTCTCAAATATATTTATGTACAATCTTTCATTGTACATAAATATACATTTATTTTATAATAATTCTTATTGTAAAGATTTTATCATAATATCTAACTTTCAGATTATTTTATTCAAGTTACCATTGCTACTACCAGCAAACTCTTGGTCATATAGTTTTACGGCATATAAATACCATCATTTCAATGACTAGAACAGAACACTAGAATAGCAGTTGGTACCTAATTGTACATAGTTTATTAACAAGGCTTTGAACAGTGAGTCCTGACAAGTTAACTATAACTGTACTGCCATTATAAAAGCTATTTTATATAAGTTGATTTTTTAAAATTCAAATTGTTAGCATGTGTCATTCATTATTTCATAAATACTTTGGATATTTGAGGTCTTTTGTGGTTTCATACCAATTTGATGACTTTTTTGTTCTATTTCTTTAAAGAATGACATTAAGATTTGGAAGGGGATTGCATTAAATTTATATATTGCTTTAGGTAATATGGCCATTTTAACAATGTTGATACTTCCAATCCATTAGTATGAAATATCTTTCCATTTCATTGTGTATTTTTCAATCTCTTTCAATAATGCTTTGTATTTTTCCTTCACATTCTTTGTTACACTTATTCCTAGGCATTTTATTATTTTGGTTGCAATTGCAAAAGGATTTTTTTTTTATTTCTTTTTCTGAAGTTTCATTGTCAGTGTATAGGAAAGCAATAGATTTTTGTACAACAGTTTTGTTTCCTGCAACTCTAGTGTATTTCCTTATTGTTTCTAACAGTTTTTTGGTGGGGTCCACAGGGTTTTCTAAATACAGATTCATGTCATCTGCAAAAAGTGACACTTTTTCTTCTTTCCCAATTTGGATGACTTTTATTTATTTCTCTTGCCTGATTGATCTGGCTAGGACTTCCGGAACTATGTTAAATAAGAGTGGTGAGAGTGGGCATCTCTGTCTTGCTCCTCATTTTAGAGGAAGAGCTTTCATTTTTTCACCATTGAGTATGATATTGGCTGAGGGTTTGTCATATATGACCTTTATTGGGTTAAAGTACTTTCCTTCTATACCCATTTTATTAATTTTTTGAATCATGAATGGATGTTGTATCTTACCAAATACTTTCTTTGCATCTATTGATAAAATCATATGATCTTTATTTTACTTTATTTTTTTTTGTTAATGTGGTGTATTACATTGTTTGACTTGCATGTGTTGAACTATCCTTGTGCTCCTGGAATAAATCCCACTTGATCATGATGTATTATTTTTTTAATGTACTGTTGTGTTCAGTTTGTTAGTATTTTGTTTAGGATTTTTCCTTCTGAATTAATCAGTAATATTGGTCTGTGGTTTTCCTTTTTAGTGTTATCTTTACCAGCGTTTTGTATGAGAATTATGTTGGCCTCATAAAATGTGTTAGGATGTATTGCCACTTCTTCAATTTTTTGGAAGAATTTGAGAAGGATAGGTATCTTTGAACATTTGGTAAATTCACTAGTGAAGGCATTTGACACTGGACTTTTATTTTTGGGGAGGTTTCTGATGGTTGTTTCAATTTCCTCAATGTTTCTCTGTCTATTTAGCTTTTCTATTTCTCCATGATTCAGTCTAGGAAGGTTATATGTTTCTAGAAACTTAACCATTTCTTCTAAGTTATTGAATTTGGTGGCATATAGTCTTTCATAGTATTCTAGTGCAATCCGTTGTATATCTGTGATGTCTGTGGCAACTTCTCTTTCATATCTGATTGTGTTTATATGAGTCTTTTCTCTTTTTTCCTTAGTTTGTCTAGTTTATTAATCTTTTCAAAGAACCAACTCTTTGCTGTATTAATATTTTGTATAGACTTTTTGTTCTCTATTTCATTCAATTCTGTTCTAATTTTTATTATTTCCTTTCTTCTGACTTTGGATTGCTTTCATTTTTTTTTCTAGTTCTTTAAGATATAATGTTAAGTTGTTAACTTGGGTATTATCTTGTTTCTTGAGATAGTCTTGTAATGACATAAATTTCCCTCTTTTCACAGTTTTTGCTGCATCCCAGAAGTTTTGATATGTCATATTGACATTCTCATTTGTCTCTATTTTTTTTATCTCAGTTTTTTTTTCTTTTTTGATCCAGTCATTTTTTGGTAATATGTTGTTTAATCTCCACATATTTGTGGGTTTCCATACTTCCTTTTTGTGGTTGATTTCTTACTTTAAAGCATGGTAGTCAGATAGTATGCTTGGTATAATTTCAATCTTCTTGAATTTGTTGAGGTTAGTTTTGTGACCCAACATGTGATCTATCCTTAAGACTGTTCCATGTGTCCTGGAGAAGAATGTATATGAGGTGTGTCTGGAAAAAGTTCAGCCATTGTTAACATAATGAGAATGGTTTGCGCAATATCAGTGTAACCTGGCATCCAAGGAGAGTGGATTGCAATGTGCATGGGTGAATAATGACAACTTTACTAATCAGTGGGGGGCAGTAGATGCCATTGAATGAGCATGTGTACTGCATGACTATCACATTCGAAATGACTGAGTGAATAGAAAAATGAATCTGCATCAAATTTTGCATTAAGCTTAAACATTCCTCCACAGAAACTATTCAGATGATTCAGAAGGCCACAGCTATGGACAACTGGTGATTGGCAGCTCCATTAAGACAACATGACTGCTTATGTATCACATCTTGTGCAGAGTTTTGTGGTGAAACTCCAAGTCACCCAGATGACTCAGCCCCCTTACAGCCCAGATTTGGGGCCCTGTGACTTCTGGCTTTTCCCAAAACTAAAATCACTTTTGAAAGGGAAGAGATTTTAGACTGTTGATGAGATTCAGAAAAATATGATGGGGCAGCTGATGGTGATTGAGAGAACCGAGTGAGGTCACAACGTGCCTTCTTTGAAGGGGACTAAGGCATCATTGTCCTATGTACAATGTTTCTTGTCTTGTATCTTCTTCAATAAATGTCTCTATTTTTCATATTCCATAGCTGGATACTTTCTGAGCAGACCTCCTAATCTGATGTTCTGGGATGAAGGGCTCTGTAAATGTCAGTTATATCCATTCACTCTAATGTGCCATTTAAGGTCAATATTTCTTTGTTGGTTTTCTGTTTGGATGATCTGCCTAGAGATGTCAATGAAATATTAAGGTCCCAAACTATTATTTCATTTTGGTCTGTTTTTCCCTTTAGTTTTGTTAGTAGTTGCTTTATATATTTTGGTGCTCCATGATAGGGTACACATATATTAAGAAGTGTTATGTATTCTTGATGTAGTGTCCTAGCTTTCTCATTGTAAAATTCCCATATTTGTCTCTTGTTACCTTTGTTATATTGAAATCTATTTTGTCAGATATAAGTATAGCTACACCTGCTTTTCTGTGGATGTTATTTCCTTGAAGAAGAATCGTTTTGTACCCATTCATGTTAAATCTACCTTTGCCTTTGCAGCTTAGATGTCTCCTGAAGGGAGCATGTGGTTTTATTTATTTTTTTTATTCATTCTGCTACTTTTTGCCTCTTTACTGGTGAATTCAGTCCATTTCCATTTAGGGTGATTATTGATGTATAAGAATTTCCTATAACCATTTTACCCTTTGCTTTCTGGTAGCTCTGTGCCTCCATTGGTTCTTTTCCTTTGTGTTTCCATCTGTTGTTTTTGTTTGGTGGTATTCCATACTTCTTTCCTCTGTTTCCTCTTTTATAAAGCTATGTGTCTCAGTTTTGGGGCTTTTGTGTGTGGTTAACAGGTTTATGTAAAGGAAAGTTTCATATATACAGTAGTCCTATTTTTAATGTATTTGATCTCCATCAACCTTTGCAAAATCAGACCTTTCCCTTCCCCCTTTTATGTTTTTGTTGTCACAAATTATCCCTGTTTATTTTGTAAATTTGTTGGTGATCTTATTCACACATTTGTGACTTTTTGTTTTTTGTTTAAGGTAGAATAATCTTGAATATTTCCTGCAGTGGAGGTCTTCTCATGATAAATCCTCTTAACTTCTGTATGTCTGGAAAAGTCTTCATTTCTTCTTTATATTTCAAGGATAACTTTGCTGGATATATTATTCTTGAATGGTAATTTCTCTGTTTCAGTAGTTTGAACATTTGGTTCCATGCTTTTCTGACTTGTAGAGATTTCACTGAGAAGTCTAATAAAAACTGAATGAGCTTTCCCTTATAGGTTACTTTCTTTTTGTTCTCCACCTGACTTGAGAATTCTCTTCATTATTAATTTTTGACAGTTTTAATGCAATGTGCCTTGGAGAAGGCCTTTTTGGATTGAGGTAACTAGGTGTTCTATTTGCGTCTTGGATTTGAGGATCTAGTTATTTCCATAGGTTTGGGAAGTATCTCATCAACTATTTGTTTGAATAGGCTCTGTGTTGAATATTGCTCTTTCTAATGGAGCTGGATAGTTCTCATAGAGCTCTTTCATTTTTTAATGCTCAGATCTTTTTTTCTTCCATCTGCGTAATTTTTAGATTTCTATCTTTAATATTACTGATCCTTTTTTCCATTTGTCTTGCTCTATTTCCTATGCTTGCTAGTTTGTTCTTGATCTCTTTTATTTAATTTTTAATCTCTAGAATTTTTCTTTTTAAGTTTCAGCCTCTTTGATAAAGTACTCCTTTTGTTCATTAAGTTGTTTTCTGAGTTCAGTAAATTGCCTGTCTGTATTTTCTCACATTTCATTGAGTATTTTTAGAAATGCAACCTTGAATTCTCTGTCAACTACATCACACATTCTCATGTCTTTAAGTTCGTTTTCTGGAGATTTTTCTTTTCTTTTTTCTTTTTCTTTTTCCTTATCTGCCTTGCTGCCTTGCTTATTCATGGTATTTGATGGATTCTTTCTCTGTCTAGGTATCAATGTGTGAGTGGTCCTCTAGCAGATTGATACAAAGATGTCTCTCTATTCTTTTCTAGTAGGTGGCACTGAATCACAAATTTTCTTAGCTTTATTAAATTCCAATGCTGACCCATCATCTCTGGCTGCTGTTAGTGAGCCACAATGCATCTGTCAGCTTCTTTGTTGTTTCATTCTCCTGGTAATTGCAACCTCAGTCTTCTAGAGAGTCCCCCTTATACCCTAACCCTGAGACCAGTCACAGACTACCCCTTTGCTCAGAGAGAAATTTGATTCTCTAGCACTAGTTCTTTGGTTCACAGATAATGTATTCTGCAACCTAACACCAAAGACAAAGGGAGGTGAACCTTGGGAGGTTAAGAAGGCTAAGGGGAGAGAGTCAGGTTCTATGGCTTTATTTCCCTGCCTGAAATGCCAACCACCTGACAACTGCTACTGCATTCTTGTGCTGTGTGTGTTTGCCCAGATCTCTCAGGTCAGCTGCAGTTCACACTGCTCACTCCTGCAGGAGTGCCTACCTTGTCTCCTGATCCTCACAGCTAAAGGGATAGTCAACGATCACCAGATACCTGTCACCTCCAGAAGAGCCCCCATTCCCACTATAGCTCCCAACTGCTAGGCTGCATTCTTGGCTCATATCAACCCTTTTGCCTCTCCCTTTTGTTACACTTGCCCACATTCAGATGTTTAAATGTGCAGATCTCTCAGGTGTATTTGTGCATTGAGCAGGAAATCCTGGTTTGAGTTATGGCTGTACGAATTGTTGAAAGTTCAAGGGGAGAGACCAAGGGGATCTCTCACACCACTATACTTCCGATGTCACCCAGTATACCAATTTTTTATTTAATTGTCTGTATTTTTTCATTTAATAATTTACTTGTACCTGAGATATAGGAATTAATTTAAATATCTCAAAACTGTATTTTTATGTGTTCTTTCAAATAGTACATGTATTACCTATAATTTTAATTCAAATTGTGTTATTTTATTTCACCCAAAGTAAATTTTCTTCTGATTTCTTCATTTACCATGCAGGTTGCAAGTTAGGTGTGTCTTTCTTAATGATTTCTCCTAAATAAAAAGGTCCCCTAAGACATTATCAATCTAAAGATTCAGATTCAGCCATGTATTTTACATTTCATTGACCAGAAGCAAAGCATATCTTCTCTAAGCAGCACATAGGCTTTGGGGGAAAATCCCACAACTATGAAAAATCTTTTATTATTTACCCTGCATTGTGATGCAGAGCTCATTTTGAATGTGATAGACAAGGAAGAACATTAAATAAATAGCAGAGGCACATAATCAGTGTGAGAAAAATTATTAAGTAAATAGTCACCAAGTATGATAGTATTAGCATTTTCATATTTCTGTAATATAAATTTATCTATGATGAATCTAAAAAACCTCCCACAGAGATATTCAAATATGTTCTAAAAATAGCAAAAGTATTTGATTATCATCATTATTAATCCTTGGTCTCTGTAAATTCTGAGGAATTTATGTAATTAAAAATATTTTAATGAAATTTATTAAAATATCAGAGACATAAACCTATTTATGGAAGTACTATGTTGTACAAAAAGAAATATTTATATTAACATAAAATTTTATTAAAGAAAGCAAGGACCTATAATCAAGATTATTCTACCCAGCAAAGCTATCATTTAGAATCAAAGATAAAGAGCTTCCAAGACAAGAAGTTACATGAAATGTTAAAGGGTCTTCTTTAAGAAGAAGAGAGGAAAAAGATAAAAAACATGAATAATAAAATGGCAATAAATGCATATCAATCAACAATTGAGTCTAAAAAACAAAATAAATAAACAAGCAGAACAGAAACAGACTCATAGATACAGAATCTGGAAGGGGAGTTGGGGGGAATGGGTGGAAAAGGTGAAGGGATTAAGAAGTACAAACCGGTTGTTACAAAATAGTCAGGGGAATGTAAAGTACAGCATAGTAAATATAGGAAATAATAATGTAATAACTATGTATGGTATCAGATGGGGGCAAGATTTATTGGGCTGATCACTTAGTAAGTTATATAATGTCTAATCACTGACATATACAGCCACAATTATTATAAATAATATATGTCAACTGTAATTGAATACTTTAAAAATAGGAAAAAAGTATTTTGTATTTTACTTTATTTAAATAATTATATAGATATAGTTAATACCTTAACATTTGTAAAAAGACAAGATTGCTTTGCAAACTAGAGATATCTTGTAGTAAATTTTTAAATTGCAGAGTTAGTAATGTTTTATTTTGAAATGATCCCTTATGAGAAGTTATTAAAATTAAAAAACAAAATAAAATAACACTAAAAACACACCATGAATGGATTTGGTTTTAACCTACTGTTCTTGATATTTTTTTCCAAGATGGTCCAGCAATGGATGAAGATGGACAGCCTTGTTTCTTTTCTCTTTTTTTAAACCCTTGCCTGAAGCTATATTTATTTGTTTTAGAGAGGAAGCAGGGAGGGGGGAGAGAGAGATAGAGAGTCTTCGAAGTGAGAGAGGAACATCGATCAATTACCTTAAACCCATAACTTTGTTATGCACCCTGATCAGGGCTCAAACACCCAACCAGCTTGTGTGTGTATTTGTGTGTGTGTGTAAGGGATGATGCTCTAACCAACTGAGCCACCCAGCCAGGGCAGGACAGCCTTGCTTTTAAAGTCAAATGTTTAACAATTTCACTTTGTACAGACACAATATTTTATAGACAATGTATTTTTAAGTTCTTGACACAGTATTTCATATTGCATGTAACACATAAGTGGTAAGTTTTATTTTATAGATGTGTTATATTTTGACATTTATAAGGTAGTTTTTAAACTGACAAACACTCCGGAATATATAAAATAAAATGCTAATATCACTGAGTATAAAGAATGCCAAATTTATTGCCTCTTCTGATATTTATCATAATTTATGAATAGGATAAAACATATGCCACAGTTTATTGCAAAGGATGATTAAGTTAAGGAGAACTTCAATCTGATTCTGTTTCTCAAAATATAAAATACAACTAACTAACTAGCTCATAATTTTCTAGACTATTAATAATTTACTAATGATAGCATGAATAATTTTACTCAAATGTGGAAGTAATAAGGATAAAAGCCTACCATTCTTTCACTGTCCCAAATATCCATTGAATGACCCAATTTTACCTATTCCTCATCTTAATACTAAGTATGAAGAAGGAATACTGGATAGAAAAATTGCTGAGCTCTGCTTTCTGCTTCTATTTGCTGGCTGCTTTCCTGAAACTTACTGCTTCGGAAACTATGTCTTGGTTGTGCATCCCTCCATCTCCCCAGTGTTGCGTTGATGCCCACTTCCATGCTTTTGCTTATGCTGTATCCTCTGCCCAGAGGTGCTCTGAATGCTACCCTCACTTAACAGAAGTTGGTTCAGCAAACTTCAAACTCAGTTCAGTAGTGTTTTGGGTGTCCCCCCAGTGGTTGTACCCACTTTCAGAGATTTGCTAAAAAGACTCACAGGAGTCAGTATATAAGTGCACTCACCACAAAGATTTATTACAGTGGTGTAGCAAGGATACACAGCTAGATCATATGGGGAAAAGACACAGTGTCTGCAGGTACTAATGTGGTGGTTTTCTTATGCCCTCTCCATCCCATGAGGTGACACAATGTCCTCCTCTTCCAACAGGGAAATGCAGCAACATGTGTATGACGTTTCTGTACAGGAAACCCATTGGAGACCAAGGCAAACTCTACCTATCATGTGCTAATACTCCAGGCTCCCAGGAGGAAAGGAGGTATTCAGCATAAACCGTATTGTTTGTGCAGTTGAGGCACGGGGACCTTCATCAGTTAACAATTTATTGTGAGCGAACTTTCCAGATGCCAACAACCAGAGACCAGGACCAATATGACAAGCAGGCCTTTCTAAAGAGAGAATTTGGTAGTAGTGTGGGAACTCTTATCTGCACAAGAGGTAACACTTAAGGATTCTACCTCTGATTCCTGGAGAGGTAGCTGCTGATTGTCAGTGGCTTCTCCTTTGTGCAACCAATCACCCATTGCTTCCAGTCTTCTCTCCTCCTTAGAATACCAGTATATCACCCCTGATATCTTTTTACCCAAAACTTGGGAAAATATACACACTAAGAAAAAACTTGTTAAAATATTAGGTAATGTATACACATAGTCAAGTCCCTTTTCATTCAATTAAACTTTTAAAGTCTATATATTTCACCCCTTCTCTAATCACCTTTCTTTCTTGAACAATTCATTCCTTATATCATTAAGTAGGACTGAGCAAAGCATGTGTCTACATGTTGGGTGGAAAGGAGGCCAGGCTCAGGTGTGATGGCCCAGAGCTGGTGTTAGAGCTATGTAGGGTAAGGGGGGATGCCACAGGGTAGGAGTGGACCAGCACAAGGTGGTGGAAAGCAAGCACGGTGATCTCTATGAGGAGGTGACCCAGAATGCTGTCAGAACCTGGAGGAGGGAGGGAGGTAGTCGTGCAGGGGACAGTCCAAGGCACGATTAGGCATCTTAGGGCAGAGAAAGAAGGGTGAAGACACAGGGGTGGACAGTGATAGCAGGGTCTGCCTGATAGTATTGGAAGTTAATTGTGAGGATAACTGGAAGCAATGGGTGATTGGTTGCATAAAGGAGGATCAATATAATGAGTAGACATTTAGAATGATGACAAACAGGACTCTCGCTCTTAGAGAAAGACATTACAACTATGGCAAAGAAGAAAAGAAGTTTGGATTGGGAATATCAGGGTGAATTTATGTTCTAAGATGGAGAGACACAGGGAGAAAGAGAGAAGACAGAAAGGCAGAGATAGATATTTACATAGATATTTAAATTATATTTATAATCTAATAGGCTTCCGCGTATGCTGTTATTCTTTATGGTCCTACTATATGCATACAAGAGAATTTTAAATATTTTTAATATCCTTTAAGCAAATAGTTCACTAGTTATTTTGATGACAATATATCCCTCTTTTAGGGAGAGGAAAGCTATTAAATACAATAAATTGGCTATGAGTGTCAGTGAAATGTACTATTGCTTTTGATCTCTAACAGGTTCTTAAAGGCTTTTATTTTCCCACTTTCAAGATGAATTCATTGCATCTAAGAGAACTAACAGTGAAATTTGGGATCTGTAACAGGATTCTACTGTTCAAATGTTCAATATCTAAAAATAAATCTCTAGAGCATCTGGAACCATAAACTCAAGTCTTCCATTCAAATATACTCTATCCTGCATATAAAGCTGTCACCTCGGTCTTACCATGCCATTGGGAAAGGTAGCATCTTCTTAACCTAAGTAAGTTTTCCTGTTTCTTATTCTCATTCTCAGGCATTGGGCTTGCACATTATCACCCACCTTTTTCCCCTACAACCTTTTACACCCAAAACTCAAATAATCGCACAAGCTACATTTTTTTCTCATAATTTGTCCTATGTTCATCATTCATTTACATTTCTGTTGAACCCTTTATATGCACTAGCCTTTTTTATCCTGTTAGTCTGTTCTCTCTTGTTTTTCTACTGCACATGGCTATAACAAAATAAAGCATGTTTGCTATTTTCTTTTTGAATCAGTTATGGAAGTAGACATAGTCTCAAGGAGTAGGATCAGTGTTGGAATATGTGTTTTCTAAATCCTTTCTGTTCTAACTTTGCAATTCATTTTTCCATGTGAGCAATACCCGCTACCCCTATAATATGTTAACCTCATATCACACATTGTCCGAACTTCTCTTTTCATATTTTAGATGTTTTATATGTTTCTATATTATAAAACATTATAAATATGTTCAGAATACTTATACAATTTTTTATACTGCCTTCTTACTGTGGAATTTTTTGCAAAGGTAGAAAAACTGAGCTTTCCAAATTATTCAGAGTACAATTCATGTTTCAAAAAAAAGTATTAAAAATTAGGCACATATAGACAAAAAAATCAAAGGTAATTATTTAATAAACATTCCAAGCATGTTGCTCTCCCCAAATACATATGCACAAATTCTTTTTATAGCCAATGGGAGTTCAGCCCCCACAAAAGTTTCACACAAGGGAAAAAGATTAAAATTAAACATATATAAGTAGAACAAACTTTAATAAGCTCTCTCAATAAGTTTTTACCTGAGGGACTAAAACAGATGCAATGTAAAAATATGTTTAATAATCCTCTATTAAATAATTTTCTTGATTTAAATTAAAATCCAATGCAAGCTAAGTTGTAAACAAATAAGATTAACATAATGAAAATATCAAAAGGTGGGGTAAAACAGGGATCATCTATTAATCAAATATTTTTATTAATAAGTATTGTATTGTTCTGCTTTTCTTTATACTCTACCAGTCTGAGTGATTTATTAAAGCCAGTTACATAATTCTGTATAAAAATAATGAGGCAAATATATTTTGTGTATCAAAGTGATTTGCTAGTGCGTATCAAGTAGTTTTAAAGGAAACAAGCAAATTAATTGTCAGTTTTCTCACAAAACATGGCTTCTTAAATGATGAAAACCTTATAAGACTTCATCAAGATTTCCAATGACCATAAACTATTCGAAAGCAATTTATCTTTTTTGCCAATGTTTGTAACATCTGCAAGAATTAACTTTTCTCGAGCTTTTGAAAAATAAGACTTTGTTTCTCTAGAAATCTCACTTCTTTCTCATTTGTAATCACAATTTTCAGTTTATGACACTGAAATTATTCTATAGCCATTAATCCCAAACTTATAAATATGATAATGAGCCCAAGAAGCAATTTCATATGTTCCCTCTTATCTTCCCTCTTTTTCCATCTCTAACAAATAGTTTCTCAGAATAAAACACATAGGGAAAACATCCTGAAGTGAAACTCAAAAGCAAGGTTACTTTCAGATTAAAAGAGATTCCCATGCTCTCATATTTTTAAAATTCCAGATGTCAAGCACCCTGAGGGTAGGTTGATCTGGAATAACTGGGGTCATGCTAATGTACCTGAAATGTCTAGCACTTATAAGTGATCAGTAATAACAATGTGCTAAAAACTGATTCCCACCTCTAACTTGCCCCCTGATTTCTCACAAGGAACAACACGTGATCATCATTCAGGATATCATACATTTTTAACTCAAAATATATTTTTATACTAAAACCACCAATGCATTCCTTCGTGACAGCCATCCCATGGGGCAATGTTGATGCTGTAACATGATGGCTAGAATTTGTAAATCTATTTACAAAATTTGTTAGCTTTTCGGAATTCCAATCACATAGAATGTGACAGGGCCTCCCGGAAGCACTATGGGAACTATAAAAGTCGAGTTTGTTTCACTATATAAAATATATTTAAGTTCTGTATATGACAAATAAAGTTCCTGGAAACGGTTTTTCTTTTTTTTTATTGTTCTTCAAGTACAGTTTTGTCCATTTTCCCTCCACCAGTACCCCCGGCCCTCCTATCCCTCCCCCACCCTCGATGCCACCCCCCTTTGACTTTGTCCATGAGTCCCCCATATATGTTCCTTGACCACCCTTCCCCTGTTTGCCCCCCAATCTTTCCCTCCCCGCTCTCTTCTGTTCACTGTCAGTTTGTTCTTCACTTCAATGTCTTCTGGTTACATTTTACTTGCTTCTTTGTTCTGTTGATTAATCTCCACTTATAGGTGAAATCATATGGTATTTGACTTTTACCACTTGGTTTATTTCACTTAGCATAATACTCTGTAGGTCCAACCATGCTGTCCTGAAGGGTAGTAGCTCCTTATTTCTTTTTGCTGAGTAGTATTCCATTGTGCAAATGTACCACAGTTTTTTGATCCACTCATTTGCTGTTGGGCACTTAGGTTGTTTCCAACACTTGGCTGTAAATTGTGCTGCTATGAGTATTGGGGTGCATAGGTTCTTTTGAACTGGTGTTTCTGGATTTTTAGGGTATAATCCCAGCAGTGGAACTGCTGGATCCAAAGGCAGGTCCATTTTTAGTTTTCTGAGGAAATTCTATACTGTTTTCTACAGAAAATGGGTTATTTTTAATAGTTGTTCAAGGTCTAAAACTTAAAAGGGGAAGATCCTTTGAAAAAGACTTTGAAAAAGACTTTGATAGTATTAATAAAGGGAAAAAAGATGTTAAATTCAGATTGTCAACTTATCTTTTTAATAGTGGTCCAAAAAAAGACAGAGGGTCATCATCCTTTCTATGATGATCATATTCTAGAAACTCTGCAATGTGTTTAAAATCTCAAGTATGTTTGAAGTATTTAACTAGCCTTACCTATGCTGTGACTTTCTCTTGCCCACCTTGCTCCTTGTATCTTACTGGTATGTTAGATTATACTTCCCTGAAGGGCAAAGAAATAAAAAAGAAAGACAGTTTGTATACCTTTTCCAATGAATAAAGAATCCAAAACAACTTTTTTACCCTTGGATAAAATACATTTGCCAAACTCAATATAATGTGGAACCTAGAAACCAAATAAAAATAAAAGATATATTTTTCAACAGAATCACAGTTTTTGTGAAATGTTTGCAATTTGTGATTAAATATTTCAGGTAAAAATGTTGAATTGTTTTTCTTGATATTTAATAGTATGAACAAGTATAGTGTGTGATAAAAAAATGATAAATAAAAATTTGAAGTTGTTATACCTTAAGATTCAATGTATATAATTTCAATTATTGGCTAGTGGTTTCACTCATTTTACAAGTTCTTTAATAATTTAGGACCTTTTTTCTTTAATAAAGATGATGCTATGTTAAAATAACCTAAATACAGGGTTATTAAAATAAGTGAAAGTCATCAAATGATACAAACATCCAGTTACAAGGTACGTAAATCCTGGGGGTATGATGCACACCATGATGACTGTAGTTAACAGTATTGTGTTGTATATTTTAAAGTTGTTGGGAGTCCTTGGCTGGTGTGGCTCAATGGATTGAGCACTGGCCTGTGAAATGAAAGGTTGCTGGTTCGATGACAGTCAGGGCACATACATGCCTAGGTTGTGGGCCAGGTCCCCAGTTGGGGGCTCGTGAGAGACAAGAGGGTCAACCACTCATTGATGTTTCTCTTCCTCTCTCCCTCCCTTCCCCTGTCCCTGAAAATAAGTAAATGAAATAAAATAAAGTTAAAAAAATAAAGTTGCTAAAAGAGTAGGTCTTAAAAGTTCTCATGACAAGAAAAAAATTTTAACTGTGTGCTGGTGTATTTTAACTAAATTTATTACAGTAATCATTTCATAATATAAACATAAATCATTATGCTGTTCATCTAAAATTAACACAACGTTAAATGTCAATGATATCTCAATAAAAAAATTAATAAAAATAAAGTAACCTAATACAGGCTTTAAAGATTTGTGTAGGAAGAGGTTCTAAGAAAATAATCAGATATACTAACTGCATCTTATGTAAAATATATAATCTATAGACTAAAATTTGTCTATTACTCTGAGCAGTTAGGATAGCTGGTTAAAATATGGGACGAACAGATGCACTGCTCCCTTTCTCCATGACCACAGGCTGATTTCCTGCCCTGGCAGGGACCTCACGGAGACGTGCCATGGGGGAATGAGTAAGATAGGATGCACCTGTCCATGCAAATTAATCACCAGTTCTAACAACAACATTAGATTGGCAAAGAGGTTTTAATATTGCATATATTGGTGTTTTTTTAAACCTAAAATATATGTGATTTAGGGTCAGGAGTCCTGGGAATGAGTCAGGTTCTGCCACTTGGTTACATGACATGATCACAGAAAATCACTTAGCCTCCTTGGACTTCGTTCCCTTTGGATAAAATAAATGTGATGACAGTACCCACATCAGAGGGTCTTTATGAGAATCAACTACAAATACATTTTAAATAATGTAAGTACGTTGTGCAATGTACTATAAGTACATTGAGAACGCACTATTTGCACAGTTCTACTAAATGCAGACATTTGTTTTGTTGTTAAGATAATTTGTTTTCCATTGCACATCTTGGTAGTAAATCAGCTTGAGTTATATCAATCTTTTGGGAAGTTACAATAATAATCTATAATGGAAGAAAGGTACATATTTGCCATCTAATTAGAGTATTTATTCAGGCATTCAACAAATGTTCACTGCATTTTTACTATGTGTCAAGTACAATGGCAGACACTGAGGACACAGAATTAAATGCCATTGTTATAGTGGACATCATTGTGAAGTTAGGTGATGGTTCCTGGAGAATGTAGCTCAAGCTGAATGAGCACCTAAAGACTGTGAGAAAGAGAAGCACGAACCACAACCTAGAATCATGATAAAACATGCCAATTTCTGCAAACTCAAACTAGCTGAGCAAGACTGTGAAATAAACTAATACTCAGACAGCATAAGATGAGACTTAAAGGGGAGAGGAATTGAGATCTTGAACATTTCTATAATCTCTGTTAATAACTGATTTACGAAAATGTTGGAAGACTACTATAAGGGGTAGTGACATAATTATAAGTGTGTTATAAAAAAAACAAAACAAAACACAACACTCTAAATAAAAGGCGTAGATCACAAAGGAAAAAAACAAACAAACTGACCTTATCTTCAGATGGCCTGTCTGTCCACACAGAAAACCCAAGAATTAATAGGGAAGTTCAAAAAAATTGCAGGTACAAGATCAATACACAAAAATCAATTGCATTTCTATATACTAACAATGAAAGTATAAAAACTGAAATTTTTTTAAAAAGCACAAGACTTTTCACAATTCCTCTAAATGAAATAAAATACTTACTATAAATTTAATGAAACATGCACAGGATCTGTATCCTGAAAATTTCAAAATGTTGATGAAAAACATATAAAAAGAGCTAAATAAATGAAAATACATGCCGTGCTCATAGATTGAAAGACTCAACAAAGCATTCATGTCCATTCCTGCACATTGATTTATAGACAGAATGCAATGCCTATTAAAATCTCAGCTCCCCCAAACTGAATTCTAGATGTAATGTAACGCCATTTAAAATCCCAGCAAGGCATCTTGAATACATACACAAGTTTACTCTAAAATATAGAAAGGCAAGGGCCTAGAATAACTAAATCAATTTGGAAAACGATAAAGTATAAAGAATAATTTTACCTCATGTTAAGCATTAAATTACAGTTACTATCAAGGGAACCTGTTTTAGTGAGGGGATGGACACACACATAGAAAGAACCTAAAAAATAGGTCACAAAAATATACCCTACTGATGTTTGGCAAAGGTACAAAAGCAGTTCAATATAAGAAGAATAGACTTCTCAAGAAATGGTGCTGAAGAAACTCGACAGTTACAGGGAAAAAAAAAGAAGAAGAAACGACATTGACCTAAACCACCTCAAAACTATATACAAAAAAATAACTCAAAATTGATCATATATTTAAATCTTTAGAAAAAAATGAGAAAATCTTTGGGACATAGGGCTAGGCAGAGTTGTTAGACTTTCTGCTAATAGCATGATTCATAAAGGGAAAAATAACAAATTAGACCTCATCAGAATTAACAGCTTTTGCTTTACAAAACTCCTGTTAGGAGAATGAAAAGACAAGCTACAGACTAGGAAAAATATTTGCAAACAACACATCTGACAAAGGTAAATTATTTAGACTGTATAAAGTACTTTCAAAAGTCAACAGTAAAAAACAAACAATCCAATTGAAAAATGTGCAAAAGATAGGAGCACACATTTTGCTGAAGAATATACAGATGGCAAAAATGCACATTTAAATATGTTGAGCAAAATTAGCCATTAGAGAAATGAAAATTGAAATCACAGTTAGATGTCACTATACATTATCAGAGTGATTAAAATGAAAAATAGTGATAATGCCAAATGTTGATGAGGATGCTAAGAAACCAGATAACTTATGCTTTACTGGTGAGATAGAAAATAGTACAACTACTCTGGAAAAAATTGTGGCAGCTTCTCTTAAAACTAAAAAGGTACTTATAAAAACCAGCAATTTCACTACTGGGTTTTAATCCTAAGTAAATGAAAACTTATGTTCATACAATAACCTGTACAGCATAGCAGTTTTATCCATAATAGTCAAAAACTGGAACCAACCCAAATGTCCTTCAGTGGGTAAAAGATTAATCAACATGTGTCAGCCATAAAATAATGGACTATTGGTACATTCAACAACTGGAGTATCTTAATGTAATTCTGAACAAAATAAAGCAATCTTGAAAGGTTATTTTGCATGATTCCTTTTACATAACATTGAATTGATCAATTATAGAGGAGATCAGATTAGTGGGTGACAAAGAATAGGGAAGGAGAAGAGAGGGAGACACGGGTACTATGAAAGGGATTTCCCGAGATAGAACCTTCTATATGTTTACTGTGACCATAGTCACACAAATCTACATTCGTGATAAAATTAAACAGAACTAATTATAATACACAAAAATTACTGTATGTAAAACTGGTGAAATCTGAATAGGTTGGTAGATTGTATCAAAGTCAATTTCCTGGTTATGACACTGAACCATAATGTGCAAGATATTACACCTTTGGGGGAAACTAGGTGATACGTATAAGGAATGTCTATTTTTTCTCATAACTGCATGTGAATCTATAATGATCTCAAAATAGTTTTTTAAATCAGTTTAGGTTCAGTATGAGGATAGACGGGTTATGAGATTGGAATATACAAGACTTATTGGGTCTTTGGATGAGTGTGTGTCTGTTGGGGGGAAACAATGAAGGGCAGAGCATGGTCTATGATGACCACCAGGTTTCTTCCTTAGGCTTTATTTATTAATAGAGAAAACAAGGCAGAAAACTGGAAAAGAGGGGTGACTGAATTCAATTTTGATATTGTGGAGTTTAGTTTTCATCAACCAAGCAGAGCATACAAATGAGAATTCCATTTCAACACATGAATAAATATTAAAATATTAGAGCACCAAGTATATCACTACCAGGGAATTTTTGAACTTGTAGGCAAAAGTAAACATAAAATAAATAAATAAATAAATAAATAAATAAATAAATAAATAAATATACACACACACATATCTGTGGGAGTTTTAAATATACGCTGAAAAGAAGAATTCACACTTCCATTATGCATTTAAGTAAAGAGAAATTGACACTGAGTACCCTCTGTTTGTGCCAAGTTCTATGTTGGTATTCAGAAGCATTATCCTGTTTAATCCTCACAATAGGTTTAAAAAGTTAACTTTTATCCTCTACAATTTCTCAACAGGAGTTAAGTAGTTTGCCAAATGAAACAAAGCCTATGAGGAATTTCTCAGCTAGAATTTGAATCTAGACGTGTTTAACTTCTAAGCCCATGTCCTTTCCACCCCATCAGGAAGCTTGTGGAGAGTGGGGAACAGAACATACAGTAGATTTTATTTTTTTGCTTTGTCAGGGGTTTTTGTAGAGTTCAACATCTATATTTATATCGGTAAGTTGTCACCTCCTTTTTATTTCCCAGTTAACATGTTTTGAGGTAGGCAGGCTATATAGATTTGTTAATAACCATCTTTAATCCCAACTAATACAAACTGATAAACAAAAAACTTCAGTTCTGTGTTTCCAAACTTAACATGGCATTAGCTCCAACTTCATTAACTACTAACACGGAATTCTGCAAACCACTATACCATTAAACAAGTAAACAACAAATAGTTTTCCATTTCTACAGAAAACTCTGTACATTATAAGATTTGTTTTTCTCCTCTGGTGATTTTCTATATAATTTATTTTTCTCAGTTCACATCTTTTCTAAGAAGTATTCCATTTCAGATTTTTAAGGTTAACACATTGTGCCTATTGTCTCTAGAGCTTGAAAGTCAATTCAATTCGAGACTATACATCACAGTGCATTTAATTTACAAACCAAGAACAGTCAAACCAAGTCCTGAAAAGGTAATTTTCAGGTAGAAATTAGACATCTCTCCTTAATCAACATAGATAAAATGTCAGTATTCCCAAATGCCTTTATTATTGTTATTATTCAGTCATTAAACGTAATTCTCAAAGGTATTTCAACAAGAAACTCTCCACATCTCATTTCATATCCATCAACATGCAAAATCAAGCCTGAGTAATATATCTAAATGCTGAAAACGTGGGTGGGGAGTGGTGGATTTGAGGATGTTTATGTGATCTGATCCTCTGTTGTCTCAGTTCATTTTGATCCTTCACCTTTCTAAAAGCATCCGAGCCTTAGGAACAGATTTAACTTCTCTCCCTTCACGCCATCTAGTGGTTATAAATGGTGTATGTTTGGTTTTAAGGAAGATTCCTAATCAATGGGGGGCGGGGTACACTAAAAACACAACGGTTGGCAGCCACTATTTCCTAATCTCTCACCACATCACTGACTCTTCACAAGGACACCTTTAACCACTTTAACCATTTTAGATCTGCACAGAGATGGGCAGAGAGAATGAATGGGATGCACATTCACATCGACTCACGCCTCTTGACGCTGACATTTAGAAAAGGGTTCAAAATCCTTCCTGTCATTAGCAAAGGACGGGGAAAGGAGTCGTGGCAAGACCTAGACCGAGGAGACTGCCAGACTTTTCGTCAAGTTGGATAGATGACGTACTAACATCCGCAACGTTAACATCTGGCATGAACAAATAAAAAGAAAGAAAAAGAGAAAAAAGCACTTAAAAATTCCGCCACGGGGCTTTGCAGGGATTGCCCCACAGTATCCCCCAGAAGACAACCAATTCCTGCGCGTTCCGCTCCGCTCACCCTCCGTCCCAGCTTCTCTCTCTCTCTTTCCCCGTTTCCCACGCTCGCCTTGAACCGGGACCCAGGGAGACAGAAGCAAGGCACTGGTCCCCTTCCTCCTCTCCTCCACCAAACCACCGCAACCCAGCGCGTGCAGCTTCCCTTTGTTCATCGAGTCTCGCTCTCCTCCCCCGGCAGATCCACCTGGATGCTCTCCCTCGGTGACATTTTGCGCCGGGGCTGGTGGGTGGCTGGGGTGGAGCCAGAGGAGCCCGAGGAGGCGGGGGTGGAGAAAGGTCAAGCCCAGGGAAAGGCGGGAGACGCTGTTCACAACCTGCGTGGCGGGGCGTGCGCTCGGTTATTTATTTATTTTCTCCTTATTTATTGATCGCACGAGCAGAGCGGCGCGGGGAGCCCGGGGACATGCAGGACCACCCACTGGCGGGGAAGCAGCCAACAGCCCTCCCGCGCCCCCGCGTTGCCGAGCGCCTCCAGCCTCAGCGCTCCGGCGATTGCCCGCGCCGGCCCCGGCTCCGACCCCGCAGCGCCACAGCCCTGGCAGCCCCGCAGCCCCGGCGCCCCGCAGCCCCGCACAGCGCAGCTCCGGCCCTGGCTACAGCGGCGGCGCAGTAAGTTGGCAGGAGCGAGTCCCCTCGGTTCGCCTCCCCCGCACCTTTTGAACTTGTTGCTGCTGCTGGGCTCGCCTGCGCCCGGCTTTTGGAAGGTGAAAAGGAGGAGGGAAGCACGGAGGGATGGGGGAAGGGGAAGCAGAGATCGCTTGAGCTTTATTTATGCTCCCTCGGCGCCTGGATCCGGCGGTTCGTGAGCTGCTCCCTCTGCTTTTCCCTTTTCGGGTGCACGGCGAGGAGAAAGTCTCTATGCAACTCAGCCCCGGTGCACACTTGGCCAGGTATGTACCGCAGGCGAGGCGCGTTCTGTGCGCAGACAGATGCTGCTGCTGCCGCCGAGGCGGTGGCGGCTGCCAGCTCCGCGGCTCCTTAACTGTCATACTGCACCTGAGCTGAACTTGAAAAGAGAGTGAAGGGACGATTGGACGAACGCTTTTGGCAGACACAAGGGGTGCTTGCAGACTTAGGGGGAGGAGGATCTATACTAACGCCCCCCACCGTGCTCACCACTCAGCACCCCCATCTCTACAAATACTGCCGGAGGGGTAGAGGCGGCCACCGGACTCCCAAAGAGACGTGGGGTACTGGCTGTGATCGCATCTGGGAAGCTACAACAGGTCGCCTTTTTGAGACTCCTTTGGCGGGAAGGGCCACTTGAAAAAGCAAGGTTCCAAAGAGCCAAAGGGAAGGTGGAAGCGTTCCTTAATTTGTCTTAAGAATACCACTGAGTGATTGTCCTTCGTTTTTTTCTACCCTACACAAGGCATAATGACCCCTCCTTAACCACGTGTCAGGGGAAAAATCGAAGACACCTGTTTGAAGAAACTGCCGCACCTAAATTTACCTGTGTACATATTTGTGCCAGCGGTGACCTGGTCCAACTGCTGGAAGAGGTTGGATTAGGTTCTGTTGGGCGTGATTGTTAGGACGTTTTGTTTTCTAAATACCTGTCTTTGGGGGAAACTTGCCCTTCTGAGACCTGTGACTTCACCAGGAGCCCTACCTTGGAATAAGAGGGATAGCTCTGGACCACCTTTCTCTGCAGTGTCTGTGTGACAAGAGGAAGTGCGTGGTTGTGGCTACTTTGACCCAGTATAGAGGCCTGATTGCCCTGTTTGCCTCCACTTCAAGGCACCATGGCGGCGGGTGTAGCAGCATGGCTGCCTTTTGCAAGGGCAGCGGCCATCGGGTGGATGCCTGTGGCTTCGGCACCTATGCCAGCTCCCCCAAGGCAGGAGAGAAAAAGGACTCAAGATGCACTAATTGTGCTGAATGTGAGTGGTACCCGTTTCCAAACATGGCAGGACACCCTGGAACGCTATCCAGACACCCTGCTGGGTAGTTCAGAGAGGGACTTTTTCTACCATCCAGAGACTCAGCAGTATTTTTTTGACCGTGACCCGGACATCTTCCGTCATATCCTGAATTTCTACCGCACTGGTAAGCTCCACTATCCTCGCCATGAGTGCATCTCTGCTTATGATGAAGAACTGGCCTTCTTTGGCCTCATCCCAGAAATTATTGGCGACTGCTGTTATGAGGAGTACAAGGATCGAAGGCGAGAAAACGCAGAGCGCCTACAGGACGACGCCGATACTGACAACACAGGAGAGAATGCGCTGCCCACCATGACTGCTCGGCAGAGGGTCTGGCGGGCATTTGAGAACCCTCACACCAGCACAATGGCCCTGGTGTTCTACTACGTTACAGGGTTCTTCATTGCCGTCTCAGTCATCGCTAACGTGGTCGAAACAGTGCCATGTGGGTCTAGCCCAGGTCACATTAAAGAACTGCCCTGTGGAGAGCGGTATGCAGTGGCCTTCTTTTGCTTGGATACTGCCTGCGTCATGATCTTCACGGTCGAGTACTTGCTTCGCCTGGCTGCAGCTCCCAGTCGTTACCGTTTTGTGCGTAGCGTCATGAGTATCATAGACGTGGTGGCCATCCTGCCTTATTACATTGGGCTAGTGATGACAGACAATGAGGATGTTAGCGGGGCCTTTGTCACACTCCGAGTCTTCCGTGTCTTCCGGATCTTTAAGTTTTCCCGCCACTCTCAAGGCCTGCGCATCCTGGGGTACACACTGAAGAGCTGTGCATCCGAATTGGGCTTCTTGCTCTTCTCTCTCACCATGGCTATCATCATTTTCGCTACAGTTATGTTCTACGCAGAGAAGGGGTCTTCCGCCAGCAAGTTCACCAGCATCCCTGCTGCCTTCTGGTATACCATCGTCACCATGACAACACTAGGGTAGGTGCCCTCAAGGGAAATGGGATGAAGGTTGGATATGTGTGAGGTGATTGTGGACCCACTAAAGTTATATAGTAAATATGAGGAAAAAAATGATTTTTCTCTCTTCTAAATGGGTTTAGGAAAACATTATCTAAATGGTTTTGAGGAACTCTTTCTATCTATGAAATGGGTATGATATAGAGATTGAAGTATTTAGGGAGTCGACTATTGATGCGGAATATTGATGCCTGGAAATGATATATACAACAAAGAAATTTTAGAATTCTTGAATGTAAGGGAGGATAATCAATATTATATATGTGGATACATAAAAATATAATAAGAATGGAAAACACAAAATTTGTGCCCCAGTAAAGGTATGAATATGCACCATATATATTGAAATGCCTAGAAAGTGCTCCAGTGTATTCAAGTGAAAAGTTTTCATGTATATTTGAAGTATTACTTTCAAAGGAATAGATACTTTGTCATGTATTTTCCCCCCAAGAGCTGTAATTCTTATTTTACACTATAAAATATAGGTTAAAGATATCACGTGAAATAATTTTGTAATATATATGCATATATTAATATATATGCATTTTCATTGTGACTGATAAGTTATGCAATTTTAGAATATCAGGACTGAAACTGATCAACTGCATAAAATACAGGGAAATGATATTTGCAACATATTTAAGATTTTAGGTTTATAGATTCAAAAAAACAAAGAAGCAAGTGACTGTCATCCACCATATTTTGAGAAGCTATAAATCCTATCAGGCAATGGATTCATGACCACTAAATAAACATAAACGATAGAGCAGTATCTGGTGAGAGTGATGGTTCCCAAGGCTGGTTGCATTACAGAATTTCATGCATTTTAATTTTCTTCTAGAATTCTTTTGTGCATTCTTATACTTGGGGGTAATGGTGTTTTGCAAGCAAAAGGACATATTCCAAATTAATGCTTTTTAAAAAATAAATTTTAAGTTGCAATTAAGATGTTTTAGACTGTAGAAAAAAATAAATGTATGAAATCATTAATAATGTTAATCAAACTGCCAAAAATAGCAGTATTTACATATTAGAGAATCTAATGAAATAAGATGAATAGAGCCTTTTACTTTTATGAGTTCTTAGATAAGCCAAGTAATGATAGTGCTCTTTCTTCAGCTTGATGCTTCTTTTCTGGCACAGTTAATCAGCTCAATGGGGATTTGGTAATGGCTATAAGAAAAAGTTATTCCCAAGGCTGCTTTTTGAGTTTTGTGTTTCTGACTAATTTAATTGCCTTCTTTAAATGATAATGTGGTTAAAATCAACCTAACTTTTTAGGTATCTTGTGTTGAGCAGGATTTCTCAGGTTGTCATATAGCTAACTAATGGAACATTTTATATATCAATAAGTTTTGGCTAAGTAGGAAATTGTACAGTAAAATACAATAGCATGATTTTGATTTAGTCTTACATGTATTTTGAAGTCCTGCTGGTACATTTTCAAAAATGAATTAGTGAAAACCCATATTCTATTGCATATATTTCTCTTTTACATGTTGGTAATCTTGTGACAAATTCTGAAGACACTTCAGAATAATATAGGTTCTTGTTTCTTATAGAATTATATATGTGTATATATAATTACATATATATGTGTGTGTTTATATATATATGTGGTCTTTTTGTCATTTGAAATCTTTATGGAGGGCAATTGGATAGTGCAAATCAGTATCAGGACATCAAATTAGAAGTACATATGAATAAAAAAGGGGCTCTGTTAAAAGGAAATAAGGGAAAAATATTAAAAGTAAATATATTTTCAAAAATTTGATATCAATAGCAGTGTTTTCCATGAAGCATCAGTGAGTCGTTTTAATACTATATGATGTCTATAAATTGAATATAGGCAATATTATATTATAACTAACATTATAACTAATATTGAGGAGATGCTAATTTCATCCAGCTAAAATTTGTATCCTAAATATGTGAAATAAGTATTATTTTAAAATTTGTTTCTTGAAATGACTTTCAAATTTTATTTTATTTTAAAATTCATTTTTGTTTTCAGGAGAACAATGAGGAAATGTTAACCACTGATGACATTTTATTATGTAATAAAATGCTTATAAGCATCTACTTTTTAAAATAAACTGAATCATGATGCTTGGGTAAATTCTACGAGGTGGATTTAATTCACATGTTCTGTATGTAAGTGAATAGAAGAATTAAATATACACTTTCTCAGAACTTAGAGACAAAGGGGGAGTTACTTTTAAGACTTAAGTTTCATTGAAGTTGAAATGTTTAATTTTCAGGAAATTAAACTAATTAAAGATCGTGATGAAATATAGTAGTCATATTTTTCAGATGTCAAAATGTTGATGTTTTCACAATACAATCCATCTATTGGAGAACTATATGAATATTTAATAAAGCATATGCTTTATAATATAGCACAGTTTCTTAGAAAATGTCTCCAGCTTTTCATAAAAATCTATTTATAATGTATTTTATTTTCCTGAAGAAATATATATTTTTAAAAATTCTGCCTTTCTGTGCCTTATCTTTGGTTACATTGCAACCCTAAAGCTTTATTTAAGAATAGAAAATATTCAACAAAAGCTATAGCCTGAATTTATGTTTTACTCTGTAGTTTTATACTTAGAAGCTGAAGTATACTGTATAAACTTTCCAGAAAACATGCAGTTGTTGAAGCTAATATCAAGCTGTGTCTGATAGATGGCCAAGAATTTTCCATTACACTTTCTTAGCTCTTTTTACATGGCTATTATTTTTAATGGAGTTAATGTTCATCAGTCAATGATAATAGAAGTGAAAATAGAATCCTAAATAGTGGTTATCAAAAGTTCCAGCTCATACAAACATTGCCTATAGGAGAGAAAGTAGCTAAGCTTTGTAACTCAGAGCTGGCAGAATTATCTCCTCCCTTTCAGGTCATTTTAGACAACGTTCAGCTGGTTTGTTGGTCTGAAGAAATGCCTGGGCCTTTCTTAACATCTATTGTGTATTCATCTAATTATCTCTGTGCTCCCTGAAACATCAAATATACCAGTATATTATAACTTAACCATGCTTGTTCTATAAGTAGTCATTTAATTTGCAGGTAAAAACGAGTGCTTTAAAATATAATTTTAAGCCTACCCATTTGCAATTAATTAAAGTAGAAAACATCAAAAGCACAATTTTAAAAAGTCAATAAAAGAAACAATCTTGGATTTTTCGAAACAGTGTTTAGGTTGAGTGGCCATGTCTGTTATTCCATTCTATTCTTCCTTTCTGTACATATTTATCGATCTGCATTAGGTCCTGATTATTGTTTTATTCCCCTACCTTTCTTTTTTCCAAATGTAAACTCTAATTACTGCCTTAAACTGCCCTAGAAGAAAAACAACCTGAAACTCCTCCTTTGTTCTAATGACCTTTGGGAGATGGCATCCAGGCCTTGTTTTTCATTCAGGTGGTAGTAATAAAATGTCGCCAAATTTGGGATATTTCCTAATGATCAACAATAATCAAAAACAATGTCATGAAAATATATTTAACAAGGCCCAGCTTCAGTTTACCTCAGGTGCTTGACTTATGAGTGAGAAGTGGTACCAGGAGGCACATTAAATAATGTGAGGAGACTTTTATGTTAGGTGGTATCTGCATTCTTGGTCACGATTTTAACCATTTAGACCCTTAAAAAAACAGATTATATTACTCATGACAAAAAACTTAAGAATGGAGAAATGTCATTTCTGCAAACATTACCACTTCTTTAATTTTAAGACAAAGATTTTTCATAAAGTTTTCAATATGGGAAAGAAACTTATTACATGGCATTTCTGTAAAGTTCATGTTTAGAGTAAATTTTATGATTTAACTACATAAATCATATTCTGATTTATGAAAAAATCTAGTAAAACAAAAAGTTCACTTATTGTGTATATTCATCAGAAACAAATATGGTAGAATTACACCTTTGATCTCAGAAAAACTTAGTATAGTTGTCTATTTATAAGATTCTCAAACACTAGCTCTATGATAAATCAATTTTAATAGGTTCGGTAAATTGCTATTTTTTAAAAAAGCAAGTTGTTTTTCTTTGCAACTTTTCTAACAACGTAGCAGGAAATTTCCTTTTTTAGAATGGCATATATATGGTTCTGTATGTTCTATTTCATGTAACATATAAGTATGTTATAAATATATATAACAAATAAATATATTAAGTATTCGTTAGAGATTTTGAAATTGTACTTATATTTGAAAATGAGTCAATGAAGTTCAAATTTCTTATTACCTAATTTCTGATTATCTGATGAAAGGAAACTTAGCTGTTATTCATTTAAAATCCACCATTTTACACATGCAAGATTTTTTTGTAGACTGCTCATAGTTATGCAATTAAATAGCAGGATTTTTTTGAAATTCATTTTTTACTCCTTTTTTGAGGACCTTAAGATGCTATCTAGGAATGTGCAATAATAACTACTTGGGGGTTACTGCGGATGCTACATGGATAAGAAAAGGAATACATTTGTTCTTTATTCCATTAATATGCTATTCTATCTTAGTTCTACTCCCTGTGATTCACTCCACATTGCTCACTGTCACTGCTAGCTCTGCCTTCATTCACACGGTATGGAAGTTTATCATTATGGTGTCCAGTTGATATAACCAACTGTGTGTTCTCATCTGGTGAACTCTTAGGTCATTTGTCAGCAAACAACTTGATGGTGAATGTTTTACCTGGCCTGATGGAGAAGAAAATAAATCTTTTTTTTTTTTTTTTTTTGCCTAAATTACCTGAAAAAGTGTTGGTCTGTGGTTGACAAAACTACACAATTTAACTTCTCTTTTGTTGAAAGGACAGGGATTGTGAAAAGAACATTCACTGAAAAAGGAGTATTATTTTTCTTTCAGAGCTATGAGAATGATTCACTCTCTTTCCTTTCTACTCTTCCTATGGCTAACATTGTTTTTTGAGTGAGTGAGTGAGTGAGTGAGTGTGTGTGTGTGTGTGTGTACTTTTTGCTGTTGTTCTCCCCACAGGCCCACTGGCTTTAGCTACTAGATTTGACAGAGTGGGATACGGTCTGATGTTGAAAAGAAACCCAGGGATAAACCATCATCTACCTGTCTATGCACATTTACACTACTTCTTCCCTTAGTAGAGTCTATGGGAATTTTTTCCCTTTAGTTCTCTCCCTTGAGGATCAGCCTTTAACACTAACCTTCTCCATGAAGCCTTCTTCATGTCCCAAGTCTACATCATCTGTAGTTGGAATTACTCTTGACAGTATAAGTACTATTTTATATATAATATATGGTTTTACTTCTTGCCTTCCTAACTAGATTGAAAAGCTTTTGAGGTTTGGACCTATACCTTCTGGGACTCATTACTTACTAAACAAGTACTCAAATATAGAAAAATTAGTATTAATGTGTTGCTGATCACGGTGTGACATGACACCTGCACACCACAGAGAGCTCCTTTGCCAGGGAACCGTGCCACCTCAACATTTGCAGTAATCTGCTAATCTATTTCTTTGCTTTGTTCAATGTTAAAAAATTGAAGTTTTTATTACTAGAACATTTTTGTCTTTGAGTGTACTACAATCTACCTTTCTTTTTTCCTTTGCATTAGGGAGGGCTATGAGACTTCTTCATCTTTGATCTGTAACTAATTCTTCTGCAAAGATTAGAATTAATGGTTGTCAGTGGCTCTTTTCTCAATCAGTTTGCTTTCTGGTGAAGGCTGGGTAAAGTGCACGTCCCTCTGGGAAGCATATGGAGATATCTTATAATGGAAGTGAATCAACACAGGGATACACTGACTTCTCTTTGAAGCTCAGCTCCCTATCTAAATAGGAGCAGGCAAGGAGTCAGTGGGTCTAAAAGACACTTTGATGACACTTTGTGAAAAGAAAGGTGTTCTATCTCTTACCTAGTGAGAGGTGGCACTTTTTTCTTTATTCAGGTCCAATCATTTATTAATAAAATGTACTTGTTTAAAAACAGTGACCTATTATGTATAAATGGCATATAAGATGAATGTAGGCACTGTCTAAAAAAATTGCCATTCTAGGTGATTAAAAGGCAGGTATACAAAATACATGTAGCAATATATCCTGGTGTGGTGCAATCCATTTTGCAGTGGAAATTTTGACAAGCCTGTTATGTAAAGAAGATTCAAACCATAAAAAGTGTGGGGAGAACATAGAAAGAGTTATCAGAAGTTAATAATGAGAAAAAATAACATTGAAAGAGTGGGATGACAGTTGAAATGATGTCAAACAGAACAGAAGGGTTTTGTTCTAAAATTAAAAGGTCTTGCATTTTTTGCTCTTGTGTGGGCCTGATTCTTCCATCTTCTTCATTTCCTTCACTTTTAAGAGTAACAAAGGAAGTGCTTTTGGAAACCCAAAGTTTTACCAGCAGCGTATACGTTCAGGAAATCAGAATGTGACTCATAGAGTTCGATGTAACGTATTTTGTTGATCACTTTCTACCTATCATTGACCATAATAATAAACATAACTACCAACTTCCTAACCTTAAGAACCATGTAGTCTAGTGGGAGATGCAGAAAATAAACACATCATTATTTAATTCCAGGCAGTGGTGGCTGCTGTAAGCAAAATAAATCAGGGTAAGGAGTGTATTATTTTGAACAGGGGACAGACAAGGCTTTTCCAAGGGCAATATTTAAGCTGATGGCTAACTGAAGGGAGCTGAGCGAATTCCGTGAATATCTGGATGAAGACCTTCAAAGACCTCAAGGTGGGAGGAAGCTCCGTGTATTTCCCCTAAGGCTACTATAATTGGAACGGGAGCATGGATAGGCTTAGTAGCAAATGCTATCTGAAAGACAGTTGGGACAAGATGACATAGGATATTGGAGACCACAATAAAGACTTCTGGTTTCATTCAAAACATAATGGAGAGATATTAGACAGTTATGAGCATGGTGGGGACAGGATATGATTTCTGCATTAAAATGATCAACAGCTCTAAAACATTTAAATTTTTTTCAATGACCATTTTAACATTATTTTTTTTCATCATGTATAAATACTCACTATTTGTTAGATTTGTTATACTTACCTTAAGTTAAAATTTATATACCATTATTCATGAGATTTTCTTAAAAATGGAGTATTTTATAAGAATATGATTTAAATTATTCTTGTCTGACAAAAATAAAACTAGTTCAAATGAAAAATAAATTTTAGCAGAAAAGTCAAAAGTGGTTCTCAATAGATATAGAGTTATTTGAGAAATGATTGGAGATTATTATTTATTTTTGGTGTAGATATATAGACTTACAGTTGCAATTCTAATATCAGTGTTCAAGAATATCACATATGCTTTTGATTCTATTCAAAAATAATTTTCATTTCTTTTTTTTTCATGTTGCAGTAGGTACACATCTACCCTTTTCAGATGTTTTGTTAATTTTGTGAGTTTGAAAGAAAAAAATGGTTTGTGTGTGTTGAAATCTGTGAAAATTACCAGAGGATACTTATTTTTAATCTCAGATTATATTGGGACCATGTGGGTCGACAATGTGTAATGACTATTTACAGAGGCAGTGCTTTGGTAAGAATCACCGTGCTGCAGAGTAAAACATAATCATGAATGGATAATTGGAGAGGACTAGGTTAGAAGAACAAGAATTGGATTAACAGCATAAAAATACAGAAAAAAAAATTATGCATGTTTCCCAGATGAGCAACTTGTAAAAATAGTGGTTGAATGTAAGGGAATTCCGTGTGGTATCTCGCTTTAGCATTCCGTTTCCATGAAAATATCTGCCCTCAAGGTAATTCTCCATTCTACCCAATAGTTCTGTATGGCGGCTTGATTTCTGATTGAACAAACTAGGATTTTATAAGGGTCATCACAAGGAACATTATTCCCTGTCTTTTTCATCTGATGAAGTTGCTAATGACAGTTACATTCTCATAATTAGTGATGTTTGCTGATTTTTAATGGAGACTGGTTTCCTTTCATCTTGCTATGGAAATTGAAGCTAAATATATGGCAATAGGTAATCAAATTCAACTATATGTTTCAACTTTTGACCAACCACATCCAAGCCAATAACATGAAAAACATCAAATCTGAAAATATCTCACAAGGCTTTGGTTTACTCATTTTTGTGAAATTAAGGATGATGATTGGAGTAGATATTCAATTGCTTTTCTGATACTTTATAATATTTTATAAAATGTTAAATATAACTTTTTGCAAATATTTACAACCAAGAAATATTCATCGTCTCCATTTATATTGTATCGTTTATCAGAATATTGTTTATTTAGAAAAAATTTGCCAATTTCAAGGCACTTCATAGACATATGATTAAATATCAAGGGGAAATTACTTTCACTTTTAGGAAATTCTTAATTGCATAAATTAAAATGAATATTATTTTTAATTCTTCATAGATAGTCTTGCAATTTTTTTCATGTTTGCACTACAAGACAATGGTTTTAAAAAGCATAATTAACTTAGAGTGTATTAATATTGATCTATTGTCTTTTTTTAATATAGCATTTGTACTTTGGCTTTAAAAATTACATGGATTTGATGCAAAATGTCAGAAGATAACAGTAAATATTCTAATAATAAATAATGTAATTTAGAAAGTTTATGAGAATAAAGCACCTTTTTTATTCAGGACTGGCATGGTGCTAGAATAAAGTGCCTATTGATTTTGCAAAAAACTTTATTATTTTCATACAAAATGCCCAGCTACCTTCATTATCACCTACATGAAAAGTAAGAATATTTTATTTCAAAAACAATTAAAGCAAGGCTTCTTTTTCAGTCAGGTAACAAATTTTGGCAATGTTCTAAAATATACTATTTTATGCCAAACTTAGTTAATTAAGAAATCGTTTTACAGATATTCACTTCTTTTTTTCTTCTGTCTCCACATTATTTTTTATATTATTCAGTGCCCAGTTTCTGGATCTACACCTATTGTTTTAAATATTACTAAAATATGTGTGAATGTATAATTCATACTGAAATATACATTTAAGAAACACAGACACACTCGTGCATCAATACAAAACGTATGGACATGGAAGCATCATACACATGCACATATGCCAACATACACATACCCTCTCCTTTTGTTTTTCTGGCAGGACACAAAATGAACTGCTGATAATAATACTTTTAAGAAGTCTGGGTATGTGGAACATAGGAAGAATCATTATATATTTTATTTTGTTCCTTTTTATATTAAAAAAAAGTTTTTATTAATTTTTTCCCCATCAGCCTACATAACTTCTGTTAAAAGAGAGCTCTCTGGTGACATTTGGGACCTTCTCTCTTTATACTTTCCATATAAAAACTTTATTAGATTTAAAATTAATTGTTTCTCTTACAATATTCCTTTGATGATTCACTAAAAAATTTCCTAAATATATAACAGTTGTATGTGTGGTTGTATGGCATTGGTCAAGTTACTTAAACTCTACCTGAGATTCCTCATCTGCAAAACTAGGTGAACAATGTCTACCTCATAGCACTTGTATGGGAATCAAATGGAAATATGCGAAGTTTTTAGAACGGTGCCTTCTATGTAGTTGCTACATGAGGGATTGTTTTATTATTATTATTAATATATGATATTAAAATAATATTAAATATAATAGTTTATTCTTACATAAGAAAAAGTAGTAAAGGAACAGGAGGAAACTTTGGGAGATGATGGATATGTACATCCATGGCCTTAATGGTGGCGATGCCTTTCATGGGTGTATACTGATCCCCAAACTCGTCAAGTTGTAGACACTAAATTTGCTAAATATGTACAGAGATAAAGAGAGAGAAAGAGAAGAAAAAGAAGAAAGGAGGGAGGGAAGGAGGGAGAAAGGAAGGGAGGTTAGTTCTCAATGAACTACAGATGGAGAAAAAGTCTCCAGTGTCAGTCAACCAATAGACAATTAGATAGGAAATGATCATTGAAGATGAAGAGTTAATTGAAAACACATCTTAAATCAAGAAATATTTCCTATTTAAAAACTGGAATTGTGAGTCACCATACCAAACTTTTTGTTGTTGAAAATTGAACAGTTAATAAATTTGGGTTACCAAATTATAAAAATTCTGTGTCTGGCAAACTTGTTTTGAAATGAAATACTTAATCGTTCCTTTATTATGACCTACTCTGCCGATTTGCAAAGAGGATTTGAAACAATTTACTATCAAATGAACCAAAAAAGATTAAAAAAACAAGTGCCAAGTATTAAATATGAAGGGCAAATGATGGAGAATAAAAGTTATGTTAAATAAAAAGCATTGCTGAGCATAAAATCAGCTCTGAATTTCCTGGCAGCTAAAGTATAGAAAGTTCAGCATGTTTTACAGCTCTCTTTATGCAATAAAGGAAAGTATCTCACTCCCTGAAGAGTTTTTTAGAAGAGTAGAGCAGTTTGTTTTTTTAAACCAATGTAATGAACCAATAATTTCAATTTCACAACATATTTAGAAATATTTTTTTTATTTTGACCATATAGTTAGTACACAATAATATTGTTAGAATACAAAGGTATTTTAATAGGAAATATAAATGAATTGATTAAAATATATGACTTCCAGATCATTACAAGATTCATGTATAGTGTTTAGCAAATTCTTAATGTGGACTGAAGACTATCAGAATTAGGGCCACCCAAGATAGTTATTAAAAATACAGATTCTTGGCATTCACCTAAGACAAGTAAATAGTCTTTGGAGGTGGGAACCATGACAACTACCTTGTTACTTATCACATCAAGTTTTAGGAGCCACTCATCTGGAAGAACGTATGTTGAGCCCACCTCTATGGTTATCATTCTGGAATATTATTGACCTTGAGCTGGAATTTTGAAAGGAGGTATGAAGAAACCATTTAAAATAATGATCTACACAAAGTAGCTAAATTGCTAGTTTTTAATATTACTTCATGAATATATAAAAGTAGATAGAAATTCAGAAATCTTGAATATAGGTGATAAACAGAGTCTGTATTGCAAAAATCCTATCTTATCTTGCACTGAGAAATAAAGTTTCATGGATGATAACCATTAGTACTAGTGTCCTGGAGAGCAACAGGAAGAAAGAAGACACAGTGGCTACCTTTTGGGAATTCAGGATTTTGAGCTTTGAAAGTTACTGATTTCTAACACTGTCAGGGATAGGTGGAATGAGCTTCCTAGTGCAGGCACAACTTAACTGACCAGTTGATCATAGTAAAAGTAAGAAACACAGAGTCATATATCAAAGCCTTGGAAGTAGGGAAGAGCTTATGAGAAGCAAGATGGCACAGTGTATGAACACATTCTATGAAAACTATCTAAATTTCATGAGATGAGAATTTCCTTGGATAATTTGTTTTCTCTTTTATATAAACAGAAAGTTGATTTCAAAAGGATTTACTTTCCAAAGAGAATAATTTTAGTCACATTTAGGGGTTTCAACTGTCAAGGACCAGAAGATAAAAAACAGATTATTGGTAGATTCTTGGATTGTAATTGAGCAGAAGGGAAGTTGCATGTAAAAGTTAACCGAATGGCTGATTTGATGTTGAGTATTTTAATTGGCTTTTCATGGCTGTTAGACTGTCAGAAATGATGTATGCCACAAACCTTTTCCCATGAGGTCTAAGGGCAAAGAAAACTGTCTTGTGAAAGTCCTATCGACAATTAATACGGCCAGGAATTGAAATACATTTCCTGCCTTAGAGGATGCTCTCATTAGCTTTGGTTACAGGATTTCGGGTCATCAACTTTTGTAAAAAAGGAAACCTATAGTCAGAAGTTATAATTCAATCATAAAAGTGCTGATAAATATACTCTAATGCGAACTCAAGTGTTCCTTAGTGTTAAAATCAGGAGGGCTGACCTGACATTTTGAAATCTTGGTTTAAAGTGAGATTAGTTAGATGATGCAGTTTTATCTCAAGTCAGATAAATGAAAAACAGAGAGTCTTATAAACCCTCATAATGCCTCTCTTCCTGAAGAAAATATATATGGACGGCAGGGAGGGGAGGTTGCGGTTTAAGAATGTACTGACATATTTTTTTAAAAGATTTTATTTATTTTTAGACAGAACAGGAGGGAGGGAGAGAGAGCCAAAAGGAAAGAAACGTCAATGTGTGGTTGCTTCTCATGTGCCTCCTACTGGGGACCTGGCCCACAACCCAGGCATGTGGCCTGACTAGGAATCAAACCAGCGACTCATTGGTTCGCAGGCCGGCACTCTATCCACTGAACCACGCTAGCCAGGGCCAATCTGGCACTTTTAATAGAGCAGAAAAGTGTATACTCATTGAGACCCCTCTTTTGTGGCAGGGACCAACCCCACAGACATAAACCTTTTAAAAAATTTTTATTGATTGATTTTAGAGAGAAAGGGAGGGAGAGAAACATCGATTTATGGTACCACTTAAATACATTCATTGAACGGTTCTTTTATGGGCCCTTACTGGGGATTGAACCGCAACATTGGCACATCGGTTTGATGCTCTAACCCAGAGGTTGCCCCTGCCCGGGGCGGGGGAGCGGGGGTTGTCCAGGGGTATGTTAGGAGTTGGGCTGCAAACAAAGCTTGCCCTAGCGAAGCTGAGCTCCACCTTCTCTCCCCACCTCCCCCACCCCACCGGTGTCTGGTGCCAAAAAGGTTGGGGACTGCTGTCTTAACTCACTGAGCTATCAGGCCAGGACAATAGTGTTGTTTTTCCATACAGCATGCATGGACTGCCTCAGCCCTTGCTTTACCACATTTTGAGTCCTATTGGCAAGAGAGATAAATAAAAATAAGCCAAATAATTAATAAAATGGAAGAGACAAAACAACCTTAAGAACAGTCCACTGAAAACATGTTTAAGTTCAAACAGCTAGACGTAATATTAAAAAATCAAGCAAACTCTTCTAGCTAAAATAAACAGCTGAAACCAAACATAATAGAACATGTTCTGAGATGCATGTCTGGATTTTCTTTTTGTTTTGCAAGATCATTTTCAATACTGTTATTTAAAATCAAATATTGTTACTATTTTTCCAATTTTCTTTGCCATTTGCTCTCTCTGTATCTCTTTCTCTCACTCTCTCTCTATATACACACACACACACATATATATATACATATACATATATATGTAGTACATTTCCTATACTGTTTGTGAGTAACTTATATACTATGGTTTTGACTTCCAAATACTTTGCTGAGTATTTCTTAATGTTAATGATTTTGTTTTATATATCATAGGACAGTACTTATCTTAGTAATTTAACATTGCTTTGTAATATTTTTCCTAAACTATTTATGCTATTTCAGTTTTATAAGTTTCTAATAATGTCTTTTATAGCATTTCTTTTTTCTTTAATGTTATTTTTTTAGCCCTGGGCAGGGTGGCTCAGTGGATTGAATGCCAGCCTGTGAACCAAGTGGTTGCTGGTTTGATTCCAAGTCAGGGCACATGGCTGGGTTGTGGGCCAGGTCCCCCGTATGGTACACATGAGAGGCAACCACACATTGATGGTTCTATCCCTCTCTTTCTCCCTCCCTCCCCCTCTCTAAAAATAAATAAATAAAATCTTTTAAAAAATAAATTTTATTTTTTTATTACAGTTTACATTTAATGCTATTTTGTATTAGTTTCAGGTGCACAACATAGTGGTTAGACAATCATATTCTTTACAAAGTGATCTGCCCAATATTTCAAGTACCCAACTGACACTGTAAATAGTTATTGCAATATTATAGACTATGTTCCCTATGCTGTACTTCACATCCCTGTGACTATTTTGTAACTTCCAATTTGTACTTTATTTATTTATTTTTGGGGGGTATATTTTATTGATTATTCTATTACAATTGCCTCATTTTTTTCTCGCCTTTATCCTCTCTGCCCCGCACCCCATCCAACCATCAACACACCTCTTAGTTCATGTTTATGGGTTGTACATATCAGATCTTTGACTTCTCAATTTCCTGTACTATTCCTAGCCTTCTCCTGTCTATTTTTTTTGTCAACATTTCCCTGCCACCACTTTCCCCAGCCCTAATACCCAATTTGTACATCTTACTCCCTTCATCATTTTTACCTAGATGCCCAACCCCCACTCCTCTGTCAACCATCAGTCTGTTCCCTATATCTATGAGTCTGTTTCTAGTTCATGCATTTATGTTGCCCTTTAGATTCCACACATAAATGAAATCATAACCTTTCTCTGCCTGACTTATTTCACTTAGCATAATACCCTTTAGGTCAATCCATGCTGTTGCAAATGGTAAAATTTCATTCTTTTTTATGGCTGGTAATATTCCATTGTATGTATGTACCACTCTTCTTTACCCACTTACCTATTGATAGGCACTTGGGTTGCATCCATTTCTTGGCTATTGTAAATAATGCTGCAGTAAACACAGGGGTGCATATATTCTCTCAAATTAGTGATTTGGGTTTCTTCAAGCATATACCTGGAAGTGGAATCACTGGGTCATAAGGCAGTTCCAATTTTAATTGTTTGAAGAAACTCCACACTGTTTACCACAGTGGCTGCACCAGTCTGCATTCCCACCAACAGTGCATGAGGGTTCCCTTTTGTTTACATCCAGGCCAACGTTTGTCACTTGTTGATTTATTGATAGCTGTTCTGACAGGTGTTAGGTGATATCTCATTGTGGTTTTATATTGCATTTCTCTGATGATGTTGGAAACATGTCTGAATTTTAATATGAAGTTCTAGGAGAATATCAGAGGAAATTCAACAAATAATTTATGTCCCTGGTTAGGTATGCCAGTGGAAAAAAAAAAGTATGCTTCTACCAAAGGTTTGAGCATTGAGTCACAAAATAAGCAGGTCCTCTTATCTTCCCGAAGAAGCCATCAGTGGGTTTGCCAAGGGCAGCAGCTGCTCTTTCACTGCACCTTAGGCCAGGCATAAACACCGGCCAATTAACACACATGCCACACTTCAAGTTCTCACCTGCTATGGAAATCTGGAACAGTAAAAAGGAAATTTTTAAACACTTTTTTTTGGGGGGAGGGGAGTTGTTGTTGGCTCAAAAAGCATTCAAAATGTATTTATTTAAAGGTATCACAATAGCGAAGTCCAGGCATTTAGGCTTAAGGAAGTAAAATTAAAATAGGACACCTTTTTGCCTAAGTTAAGGAGAATTTCTTTAAAACCAAGCATATTGCTAAAATGCATCATTATACTTGGTAAGCAATTATGATCATGAAAATAAGTATAAATGCTGTAATATTCTGCCAATCCAATCTTAGAAATTGTTTAATAACCAAGAAGCAAACTGTGTTGTAACTTTTAATCTAAAATATATTTTAGTTGCCTATAATTGTTGTTCATCTTTATCGTAGTTGATTTAGAGGACTCTGTTTTATAGAAAAGATAAATTTTTTTCATCTTTTTAAAAGTAAATTTTTTTACCTTTAAGGTAAATTTTCTAAGCCTATATTGTATTTGTTTATTTGTAATATCTCTAGGAACCAAATAAAACAAATCCATGGATCCATAATGCCCTACCTGTACGTTGTTGTGTTTAAGGTGCTTCAACACAGTAAACCTACTGATAAAAGTTCTCTCTTCTAACGACCTCATCTCCCTCCCTTGCCCATGGTTTTTATAACAATGCTTAGAATATTGGTTTGCTGATCATAGATGCTGAATAAAGATTTTTTTTTTTACTGTAGAGTTCAAAGTCCAGCGGATTTTAGGACATTATAACACTCACAATGCAGTACTTTCTAGCTACTTCTCTCTCAGCTATGCATCCTCTAACACACAAATATCTACATACAGGAATAAAATCCCTGGTCTTTCATGGATTTTATCCCTGGCCTTCCGTGAAAGACCAGGGATTTTATTTCTGTATGTAGATATTTGTGTGTTAGAGTTACCTACAAAGGACTTCCCATAAGACTATGAGCTGATTTCGCAAAAGAAACCTTAAAGGCAAGAAGGGGCTGGAAAGAAGTATTCAAAGTCATGAAAGGCAAGGACCTACATCCAAGAATACTCTATCCAGCAAAGCTATCATTTAGAATGGAAGGGCAGATAAAGTGCTTCCCAGATAAGGTCAAGGTAAAGGAGTTCATCATCACCAAGCCCTTATTATATGAAATGTTGAAGAGACTTATCTAAGATAAAGAAGATCAAAACTATGAATAGTAAAATGACAACAAACTCACAACTATCAACAACTGAGCCTAAAAGCAAAAACAAACTAAGCAAACAACTAGAACGGGAACAGAATCACAGAAATGGAGAACACATGGAGGGTTTTCAGCAGGGAGGAGGAGGTAAAGTGGGGAAAAGGTACAGGGAACAAGAAGAATAAATGGTAGGAACAAATTAGACAGGGGGAGGTTAAGAATAGTACAGGAAAAGGAGAAGCCAAAGAACTTATATGTATGACACATGGACTTGAGCTCGGGAGGGGGGATGCTGGTGGGAAGACAGCACAGGGCAGAGGGGAGTAAAGGGGAGAAAAAATGGGGCAACTGTAATAGTATAATCAACAAACTATACTTTTTAAAAAAGCAATAAAATCCCCTCAGATACAAAGTCTTCAGCTTAACATAGGAAATTAAAAAAAATAAAAACAACGTGAAATAAACTTCTAGAGTTTTGACACTTGTGAGATATATTGATTGATTCCTCTGTAAACATACTTTCCAAATCTTGAATCACTTTCCTTAATCTTCAGATGAAATCCCCTACATTTCTCTGCCATCCTTTCCATCTCTAGGCTGTTGGGTCATCTCTATACAACTCTATCCTGGCCACTCTTCTGAGCTCCAGACAATAATTTCCAAATTTATGTCATTAGAAAATATTATGCCCTTGGTTTTTATACACAATCAGTATAAGAATTGGTCATACAGAGAATATTTCCAAGTCTAATGCAAAATCATTAGACACAGGGTATCGTATAGCCAGCACATTATTCACTATCCCATATATTAAGAGCTATGGAAATGTGTTTATATTTTTCTTGTATGCGCCATTAAAATTTGGATGTTTCCTGAATGACTGATAGAAGAATTCTCAGACATGTCCAGGGTTAACAGTAATGGGTGCCACAACTGTTGTGATAGCCATAATGGAGCATAGAAGAGAGGTTTTTAACCTGGTATAAGCAAAGTCTCAGTGGCAGAAAAATGCCGAGCATATTCTGGGCACAGTGAGTAGATTCATTTGGCACTCAAATATCTGTTGAATGTTGACTGAACAAAAGTCTGGAATCTCTTGTCACTTTTTAATCTTGATAAATTCTGCTGAGAATTTATTTGAAAGTAATTAAACACTAGGATCTCTTTCACTTGTATCTGTATTTCTACTTTTTTAAATGTATTTCGACCTTCTTAAGTGATCAATAAATACTCATGGAATAAGTGAAAGAGTAAGTTAAGATGTCTTTCTGAATGCATAAAAATCTACATATATATGACATTAGAGAAACAATTCTATCAAGAGAATAGAATAGAGGTTGAATTTGATGACATTTGAATTTTGATATATAGTTTTAACACTTGAGCCCCCCAAGTAATTTGTGATACATGACATATTACTTGACCTCTCTGTAATACTGTTCTCTGTAACTATCTCTCACCATCACCGTAAGATCAGTATTTGTTAATAATCTATTAAATTGGTGTTCATTAGGTGTTGTACATAGTTGAACAACTGGAGCACTGTTGTTTAAGAAAAACAAATATGATTCCCAGGAACACAGGGAAACAAATGCACAGTCATACACAAAACCTAGCAAGTAAACACAGAATCCAGATTTCATCTAACTCAATTTATAGACTGTTCCTATGTGCTAGGCAATATACTTGGCACTATGAAGAAAAGATATAAGTATGAGAAAATAAGTTCTGTGCAGAACTGGGATTTTAAATCCTGGCTTTCTCACTAGCTGACTTTTCAGAGCCTGGCTGCAGTTTAAAAATATATTTGTGCTTGTATGGTATAAAATGTCTGAGGAACTTTTTATGCTCTGAAATGAGCGACTGTTTGCCTGAGTTGGAAAGAACAAAAGTCACCCATCAATACTGGTAGTCAACTTACTGTCCATGAAGTGTATGAAATTTCAAGGATATTCGAACATGGTTTTTCTAATAAAAGTCCCTCCTTCCCTCCTTTAGGCCTGTCCTAGAATTTAGGGAAGAATGGTTAGGATGCTTGCAAGCTAACCTGTGAGCTATTTCTATACCTGTTGTTTTCCTTTTCATTTTTTGTTAGTAAAACATAATCAATGTTTGCTCTTTTCCAAAGAGTTTAAGATCATCTATCCATTGTAGTTTTAAATGATGCACAACATAAGTTCATAAATAATTCAGTATTTCCATTGATAATATTATATTTCCTCATTAATACAAATATGTTGTTTCAGAGATAAATATGTGAAATAATTAAATGAGTCTTTACTGTTAATGTACTAGTTATATTTTGAAAGACACATTTCTATAAGAAAGCAATTCATTTAAATATTATTCCTTGATTTTCTTAGTGTTTCAGCTCCTTTTGTCCTAATTAATTTTCACTTATTTGCAGAGGTATCTAAATTCCTTTTGATTTCATTTTGGTTGTTTATACCATCATATTCCATGATGTCTGCATAAATTCAGTGACATGTTGATTGATAGAGACATTTAAGGGAGATTTTTGAAATGGTAGTTCTTTATATTCTTAGAATCATAGAATTTTGAAACTAAAAATTTTCTTTTTGGCCACATAGTTCAGACATCTACCATTTGAAAGTCTCTCTTTCTAATATCTGGCCTTCTATGAATTTTTTTGACTATTCTGTGTAATTGGAAGCTTAAGGCAGCCACTTTTTTTTTTTTTTGCAGCATAACTCAAATTTTTATAGTTTTTTTTAAAATCAGGCTGACATGTATACCTTTCTCTATCATCCATTTATCCAAATTATGTTTTAGAGGTTGAAAATCATGTTTTCCTTTTCACTTCCTTTCCAGGACTGTACTTGGAGAGAGTTATCATGTCTCTCTTTAGGCTTTTCTCTGGTGTGGGGTGAACTTCCCCAAGTCATTCAAACTTTGTCATGTAATGTGATTGCTGGACACCCCTACCCATTACCTTGATTGATCTCAAATCCTCTGAAGTTGACCTAACTGAAGAAAGTACATTGAGATCGTGACCTACTATGATACTATCACTGTGTATCTTTGAATAAGGCCTAAATACAATGACTTGTATTGATCTTTAGGTAAAATAACAGGCTGTGTATTCATACTTGAAAGGCTATGAAACTTTTTCCTTCATCTTCTTTTTCCTTCTACTATTTACTACTTGAGGAAAATTTTTACTGATTTTTAAAAATCCTTTTAAAATTTCATTCTGCGAGCTAATTAAAATGCATTGTTTGAGTGTTACCTAGCTACATGGCTCAAACTTCTCCATGAGTCTGTTTAATTGTATTACAATAATAAAACAGAACACACAATAGATAATGTTCTTCTGGAAAAAGCTATAAAGGAATCCTTCTCATCAGTGGAAGTGTTTATCCAGATCATTGTACCGGAAAGCATCTATCCAGTGCAACCAGACATTTAAAATCCAGTAGGGGAAGGAGAAGAAAAGGAAAGAGTATATTAGAAATCCTAATTGAATTGTTTCCACACCCATGACTGTTCTGATTCTGTTTGACCAGAGGAGGAGGCTGGAGTTCACTCGGGTTTCTGATGATTTTCTTCTTAGTCCCTAGAAGGATCATCAGTGCCATGCCTATTAAGACAACTGGGATGCACAGAGGAAAAGAGTCAGACACGTGCAGCTTTCCTCTTCCTCTTTATTTGATCAGACTCGTTCCAAGGGATGCAAGGGCAATCATCATCGTCGTCATAATGGAAGCTTTCATTTAGTGAATGATTACCCTGGGTCAGGTGCTCTACTCAGCTCTGCTTTACACACATCATTTCTTATTACATGTGATTCTACAACACAGGCAGTATTTTTATGTCACCAGGAAACAAGATGTGACTTAGAAAGAATTGATGTTGGTTCTGTCTCCAAAACATATACATTATCCACAGAAACATGCAGGCTCAGAAATTATTTGTCAAATAATTAGGAGTAATGTAAATTTTCTTTCTGTAAAGAAGGCTTGGTTCAAAGTGTATAAGGACCAACGATGAGAATCTAAATTTTCTGCTTTTGAAGTTTATTGACAAAGACTATTATAATAGAGTATTCTAGGAATGTGTTTCTTTGTGATTTGAAAGTTTTCCAATTGAAGTCACTCAAGATGAAACACAATCCTCAACACAGCGCTTCTAAATATTTTAGTGAAAAGGTGGATAGGTCATGGAGCCTTCTGTATATTATTTTATTTTATTTTATTGCAGAAGGAAAAAATTCTGTAGGATGTTTCTTAACGCCTTCTGTTTGAATTTATCATCCAAGCATCTTTGGAAAAGTACACAACTAGATAAAATATATATTCATTATAGCAAAGAGGATTGATTGTCTCACTACTATAGAAAAAGAGTTTAGATTGAATAGGGGGAGAAGTTAGTGGTAGACTCTTACATGACTTGCTAATTGGTATGTCATGCCAGCAATAATGGACATATATTAAGTCTGAAAATGATGTCAGTTTACCCTTGATAAATGGACAAGCAATATTTTGAAAAATCTTTATATATTTTTTTCCTGGAAGTAATTTGATTTATTACATTTATAAAATCACTAGATGTAATTATAATTTTGCATTATCTCTTATTTATAAAATCACTAGGTCAGATTATTATATAAAATTAAAAGTTATGATTGCAAAATACATATTTACAAAGACTTTCATCTAACTTAAAATTTAGAGAGAACAAACTGGTTATAACAAACACCTTAGTTTAATGAAAACTAATTTGGACTTGATTAAAAGCCATTCTTATAGTGAAAGAATTTTAAAAATCATTAGTATGGTGATGATTTGCAAGAAAAATATGCTTGTTAGGTAAATATTTCATCATGTGAATATACTTTTAACTTCTTTACATTTATATATACAGGGTCCAGCACAAAATAATGCCCTTTTTTATTATAAAATCATAAGCATGTAATTCTGTAACATAACAATATCACACTCAAGCATACCATATGACATTTTAGGTGAAATGTTCAAATTAAAACTATAAATTATTACACCCATATTATTACCCTACCAACCACATTCAAGCAGGTGTTACTTCTGCTGGACCCTGTGTGTGTGTGTGTGTGTGTATGTGTGTGTATAAGTTTGTGTGTGCGTGTGTATTAGATTTGTGCATAGATATGTACATATACATACATAACAATATATGTTCAAGGTATCTGTGTTTATCTTGTACTGTCTCTGTTTCCTGTATTATAAACTCTTGGAGGTCAGGACCTATATCTAACTTAATTTGATGTAATATTGTAGACACTGAAACATTTTTTTGCTACTTTCTATGTTGGTTTTGATTAAAAACGTAGTATTCTATTTATAAAGGGACATTATCTTGGCTTGAAGATAATGATTTTCAATATGTAGCACTAAGAATTCACATTTATGCCAAGGAAGCAAACTCAATAAAACATCAGTTTAGTTCAGCTTTGGCTGCAAGAGTATTAAAATGTTCTGTTTCAATAGCTATTAGAAAATATCAAGATTATACTATTTCCTTTATTCAGCAAATATTTGAGTGTCTACTCTGTGCCTGCTCTTGCTCTGTGTTAAGGATACAAAAATTGATGAAGCACACGCTGTAGTGTCGTCTCACACACACACACACACACACAGAAGATTAGTCTACAATACAGTGTAGAGAGTAGTCACAAACTTGTGCCAGAGAATTATGGGAGCCCTGGAGAGGGATGCGTATGTATCTGGGGGTCTTGAGTGAAATATTTAAGGACGAATATGCGCTATCAATGAAATGGGGATGGACAGTGGGAAGATCACTCCAGATGGAGGGAATAACATAAATAAAGGGATAAGTAAAACATTTAGCAATAAGACAATTATTAGGTATTATGTGTTTAATATTTACTATGTACTAGTAACTGTGCAAAGGGTTTTCTATGGATTCTTTAGTTTATGCATTAAAATAACTTGAGAGATCAGATATAGTTTTTACTGCAATTTGCACATGAGTAATGCAAAAGTAGAGTCCACATGTAGGGAAAATGTGATTCAAGTGCAGGCAGTCTCATGCCAGAATTCTTGCTCTTAGGTGCTCCTGTGCAATCTTGAACTTTGGGTTGGTATATGCCCAAAATTTCACAGCCACTTTAAATTATTCCCTGGGGAAATATTCACAGACAATTGGGCTGTGGCCCCACGGCAAGGGTTCATGGGAATTTTTTAGGTAAATACTGAATACTTAAGTGTAATCTAAAACAATTTGACTTTTTCTAATGTATATTACCAAAGACTTAATATGTTTTTCACATATTCAAAAAGTTGACATATATCCTTCTCATGCTGAGTGATTTTTACATAGTAATTCACTCTCCTGTTGGCAGGGTCAAGAGTGCATTTATGTACTCTACATGAGAAATCTAAGTGTTGAATTTGAGGTTTACATTTCTTCTAATTCTGGAAAGCTGTGTTGTATACACCATGTTCTTCCAACTGACATGTTTGATGTCATACTTCTAATTGTGACTTTTATCCTAATAATTACCAAAAAGTTTCAAAGTGCTGTATGTCATTAATTTAATTCCTAGAACCAAGGAGAGAGGAAATCTCTTTCAATTGAATCTCTTAAATGTGAATTTTTTATTTCAAATAATTCTCTTAAGACTTAATGCTAATAATTAGCTTCATATTATCTTTCATTCTTACAAAAGCAGAACTCAATATGTGTCTATAGTACAATCATATGGAAATACTAATTGTTTATTTGAAAAGCCTCTTTTAGTTCATAGTAAGATAGTCTAAGAATGAATTCTTTATAGCCATTCTAATTGTCTGAATGTTCTCATCACATCAATTTGAAAGCAATACTGTAATATGCATAGTCACTGAGAGAAGCAGTTTTTGAATACTTAGAGAAATGAAGGATCAAATATTTGAGATAGTCTTTGGAACTGTTGGTTAGGTTGAAAGATACCAGAACCAGACCTGGAAATGAGACATCAATAAAAGAAGCCAAGAATGAAAAATTAGAATACCTAAATAGTAAACCTTTCATTCAGTTAGCAATTATATTCTAAGACTATTTTAAGCTATTGGTTTTAAAACATTGCAATATTGATATAGAGAAGAAATGATTCCATTGATCTTTTTATTAGTTGAAAGGTCTGACTTCACATTTATATTTCCATGGTGACTTTTTAAAAATCAGATTATTTTAAAACAGCTTCTCTGTATCACTGCTATTTTTCAGAAACTCTATTTTTTAAACATTTTTACTTATGGCTGTTTTATGAAAAGCTATCATTTCTCAGAGTTTTAGGCCCCCTGGCTTCTCACTGAAATACTTTGGGGACTTTTTTTATATTTTATAAACTCCATTGAATAAAATTATTGTAAACAACGTAAGCCAAAGAACTGATATGTACAGCTCATGGACATAAACTAAGACATGTGGGGATGATGGGTTGGGGTGCAGGGTAGAGGAGAGAAAGGGGGTGAAAATGGGACAACTGTAATGGCATAATCAATAAAATATACCAAAAAATAAAATAAAATATCTGTTTAAAAAATTAGCTTATTATTTTTAAATTAATACTCTTCCAAAGTGTGTTGATACATGAAAATCTATTCCTGCTTTGTCCAGTAGAACTTTCTATGATGTTGGAAATGTTCTACATCTACTGTGTTTAATGTAGTAGCCACTAGGCACATGTGGCTATTGAACATTTGAACATGGCTGGAGCAACTGAGGAATTGACTTTTCAATATTGTTTAATATTAAATATTTAATAATCACACATGACTAGTAGCTACCTTGTTGGAGAGAGCAGTTCTGGTTGCTATAGTTCAACGGCCTGTTTACCTGACTTCATTGTAAAATTGGAATAATCACCAAAAAGGTAGCTTAACTGGAACAAACTAAACATCTCACTGTGCTATGGTGGTTTTGAAAACACAAAAATAAATTTTCACATTGAGAACAATCAGAAATATGAAATATACCAGTATACTGACTATACTTCCTGGCCCCTTATACTTTTCAGTCCGGCTATGTAGTGATTGATGAGCTCATGATTTTAAATTAAATATTCAGTGTGAATTGGATGATGGATGATTGAGAGTACTTCCATATCCATCTATACATTTTTCGTGTTCCTGCTAATAATCTCTAAAAATAAGTGTTGGGAACCAGACACAGAAAGTTTTCCAAGATGAAGACATTGATTTAAGCCTTTCTTTTAGTTTCTGCTTTAATGAGCTCAAGACAACATTTGTGAGGGCACATTAACAATCGCATAAAACAATCCAAAAAGAACATATAACAAGTATTAAATAAAATTCTATAATGTTAACTTTGGATTTAACATTGTTGTGCTTTACATAGATTAACTCATTTAATCCGTACAACAAACTTCTGAGGCAGGTTTTAATATTATAATCATTTCCAGTTTATGTAGCCTATGCTATTCTTTCACTTGTGGCAGTACTATGGAAATATCTGCTCTGAGCAGCAAACCTGAAAATGCTGCAACCATTGCATTATTATCTCCTCGGTAAAGCAATGAAGCAGAATTAGTCATCAGGTGAATGTTGAATTTCCCCTCTCACATTTACCCAAGATCTACATATTTTTTGGTGCATTGCCATCCAAAAACTTTAACAGGCTTTAAAGCTTTTTTGCTGTTATTGTTTTTAATTTTAATGAAATGTTAGAATTCCTTCTGCCAACCTATTAAAACCTGGTGTTGCTTTCTTTGTAAATAAGTACATACTATGAACATTACCACTACGCTGTGTCCAATTCCATGGCAGTGCAGTTTCTTCAGAGGAATAAAATGTGGCAACTGTTGAAATTTTGCTATTGCATTGCTATCTTTGGTGGAGATAGTATTTGAGTGTCTTTAACTTAAAAATTGTCCTCAAGTTACACAAATAAAGGAAGCGTCTGTCTAAGGTAAAATTAAAATAAAGAATTAGTAGAATGTATCTTTAATTTATTAACAAAAATGACCAAAATGTGTGCCATTTTAATGTTTGGAATAATGTCCATAAGGCTCACTTGAATAAGAGAACATGGAGAAATGAAACAGGTAGCCAGATGACTGTTTTTAGCAAAGTGCATGTTTGCTAGAATCATCTGTATAATTTCAATGTTTATGCATTATGCGTTCCACCTCTAAATATAACTTTAGGTTACTTGTTAGAAGTTAGAACAAGCTACACATAAGTTAATATTTTGATATGTTGCTATAAGATTATATCTATCTCATACATTTAAATATATGATACATATGATACCTAGTTAATTCCTTCACTGTAATCAGTATCACTAGAGAAGACTCCCTAAAAGTTCAAACAAGTTGTCTAACAATTTATCTAGCATTATTGCTGTAACAGAACAAATAACTTATTGCATATACTATGTACTTTAAGTAATATTAACACACTAAATGTAATATTAATGAATGGTCTTAAAATATTTTCCATGTGGTTGAAATGTTTGAATCTAAAAGAGTGATATAAAAACAGCTGATTTTTTTCTACCGGAGCATATGTCTTCTTGTTAGAACTCATGTGCAAAGTATATTTAAAAGCATATTTTCTTTTTAGATTTTTTTTTTAGATTTTTTTTTTTTATTTTTAGACAGAGGGGAAAGGAGGGAGAAAGAGAGGGAGAGAAACATCAATGCGTGGTTGCCTCTCAAACACCCGCTACCGGGGGCCCAACCTGCAACCCAGGCATGTGCCCTGGCTGGGGAATTGAACCAGAGACCCCTTGGTTTGCAGGCCGGCACTCAATCCACTGAGCCACACCAGGCAGGGCTAAAAGCATATTTCTAAAGTAAGAACTTTGTGATCTTGCCTGGAATGCCACCTGTAACTGTCCAGGAGCACAGACAGTTTATCAGAATGAATGGCACATTTAGAAGGCTTCAGTACATTTTAGAGTTTACCTGGTTTAATGCTCTCATTTTATAATATGACAAAAATGTGATGTGTAAAGGTGAAGTGATCTTTACAAGGTCATACAGCTATTTAGAGCCAGAGATGGAGGACAAGTAAAAACAAGCTATTGGGACCTCCATCTCCTCACTCCCATAGTTTACAAAACACTCTCTTTTACTGGTGCTCCATGTCATACAATTCAAAGTTCTATTGCTAATACATTTTACATTGTTTGCCAGACATTTGTTAAAAGTGAAAGATGGGAGATGAACATTATAACTCAAAATGACTTGAAAATTGTGTTTTGGTAATAAAATTTCCACAGATTATAGCAGGGAGAGAAGAGACAATTACTTCATGAAGGGAGGAGACACTGCAGTTTTCAGGAAACAGTGGATGATGAGGTTTATGCCCAGAGATCTATGATCAAACTGACCTATAATTGTGAAAAACACAACCAGTTTCCCTTCTAGGTTATTAAACAACAAAAATTGGTGCCCTTTCACCATGGACACAGGGAACTGCATTTCCTAACAGAGTTGTTCTTTCCTTTTATAGAATTAGGGATTTAAGGGGTGAAAGATACAATCATTAAAAACCTGTCCTTGCAAACTCAGAAAATACATTATGTAGCCTATGTACTTTCTTCTAAGTGTATCAAATCATGTTTAGCATACAAAGTACAATTTTACAAAAATAATTTGCTTATTATTTCTCAGTAGTTTGCCAAGTACAAAGTTTTGATTTTGGCAGAATTAGGGGAACTTTAAACTCTAACCTGTCTTTGGAATTCCAAGATTTAGAACTATTTTCAAGGAAATTCATCCCAGGAGGGAAAAAATAAGTTTGGTGTCTGCCTTCTTATGCATCTTTAGATGGGCATAATAGAGAAGGTACTCTCATTCTGAATACATTATGTGTGTGTCTGAATATATATACACACACACACACTTTATATATATACATATATAATCTTTCTTCTGTGTGCATGTGTCTTTTAAAATAATACCTGCACAAGTGAATAACTAAAAAATTCATCTGATCAAGAACAGCACAGTGGGATCCTATTTCTCTCTTAGAGTTGTTGAGAGGATTAAATATCATAATACTTGTAAAGCACTTAGCCAAATGCCCGTCATAGAGTAAGTGCTCAATTACTGTTATTAATTGTAGTTGCAATGGTACTTTTAGCTGTTTGGTTAATAAGACTTTTCTCACATGGCACCTAAAGACATTCTGAAACAACTATGCCAAATTATACTTGCACGAGCATTAAATGAGAAAGCCAGTTTCATCTGTCACTACCCCGGCAGCATAAATGTGCACTGCTTCCTGAGGCTTTTTTTTTCTTTTACCTATGCTATGCAGTAAAATATAAAGTAAATCCATTTAATCATAGTAGAAATATAAGTAATAATGATTCTAACATATGCATAAGTAGGATAAGTTTAATATTTTGAAACAAAATGATACAGCACATGGAAAGGATAATGGCTTTTAGAATGATGGCTGTTGAAACAATTTTCTTAATATTATGAAGAACAAAGTGACTTATAACTGTTATTTTTTTCTTTCTTTATAAGACTCTCTATATATGGAGACCTATAACAATGTTCTCAAAGTGTGGTCCCCAGACCAGTGGCACTGGCATCACCTGGGAACTTGTTAGAAATGCAAAGCCACATGCCCCAGTCCAGATAGTTAAAATTAAAGACCACTAATATGTAAATTGGCCTATCTTACTCTCTTCTTCCTGTCATGTAGCTCTTTCACTCTTCCTTCTCTGTTCTACCATCTTTTCCTCCCTCTCTTCTTCCATCTCCCTCTTTCTCTCATCATCCCTCCCTTTCTACTTCTTCTTTCCTTCCTTCTACGGTGAATTGGTGGTTGACGCTAGATATTGCATTATTGTTAAACTGGAGAGGTGACTAATTTGACCCAAAACTCAGCTGGTTAATATTTTTTTGCAAGTTAAACACTTTTTATTGTTTATGCTATTACAAATTTCCCCCTTTGCTCCCCTCCCCTCAGCCCACCCTCATTCCCATAGTCAGTCCCCACACCATTGTTCATGCCCATGAACCATGCATATACAAGACCTCTCCAGACGGTATCCAGCCATGTAATATAAAAAATAGAGATATTTATTAAAGAAGATAAAAGATATAAGAAACATTGTACACAGGACAATGATGACTCAGTCCCCTTCAAAGTAGGCACCTTGGGGCCTCACACATTTCTCCCAATCACCATCAGCTGCTCCATTATATTTCCCTGAATCTCATCGACAGTCTGAAATCTCTTCCTTTTCAAAAAGGATTTTAGTTTGGGGAAAAGCCAAAAGTCACAGGGCACCAAATCTGGGCTGTAGGGGCTGCTAAGTCATCTGAGTGATTTGGTGTTTCACCAAAAAACTCTGCACAGGACATGATGCATGAGCAGGCGCATTATTATGATGAAGCTGCCAATCACTAGTTGCCCATTGCTGTGGTATGCTGAGTCATCAACTCATGCGGAGTTTCTGTGGAGGAATGTTCAAACTTAACACAAAATTTGATGTAGATTTGTTGCTTTACTCACTCAATGATTTTGAATGTGATGGTCACACAATACACATGGTCACTCAATGGCACCTACTGCCCCCGCCCAGACTAGCACAGTGATGTTGTCAGTGTTTATGCATACACATTCTAGTCCATTCTCCTTGGCTGCCAGGTTACATCAATGTCACACAAACTGTTTTCAATATATTAATAACAGCTGGACTTTTTCTGGACAGACCCTGTATGTTATTTGTCTTATCCCTTCACCTTCTTTCAACCGGTCCCAGACTCCACTCTTACAGCTATCAGTCTGTTCCTTGTTTCTGTACCTTTGATTCCATTTTGCTTGTTAGTTTATTTTGTTCATAAGATTTCAATTATAAGTGAGATTATATGGTATGCCTCTTTCATTGACTGGTTTATTTCACTTAGCATAAAAGTCTCCAGTTCCATCCATGCCGTCACAATGAGTAAGACTCCTTCTTTTTTACTGCTGCATAGTAATACATTGTATATGCACCATGGCTTTTTTATCCACTCATCAACTGATGCGCACTTAGACTGTTTCCAGCACTTGGCTCTTGTAAATAATGCTGCTATGAACATAAGGGTGCATATATTCTTTTGATTTGGTGTTTCAGGATTCTTTGGATATATTCCCAGAAGTGGACATGCTGGGTCAAAGGTTCCATTTTAACTTTTTGAGGAAACTCTATACTATTTTCCAGAGTGGTTGCACCAATCTGCATTCTCCCCAACAGTGCAGATTGAGGGTTCCCTTTTCTCCACGTCCTTGTCAGCACTTGTTGTTTGCTGATTTATTAATGATAGCCATTTTGTTTGGCCGGTATGAGGTGGCATCTCATCGTGATTTTAATTGCGTCTTTCCGATGGCTAGTGATGTTGAGCATTTTTTCATATGTCTATGGGCCGTCTGTACATCCTTCATGGAGACTAGGCTGATGAAAAACCTCAATAGGGATGCATGCCTTCCTTCAGCCTGACCTTCTTTCCACTGCATGCAATCTGCTAATAGATGGGAATGCTGTTGAAGAAACCTCTTATTGTCAAAGTCCTTGGAAACATTGTCTCTCTGAATATAATAGAATTTCAAAGCTTACTGATTTAATCTTTCATGCTTAAAATCCAGACACTGTATTATATTCTAGGTGAAAGATTGGTATTTCATTATTATTAAAGGAGAAATTGTGTCTTCCTAGCTATAATTAGTTTTCAGCCTTCACATCAAAAGGGTAGTAATTTTCTGAACCAGAGATTTGAAAAGTAGCAAGAAAATAATTTTACAAATGTCTTTTTCAAGAGCATGAAAATTATGAGGCTTTAGATTCAAATTATTCCCTTGAAAATGTATGCAAGTTAAGCCAGACATAAATTCATATTCTACCTACCTTCTATTTTTCTTGTGGTCTTTACTGTGTTGCTATGACATTTTATCTCACCCTGAAGCTTTCATGAGGAGATGGCTAGATATAAGGTAAACTGAAAAAAGTAGACAACCTGCAATAAGGGAAATGAAGTAGGTGACATATCTTCAAACCAGAGACAATGAGGTTGTTTTTTTTTAAGTCTTAATGAAGCAATGATAAAGTCTTACCTGTTTTTTCTGCTTCTCCCTTCAGTCTCCTTTTCACTCAGTCATGAGCTCATTGTTTCTGAAAACACAGTTCCACTCACACATTCCTTCTCAAAGTGCTCATTGACTTGGCAGAGTCTGTGTGTTCATCGCTCTGTCCTCAAATTTCCAAAATATTTTCTCCCTAGATTTCTATGTCTAAATCCCACACTTGTCTGTCACAAGTATAGCCCAGGTTTATAAGCTCTTAGTAATAAATTTTGATTTTGATTCTGTGAGCAGGGTCTTAAGTTCTGAATTTTAATGTTTTATATGGTACTAATCTTAATATGTAGACAAAAATGATTTTAGGGTGGAGTTGTTGAGCATTTGTTGAAATGATAAAGTGAGTAGCACATAGTAGGCCCAAATTGATCCTCTGCCAAGAATTTTGTGGCTCTTCCCTTAGCATTGGAAATCTTGTGTTGCTTTTTGTTCTATTTTCAGTACCTCCTCTTCCATAAAATATCACTTAGACATTGCCTCACAAAATTTACGGGTCTTTTATTACCAGACTTAAATCAATGTATTGGTAATCAACTATTCTCTTTTTTCAAACCCAATCATTATTTTTTATTAAATATTAATATTTTGAATGGTTGTTTAGTCATATTTTAGCTCTTTAAGGTGCTTTGGTTTTAGGAAATATTCAATAATATTTGATGGATTAAGTTTTACATTTAAAAAATATTGAAGATAAAATAGCCCAGTTTAGAAGACAGTGAAAAAAAACAAGTTAAAATATTACAAAAAATTGCTTTCACTGTATTACGTAAATAATATTTAAGATAAGTTCTTTAGTTATAGTTTTCCTACCACTGTAAGAAACAGATGCATTTGCAAAACGTATCCCTCACTTAATGAGGCATGTTCTTCATCAACTAATAATTGCCAAATTCCTCAAAAAACTTTCTATAAAACTTGTTTATGTCTCTCTATATGAACGGGTGGAAGGGATGTTTATATGTGCGGGACTTTTTCACATGTTGATTTTTACATCTTTTATATATTTTTTCTCTCCCTTAACTGAACGGTTTTTGTTTGTTTCTTTGTTTCTTTCCAGGAACTTAAAAAATATGGTCAGGCATGAACACTCATGAGGGGATAGCCAGAAACAGGGGAAAGAAGAGAAGAGATAAATCTAGGAATAGGAGAAGGCAGAGAAATAGAGAATATTTATACCACTTTTTGGATTAGTTGTTTAACACTTTATTTCCAGGACATTATATTATCATGGAATAAGCTTCAGATTAATAAAAGTGAATAGAAAGTGAAAATTACATAGTTTGATAAAAATATTAAATCACAAACCATATGAGTAGCAACTATTAAAATCAGAGAAATGCACATTTAAAAGAGTCATATGTTACATATATATATTATGAAACTAATTTTTCATGTCAAATTGGTAATAACTCTGGCAAATAGAGAAGGCCAAATTCTCACATTATAAAGCACAAACCTTCCTCCTAGATAAGAAGCACACATTGTAATAGTTCCAGGTGATTCTTGGGCTTGGAATGCATTATGGCTTCTGATATTTCTAGATATCTGAGCTAGTGTAGGCAGAAAAGAATTTTGTAAAACAAAAATTTCAAAAATACTTTTTAAAGGAATTAAGGGAATCAAACCATGTCTGTCAATGATCTAAATTTAAATTGGGGATTCTCTGAAGAACATAAAATGAAATGTTGTGATATATAAACCATCCTACAAAATCACTAGCTATGTCACTAGCTGAATTTCAAAATTAGTTAGCTAAAATGTTACTAATCATTTCTATGACAGGAACTACACAGAAATATTAATAACCAACCTTAATGAAAGTCTTAACTAAAAAATCTTTATGGTAATGTTGGTAAGAAATACCTATTTTCACAGTGAAATGGATGTTTACTCCTATTAAAATAAATGTGGTAAATGTTCATTTCTGGCCCTGGTTGGTGTGGCCTGCAGATGGATAGGTTGCCAGTTCAATTCCCAGTTAGGACCCATGCCTGGGTCATGGGCCAGGTCCCTAGTAGGGGGCGTGAGAGAGGCAGTCTATTGCTGTTTCTCTCACACATCATGTTTCTTTCCCTCGCTTTCTTCCTCCTTTCTCCTCTCTCTAAAAATAAATAAATAAAATATTTTAAAAATATTCATTTCTAGTATAATTGACTAAAAATTGTTTTAGGAGGTGGAGGTTGAACATTACCTAACTACAACTGAATTAATATGAATTGTTTAATTCAAGGGAATAATATTAATTAATAAATAATATTCAGTATCAAAATTAATGAAACACTTATTTACTGAATATCCTTAGAATCTTGCACTGTAGTCTCTCATACAGATTTTGAATCTTAGCAACTGCATTACCCCAACCTTGGCAAAATATATTTATTCTTAGTGGATATGAAACTGCACTTTAAATAGTGAAAAAGAAAAAATACTTAGACCTAAGCATCATTTGGACACTGTAAGGATTTTTTGTGTGTGAATAATTTTATTTAATTATATTTTTCCAATACTATTTATTCCCCTTATATACCCTCCCAACTCAATCACCACACTGTTGTCCATGTCCATGATTCCTTTTTTGTTTTTACTCAATCCTTTCACCCCCTAACCTCTCCCACACAAATAGCTATCACCCTGTCTATGAGCCGGTCTCTATTTTGCTTGTTAGTTCAGTTTGTTCATTAGATTGCACATGTGAGTGAAATTATATGGTATTTTCTTTCTCTGACTAGCTTATCTCACTTAGCATAATGTTCCCCAAGCCCATCGATGCTGACACGGAGGGTAAAATTTCCTTCTTTTTACAGCCGAATAGTATCTCATTGTGTAAAGGTCCCATAGTTGTTTTATCCACTCTTCTATTGATGGACACTTGGGCTGCTTCCATATCTTGGCAATTGTAAATAACACTGCAGTGAACTAGGGTGCTTATGTTCTTTCGAATTAGTGTTGAGAGTTTCTTCAGATATATCCCCAGAAGTGGGATCACTGGGTCATAAGGCAGTTCCATTTTTAATTTTTGAGGTATCTCCATAGTGCTTTCCACAGTGGTTGCACCAATCTGCGTTCCGTCCAACTATGCAAAAGGGTTCCCCTTTCTCCATATCCTTGCCAACACTCATTATTTGCTGATTTATTGATTATAGTTATTCTGATTGGTGTGACATTAAATCCTCCTTGTGGTTTTAATTTGCATTTCTCTGATTAATGGCATTGAGCACTTTTTCATATGTTTATTTGCAGTCTACATATCCTCTTTGGAGAAGTGTCTACTCAGGTCCTTTGCCCATTTTTAAATTGGATCGTTTTTTGTTTTTTTTTGGTGTTGAGTTTTATAAGTTCTTTATAAAATTTATATATTAATCCCTTATGAGATATATCAGTAAACATGTTCTTCCATGCAGTGGGTTGTCTTTTTATTTTGTTGATAGCTTCCTTTGCCATTCAAAATCTTTTTAGTTTGATGTAATCCAATTACCTTTTCTTTTGTTTCCCTTGCCTGAGGAGATATATCGGGGGGAAAAAAATATTACTATGAGCAATGTTTGAGATTTTACTGCCTGTGTTTTCTTCTGAGAATTTTATGATTTTAGGTCTAACATTTAAGTCTTTAAACCATTTTGAGTTTATTCTTCTGTGTGGCATAAGAATTGTATCTAGTTACTTTTTTCTATATGTATTTGTCCAATTTTCTTAACACCATTTATTGAATAATGGGCCAAAGGTAGTTTATTCAATAAATGGTCCTTGTAAGCTTTTGATTATAAAGTCAAAGTCTATTCATAGGTTCACTTTTATAATTCATGCTGTGTTTAAGATTAGGAGTAAATTTTAATTTCTTATATGATGCATTTCTTTCCACTTTTAGAATTTTCTCAAAATCTGATATCATCACATAAATAGGCATATCTCCCTTTAACTTCATTATTATAAGGAAAATAAAACCTTAACAACAAATAAGAGCAGTTTACATTATCATAACCAGCATTTTCTTAGTATTTATTTTTTTCTTTCAACAAGGGGAATTATCAACAAATGGTGAATATTTTTAGAAGATAGCATGTGCAAATTTTGGTTGTTATTGACTTACAAAGTGGTAAAACAGCATAAAAATTTGGGATAGTGATGTACCTACTGGGTCTTTGTAACTTGTACCAAAGTTGTGCTATCTCTTGAACATAGTGCCTTTATAGTGTCCTGATATTTGGGTAAGAACTACAAGCAAGTTTTCCTTCTCTTCTTCTTGAGAGTGTTTTTCAAAAACAAAATTCTCTATTATACTCATTTCCATAATAGAAAAATGTTGAACAAGTAGGGAAATGTGTTTAAAAATGCCTGTGTGGTCAGATACATGTTGTATCACAGCATATGTAACTCATGTTGCATAATCTACTCAGGAAGCATCGTTTAGCCATCTGAGTAGAACATACCAGTGTGAAAATTACAGTTACTCTTTAGAACTAGAGCATGCTTTAATAGCTGCTGTTCAAGCTTCTGAGACTAGACACCATGAAGATTTTCTGTGCTATTTCATTAACAAATTGTATCTCTGCACCCCGCATTTCTCTACTTATTTATTGAGCAGATAATAGAAAATAACTACTTTCTTTGTGAAGTCATAAATAATATGGCAGAAGGATATTAAATGCACTGAGATGTGAAGAAGAGCTGAAACGTGTGGGTTTTAGAATTTTATGATGCAAACCTTTTTTTTCCCATGAATACATGTAAGGTAAACAGATATATTTGGGCTGTTTATATGAAGAGTTACCAGTTTAACATTGCAGCTGCTGAAATGCGACTACCTTAAACCCAGAACTTCTGCTTTTCTTGGAATACCACTTGCTGAAGGGATTTTCTAAAGAGGAAAAAAAAACCTCTCTTCTTCTTATCTATGTCCAGCTTCAAATGATATAAAATATTTTATGATTATAAAGGCAGTTTTATGCCCGTGCTTCTCAGAATCACTGTGAGGCTCCTTTAAAGGTAATAGGAGGGCACCAGCCCCTGCAGTTTAACATGTCTTTATCCTGTTTACTGAAATAGTCCCAAGCAGGACCACGCGGAGATAATACATTACCATTCTTACAGCAGTCAGCATGAGAGCTCTCTCAGTTTGTCTTTTGAGGGCTTAGCAAGATTTTAGAATTTTTTAACAGATGAAGAAAAGCTCAAGTAGAGATAAAATGATAGAATTAAAGTTTCAAGGGGCATAGACATTGTATTTTTTATTATCGCAAACAATTCAGATTATTTTTGTCCATATAATTTATTCATTCAGTTGTTATATTGTTGTTCTTGATTAGAGAAACGTGTCTTAAATATGGTCATTTTGGTTTCCTTATCAAGAAGTCATCTTTGTATTGTTCAGAGCAGTGCAGGGCGGGAGATAATGGCCTTCAAGGCAGGTATCTAGAACTAATTTTATCACTCACCAGTTATCAGCTGTGCAAATGAGAAATAGACTAAACTTTCCCAAGACTCAGTGTCCTTATATAATAAAACAAATAAAGGTTTTTTTAATTATTATTTTTTATTGTTGATATTATTACAGATGTCCTCCATTTTCACACCCCCCCAGCTCCTCTAACCAGCCAAGCAACCTCTGCCCTCATTACCCCCCACTCCTTCCTCCCTGCTGGCCTTCATCACATTGTTGTCTATGGTCGCAGGCTATGCATATATACAAATATAGTCTAATAAATGTTTTCAGTTTACAAATTAACTTGAACATAGTTATTCCTACTCATTTCTGAGATATAATTAAACTGAGAAAATGAATTTTGAAATAAATAAACCTACAAGGAAAAGGACAATAGCAGAGGAAGTGACAACAGACGAATGGTTATCATAAGTTTTTAAGGGATGGGAAATATGTGGACTATGGTAAATGACTCAGTAGATCAGATCAGCCAAGACTTCCAAAGAGAACACCAACAGAACACAAGCCAGTGTTACTGCAGGAAACCATAAAGGCTGAAGAAGTGGAAGTACTTAGAGTTTTGTAAGACGTGGGTGGCGAATCGGTTAAATGCCTCCCTAGGGTATAGTTAGACCTTCATCCAAGTGCTTCATTCCACATCCAAGCAACTACTTTTCCCTGATCTTGATAAACATGTTTTCTTCATGGAAATTCAACAGGAAAACCTTAGTAGAGAGAGAGAGGCTTGGTGCAACAGAGAATAAAGGGCATGCACCATATTAAAAATAAGAGTGTTTACAGAAGGTTGACACTATTTTATATGTAACTGGATACATCTCTAAAGGAAAAACAATGTTAGTAAGAATAAGAGTTTCCCTAGTGAGTAGTTAAAATATAATATGAAATATTTGTCTTATTAATTAATTAACTTAATTCTTACAGAGCTTATGTTTTGTCAAGCTCTGTTCCAAGGTCTTCACAAATATTAACTCATGTAATTAATTCCCAATACAGCCATGTGAAATTGTGTTACTGATAGGTCTCCAAACTTCAGGTTCACCTAGTCTCTCAAATTTAACCTCTGATCTTGTCACTCTCCAGCTTAAAACTGCTCAGTAACAGCTCTCTATGTGCAGAAGTCCAAAATTTTAATTTTGGAGTATAAGACTCTTTATTGTCTACAGCAATGGGGATTTCTTTGAAACTCCTCTCATACATATTTGCTTTTTCACATGCTGTCCCTTCTGCCTTTCACTTTTTAGACACTTGTGTACTTGAAGGATTTCTACAGTTTCTTCAAATCTTATTTTAGGTGTTACTTCTGTGGCTCCTTTCCGGATTTTCCCAGGTGGAACACTTTGGTACCCTTTTTCCCCTGTTTCAGAGCAATGGAGCATTTCTCTGATATAGCACTGGGAGAGAGAAGAAGGGAAAGGATGACTTTAACAACACAGTGTTAATTTTAGGCTTAAGAAAAGCTTTAAAGTGTGTGAATAAAGAATAAATGATATTTCAGAAACTAAGTCACTTGTATTAACTTAAATTTTTTTTGTAAAAATTACACATCTTCTGTAATATCAACAAGTAAACTCATAGAATCTATCTTTTGGTTAGTAGTATACTATATATTATTTACAGTTTCCAAGGACGATGGAGAATAATTAACTTGATTTGTCCTCCATTATGTTTTTCCTTAAAAGAAAATAAACATTTATGATAGATAACTGACACCTGCCAACTAATTTTTGCATAAAACTCACATTAGTATCTGGCTTAAAACATGAAGAATGGCACAATCAGAGGACTCTTTGTTTTTCTGTCTTTATTTTCCAAAATAAACTTATTAGTAACTGCAATGCTTGAATAATATAATTAAAGAAAAGTGAATGTATATTATAGAAAGTTAAAGCGTACTTTGCAGTTTATGTATATAAAAAAGTGACAACACTTTTTTAGCATATATATTTTTTGTTCTTTTCTATTCAGGTTCCTGATAAATAGAGCATAGATTCATGCTCTATTGAGATGCATAAAGCACAGATGCATGCTACATTGTCTTGTTAGTAAAACTGTGCTTTTTGTGGATTTTTGCTGACATATCTGTAATTCTTGATGGAAGTCTCCAGGAGCTAAGTAGCCTCTTGATAAGAATAAGTATTTTAAAAATCTTTTGAAGGGTTTTGCTGTGGCCTTTATTATAAGGAAAAAATACAGAGAGAAGAATATAAATGTTCACCAAATTTTCTATTATAATTATAGTAGGGGTTTTATTTAATTTTAGAGGCAATTGGGTCAAAATGGGACATTTTAATTTGAGGAAGAGTTGGGAATAGGTCCAAAGTTTCTAAACTGCCTCCTTTTAGCAATAGCAATGGCCAGTATTTATCAAGCACCTACAATATTAGAACAAGTATCCTCCGTGGATTATCTCCTTAGGTTCTTAGTGCACTAAGTGACATTACCCACACTTTTCAGATGACATAACATACAGAATTGTAAAATACTTGCTAGCTTATGCAGCTAGAAAGTGATGTGTGGAAGATATTTGGAAGGTATATATGATTCAGTTGTGGATATTAAAAAATTGACATTCATGGCTATGACAAAGAACATCTATAAAGGTAGCTTTAGAGAATTATTTAAACTTTTTGACTAATTTTCTTAGGTGTTGTTCACTGCCTAACTCATTCAGTGATAGTTACACCTCTGGCTGTGAATGGGTGAGTGTGGAGAAGAATTATCATTGGAATTAGAGAATAAAAACCTCTAAAATGAGTAGATATTCATAATAATAAGGATAATTACCACAGAATAAAGGTGAATGAATGAATACATGAATGGATAAATGGATAGGCGGATGTCTCCACCAATTATTTTAGGAAGATCAGAAAGAATATTTTGATATATTTTTGAAGTCTGATAAGATCTTTTTGAACATTTTTCACAACTCTCAGGCTTCCAGCTCTGACAGCATTACTTGGTCTAGAAGCATCTAATCTGACACAGGGCAGTTAAACACAGTATTTTGCAGACTTTTACACTGCAGAAATTTGAAAAAGTGAATTTACTTATGATAGCTTGTTGATCCATTTGGAACATTATCAAACAACTCTGCACACATGGCACCAGAAATGGCCTACATACTCATACACTTCCAGTTTTCTTTGTGATCACACAAAAATTTCTTGGGGAATATTTGTTATCTGGTTTGACAGAAATTTGGATTGAGGCATGCATAGACAGAACATGCTTGTGGGACAGAAATGCAGCTTCATTAATGCTGATTAGGGAAATGTTTTAAACAAATGAATTGTTGTTCATTCTATTATCCTAATAGCTACAATATTTCTGTGATATATGAAATAGATTGATATATATATATATATATGTGTGTGTGTGTGTGTGTGTGTGTGTGTGTGTGTGTGTGTGTATGCACACACCATGAAAAGTAAATAGTGGGTGGCATGTTTCATTATTAAGATAAAGACTTTTGGGGAGGAAAAACAATTGTTAAAATGTTTTCTTGTTGGAAAATATTACTAGAAGTTTAAAAGTACATTGTAATAATATTAAATATAGAAAGCATGGCTATAGCTGATTTAATTCAAACCACATTTTCTGTTCCTTCTGTTTTTCCTTTCAGTCATAATTACAAGATGTGGAGGGCAAAAATAAGAAGACTTTTTTCTTTGCTTTTGTAGTTGGCACTTACAGATGTCCCCATAATTCCCTAGTTTGCCTATTTCCACCTACCCTCAGCCTTGCCTTCCTTCAGGCCATCACCACGCTGTTGTTTGTGTCTGAGTTATGCATATACGTTCTTTGGCTAATCCTTTCACCTTCTTTCATCCAGTCTCCCCCCAACCCTGGACAGCTGTCAGTATGTTCCATGTGTCCATGCCTCTGTTTCTATTTTGTTCATCAGATTCCACATATAAGTGAGATCATAAGTGGTAGCTGCTGGGTCTTTTGTTGAATGCCATAGACTGCTTTCTGGGTAGCTTCTAAATTGCTTCTAGGTCTGTCCTTGCTGGGGAAGTGCTCAGGCTTTGTTATTCTTTAGAAACTGCTCAAGATGTCTACAGGGCATGTTTTATAAATTTAAAGAACAATGTCTTTCCTTGGAAACATGCAGTATTTTTAGAATCTTGTGATCATATACTGTAAGACACAAGCCAACAGTTTACACATCTCTGTCCAGGAAGTTGAATTATAAGTATTCCTGGGAATTTAAATCTTTATTTTAAGCCTCCATAAGGACACTTTCTTTCCTTTTTCTTTTTCTTTTTTTTTTTTTTTGGTATAAATGCAAAAAGGCATATCCTGATCTTCCACTCACTTCAAAGAAATCCCTATAGGGTAAAAAATAAACAAATGCAAGTGAAATGAGAACTATTCAGACTGAATGATTTCTTATTTTTAATTAATTTTGTGAAGGCAGATTATGGATAATGTGGGACACATATTTATTTTCCAAACACATTTTTTATTATTTGGTTGTTTAAAGTTGAACAAATAAGAACAAAGACCATATGTGGACCTCTTCTCTTTCTCTAACTCTTGTTTTAAAAGGCTAATTGGTAAAATGGATAATTTATAGACAGCATGGGGGAATAAATGCACAATCAAATTAGTACTTTGTAATTCTTTGGCATTTCATGTATTTTATTATTATTATCCCACAGCCCAGTGAATAAGAAATTAGAAACCTGTTTCATGCATTGGGAAGCAGACTTTGGAGGCTGGACTAACCATTCGTCTCCTTACTGTGTCAGGGCTGATACAAGCTATGGATCCATAGTCAACATAAAGTACGCTTGAATAATTACAGATTTGTTGCCTGGATATATTACAGAGCAAATCAGTACATAATTACAGCTAGTCAACAAGATATATGTTACGTGGTTTGAAATTTATAATAATCTCTACAGAGACCACAAGTGTAGCAATCTACACAAAATATGAAAAAATAGTGAAATATTATAAAAAATCATGGGTAAAAATTGCATCTGCTCACTAACTACATTGTAAGCTGAAGTCACAGAGCTCTTTCTTTGCTGAAATATCTATCAATACATTTAAGACTTTGAAGGGAAAACATACAGACACACACAGAAACACACAACCTGTGGAGAATATGGAAAGTACAACTATTGAAAGATACATAGAAGTAAATTATCAATTTACCAATTGATTAAAACTTAATCCAAGGTAAGTGGCTTTGTAAAGGGGAAAACACATCTATTAATATGATTTATTTCTGTTCCCTGCAAACTTGAAAGAATTGAACTTCGCTCAGCATTTCATTAGGGTTTCTGCTGTTTCCAGCCCCTTTCCCACCACCATACATACATGCTTTACTCCCACTCTCAAAATCAGAGTTTGAGAAGACCCAGAATTTTCTGTGGAAATTAGTACATTCACAGGAAACAATGTTTGAGCTGACAATTATCACACTTTAATATGTAAAATCCTGTTCATACATAGCATAGGGCGCTTCTCAGGGTCTCTAGGGGCTTAAACCTTTACCAGTTATTTTAGGGTGACACAGCAAAAGAAGAAATGAGGAAACCTGTGGTACTTAAATTTTCCAAAGCAAAGTGGAAGGCAGAATGATACCTAAAACTGTTTACTGCTATAAAAAATTTTGGTATTAATTACTTTGCTAGACATAGAAAATAACACATTTATTATCTATGAAATGTTTGACACATTCTGGTGCCACTTTTATGGGATCACTCCCAAAGGCCACAGACATGAGAGTCACTCCAACTCTGATAATGTCCCCTAGATAACCATGCCATAAAGCTCATGGTCCTAAACCATTGTCACAAATGCAGGGAAAGTCAAGCAGTGAGACATCATGTGCCCTATGGTTTTTCTGTGAGAAGAATTGTTTTGTTTTCTGTTTATAATCCTTAATATTTTTGGACTTAGTGACTAGCTTCAGCTTGGGAATAAGCAGATTACTAAAATCCAATGATGGTATACATTTTAGAGTACATGAATCTTTAAAGCAAGGGAAAATGCATACAATAAACTGTGGATCTTTGGCATCTCATAGCTGTTTAGTTTATATTGAACCAATGGCTTTTGTGTATTTGTTATATATATTCACATATATTGTGTTTAACTCTTGAAGAAGTATTTCTAGATATGAATATACAGTAATAAAATATAATTTTGATGATTTTTAAATACAATGACTATATTAAGCATAATTATGATTCTTTTTCCCTTTTATAGTTACATAAAATGCCTTATTAGGTCAATTATTAGGTAAAATTTAAAACTATACTTATATTTACCTTAAAAAATAATTATTGCTTTATTATTTATTTGGGTAAATCAATTTAAAGTAAAATCTGCTGTGAATTTTCAAGGCTAAATGATCTTATCAGTGGTAGCTTAAAATTATATTTCAATAGTGATTAAAAAAATGAATGAATAAAACCTTAATATTCTTCCAAAATGATAATTCTTTAGTTTTTTAGTCATAAATTATGTGGGTTATACAATATTCCACAATTTGGGAGGTAAAAAAAATGTTTATGATTCTTATCTTTGTGATGTACTACTCAACTGGAAAACAAATGGATTTAGTAAGCAAAACTAATTTTTTATTCTATCATCTCTCTGAGTACTCTCCCACCTTATCTTTTATAAGCTTTTTTACTACTCTCAAGTGGCATTGGTTATCACCAATAGTCTATTCTAATTTGTAGCAGACTGAGAAACAGCAAATGCTGATTAAGAACAACAAAGTAACTTCTTTTTTGGTGGGGTACCTATGACCAATTAATTACATCATGCTCTCTCCCCAAGTAATTGGAAGAAAAACAGTCTTAGAAATTGTAACTTAGAAATTGTTATCTAAGCTTTCATATCTAGGAAGAATGAATATGGAGATAGATGATGCTGCTAAGACTCTTTATCCCAAGAAGTAAAAATCAAACCACGAGGAGAAAGAGATGTTGTGAGGACAGGTACAGTTTAAAAAATAAATCAGAGATAAGTTTACTTTCTCTTGATGCTATATCATTGCACTTCTTCACAATGGCAATTATTTTGATCTATTTTTGACTTTGATGTTCTAAGAAGTGAGACAGAGATCAAAATATTGTTACTTTACTATTTGGACAGGACTACCTAGGTTGCAGACTAGCAAGTCACTACTAAGAAGAGACGGCATAGATGAACTTTTGACATCCTAGAGTTGGAGAATATGGATTATGTTAATTAATGTCCCACTTAAAAATTTTATATAGCAGTATGTGTGTGTGTGTTTGTGTTTGTGTGTGTTTCTCTTAGGGAAACGTTGGCAACAGTGTCCACTAAGTCTGGTAAAATTATGGAGAGGTGATAGATTAGCAAATGTTGAGATGTACCATATTTGGTATGGATTTCTGAAGCTTTCCTCAGCACACAAGAAACTGGAAAGGTTCAACAAGACCTGGGAAATTAATAAGACTTAGGACTGCCAAGTCAATAGTATATGAGATGAGGAAAGCCAACTAGAGAAGATAATCAAAGAGTAAGAAAGTGTAAACGTATTTCAGCATCAGTAAGAATTCTTGGCAGAGTATTAATCAGAAAATGTGTGACATTCACCCAGTTCAGGAAAGGTTCTTCATCATCAGAAGAGGGGCAGGCTAGCACCTGAAACGGAATATGCTAAATCATCTCCTGGAATCATGTGTGAGAAATAATAGCAACATAGTCTTTTCTAGAACTGTCCAGAATTCTGGTCCCTACGTGAACCCTCTAAGATGATCCACCTTTTACTTCTTCATACATGATACATGTGTGCTTGATAACATGAGCTTATCCAAGTTTTCTAATCAACCGCCTATGCCTATTTTTCTTAAGTGCTTTTCACCTTGCTCCTGTGAAAATTCTTAATCTTTGTATCAGCTTTGTTAAACCCAAAGAACCTAGCAGATACCACATGGTCTTGCTGATATTTTTGTGTTACCTCTTCCATTATTTTCACAGTTATTAAAATTGTTGAACCTGGTTGTTCTATCAATTGTTCAGCATAAGACTAAGGAAATGTATCCCTTGTAAACTGCTGAAAATTGAAGATAAATAAATCCTTCATTACTAAAGCAGAGTTTTTGTAGATACATCAAAATTCCAGATACCTGGAAGGAGTAGGCACACCTTGAAACACATGGACGAGAAGTCTTTAAAAAAAAATCCATAAAACATCAACAATAAGTTTAGTTTCAAGGGGAGAAATATCAAAATATTATTTGTTTATTCCAAAAATTTAAGTATATCCATGGTGGACAAAGTCATAATACATTATTAAAGAAAACTAAAAGTGTCCTCAGTTTTAGAATTTAAGAGGTAAAACCGTGTTATTTTCCATCTGTCTTAATGTGTCTCGCAAGAGATTCAGGTGCTTCTGGTTCCCACACTACTTTTCTTTGCATCTATAAAAATTCCAATTTTGCTTTGAGAGAAAGAAAAATGATTCCGGTTTAGGATTATTTAGCTAGCTATGTGATGCAGAAGCAATTTTCAGATCTTCATTCTTATCATTGCTTCTGTAAGCTCAATTATTTTAACAAGGCTTTTCCAGTTTCCCCTAATGTTTTTCATAACTACCTTGAGCTTACATTTAAATCAAAACTCATTTTTGAAATAACTTATAACTCCTAGATTTTTGAAGCATTCATATTTCCATGAAGTTCCTGTATTCTACATGTGAGGTTCGGTATAATGATTTAAGGATTTTCTTCTTCTTCCAATGGGTTTGTTCAGGTACAACCAAAGTTATTAATGTAAAATTCAGGTTTACATTTAACAGGACATCTTTCAAATCCTGTTGACATATGGCTACTTATTCCATGAAGATATTCTTTATAGAATAAGAATATTATTTTTATTCTGTGAAGAAGTACTAATCAAATCTTAAAATGGTGAAGATTCAGTTGTGTAAGGTAAGTCCTACAGATCTACCTTATAAAATAGTGCCTGTAGTTAATAATATTGTATTGTACACTTAAAAATTTGTTAAGGGAGTAAATCTCATGTTAAATGTTCTTACCAAGCTTAAAAAAATGCCTATGGGTAAAATTTTTTATTTGTCGCAGAAATGGTATAGCTTCTGATTGTACTGAATTGTGCTTGATGACCAAGATTTTAAAAAAATCCAATCATGACATACTAATTGCAAATCACTTTTGTAAATTATTTATATATTCGATGTTTTATGTGTTATATAAATATTATATATCCCAAACTTATTCAAGTAACTATTAGGAATATTTTACACCGATCTACTTTATGATGAATGATAAATGTCCTGTGAAAACTAAAACCATCAAAACTTGGCATCAAATCCTCTGAAATATGCATTAATTATGAATTATATTATTTGTATATTAATATTTATTAAGCTTTAAGGTATTTAAACCACAGGATATATGTCCTACCTATCTATAAGTAGTGTCCTTACTCACATTATTCTCCAAAAAAGGAATACATTTTTCTTTCTTTATTCAGCTGTGCATAGTGTGAATGATGTATTTTTTACTGAGAACATCTCTCCCTAATTAAAAATATTTACAATATTTGGGCCTAATATGATTTACAAGCCAAGTTACCAAAGATTTAGTGATAGGTTTAGAGTATGGCAAAGTGAGACAGTTTGGTTTTCATTTTTAAACTTCACCTTGGTTTGATTTGTGTGAATTTATGATTTGGCTGAGATTATAGTACATGGCTTCAGAAATAAAATTGTCCTTAGAGATTATTGCTACTGTGCATGTGTAATTAAGTGTATTAATTATTGTCTATAAAGCTGTAAAAACCTGCAGTTTTATGGGAAGAGAATAAAGCCAAGGATTTCAAATCATTCAGTTGGAGAGAGTTCTGAGATGTTCCAACCATTAGTTTTGTGAAAAACTTCAAGGAACACAATCTTCCTGCAGTCAACCTAGATGAATAAAGTAGTAAAAGCTATGCCATGTTAATTAAACAAGTATTTGTTAAGCACTTGATGTGTACTTGCCACTGAGTATTCAAAGATGTGAGAGCTGTGATATAAGAGTATGGAATGTTAGGTTTAGAAAGAACTTTAGAGAAAATCTTGCTCCAGTTTTTCTGCTTTATTGTTGAGGCCCAGAAAGTGTGAGTGACTTAGGTCCTCACATCTAAATTTAATGTCAGTACTAGAATTCGAAAGCACAAGAGAAAACAATTAAAAACTCAGAGTAGGTGTTTAGCTGACAAAAGATAGTAAAGTGTAACTGTACAAATTACATAGTGATACCATAGGAAAAAAATTCAGGGCATGATTAGACATAAAATTTAATGTTATTATTATATATTGATCATAATCCTCATTTTTTTTAGAAATAATATCAATTACTTTCACTGATTCCATGTGAAAGACAAAAATCCTCTATTGATTAAGGTCATTTTTAGTGACCAAACAATGCACTGAATTAATTAATACTTTTATCATACTTTAAATTTGATCAAACCATTAACACCACTCATATATTTATACAGCATATCTATTTGCTCTAATGGTAATGCATACAGCTCACTGGCTTTGAAAATACCTTGAAATAACTCCCTGGCGGTCTAAACCCAGAACTTGGAAACCACGAAAGCTGATGAGAACATTCTTTTTTCAATGTTATATGTAACTTTTTTAATGCTGTATGACTCTCTTTTAGGCTTCACTTCATAAAGAACAGGAAACACTTTTTATCAATTTAAACAAATAAAATTCATGATCAATGCTAGCATGCCAGTTTCAAAAGATGGCTTTCAACAAATTTGTATTGCTCTTTGAGTTAGTAGTTTAAATGTTTAAAAGTAAACAAACAGATCACCATTAATATATCTCATAGCAGTCTAGAAATTTTAAAAACTAACCTGCCAGCCAACATATGGTAGACTTCAAATTTTGTAATTATTTGTATTTTAAATTATTCACCTATAATATAGAGACAATTTTATGCTATTGTTATCATCACTGTTTAGTAGATTATCTCTCTTTCCCCATAGCATTACTACATGGATGCATGAAAGCATTTAGTTTTATATTTTGTGGACCATAATACCCTTTCACTAGTTAATAGAGATAATTCTAATACCTTTCTTCCTGGATGAACCCTATATTTGCTGTCTATCTTTTTCATATTTCTTACAGGGCTCTAAATATAATCTCAGGCATTCCTCCAGAATCACCATGGAGTAACAAGGAAATAGGTATAGGGCTATTTTTTTTTAAAGATAAACTGTAGAATAGTAATATTCTATATATAGTAATATATACTATAAAAATCTAAGCTAAAAGTAAGACAGAGACCTTATTTTTACTATTCTATTCCATATACTTATTATATAATAGTTTGTCTTACTAACATCAGGCACAGGTTCTCTGCATTTAAATTCCTTCATAAAGTAGGCAAGCTTTTAGAAATATTGGCCATAAAATAGAAGGAAAACGGTATATAGAAGCAAATTCTCTGCTATTAAAAGTGGGTCACAATATATTAGGGGAACACTTTGTAAAGTATATGATTGTCTAATCACTATGCTGTACATCCGTAACTAATACTGAAAGTAAACTGTGATTAAAAAATTAAAAAATAAATAAATTTTAAAAACAAATAAATGTAGTTCACCATAAATAACACTATAGTTAATTCACCTGAAATATCAATGTTTTATACCTGATTTAAGTCTTTGAAACAACAAAATCATTGTGGAATAATTTAAAAACATCCTTTAGATAACTATATTGCCAAGTTAATACTTTGAATATTTCTATAAACTAAACTATAAAGAAAAGGTTTAATATAATTATATCTTTATTCCATGAAGTCTTATACATAAACGATTTTGCCCTTCATTTAGTATAGGAGTCATATATTCATTATTATGCTTCATGTTTCTATCTATATATGCTAATTATTGTCTTAGCATGTTTTAAACTATGAAGAACTTTTTAACATACACATTTTAGTTGGTCAGCACTTAAAAGGCCCTGAAACCAATTTCAGTGTGTGGCAAGGGTGGTTTTCCACACATACAACAAGCAATGTTTCACATGAAAACTGGGTGTCATGCAATTCAACTGGATCCTGACAGTGTCTACTCTGAGATGATACCAGATTCCACAGGTTAAGGGCTCAGTTCTACAGGGCTATATACTCCTTCCTCCTCCACTTTAGATGTCAGTTGCAAGCTCAGGTACCTGCATTTCTGACTGACTATACATCAAAGGTTTCCACAACTATCCTCTTGGATTAGATTAATTTGCTGGAGGTGCTCACAGAGCTTGGAGAAACATTCCACTTACTAGCTCACTGGATTATTGAAGGATATAACTCAGGAACAGCCAAATGGTAGAGATGCACATGGCAATGGATGGGGAAAAGCCGCCAAGCTTTCATACCTCTCCAAGAACGTCAGTCTCCTCAAATATCCATGTGTTCACCAACCTGGAAGCTCTCAAAACCCCATCTTTATAGAAGCTTCCTTCCAGAAGTATGATTGATTAAATCACTGGCCACTGGTGACTGAACTCAACCTCCAGCCCTGTTGGTTCCACTGGCAGCCTGCCCTCGTCCTTTGGTTCTTTCCAAAAGCCACCTCATCAAAATAGCAAAAATATCTACATCACTCTCAACACAGGACAGCACTTTTCAGCCTTTTTCATCTCATGGTACACATAAACTAATTACTGAATTTCTGCAGCATACCAAAAAATACATGTGTTTTTTTTATCTAACAAGAAAAGTAGGTATAATTTTGACTCATTCACACCAGATGGCTATTGTTGTGTTAGCTGTTGTCATTTCTTTTATTTGACAGTCTAAGCAAAAACAGGTCAGTACTCCTGCCTAGACAGCCATGTATTGGCATGTTTTAGAAATTCTTGCATCACGTGGGTTGAAAATTGCTGACCTCATGAATTCCAAGGCTTTGAGGAGATCTGAACCAGGAACCATGACAAAGACCAAACATGTAGGAGAAATATATATTGCTCATCTGAATGACAAAATATATTTTTCTTACAAATTACAATATTGCATCATTAAAGTATACATATTAGCCTAGGTTATACAAATAAAAAAGTAAGAAAATCAATTTTTTTCACTTTAACAAGAAATACACTGAAATTAAAATTCATTGAGTTGATCGGTCCCACTTCAGCTTCTTTGTCAGTTGGTACAGCTTGTGTAATTACAAACAATGAGTAATTTTAGAACTGTAAGTATGTGCCAGGCACTTGAGATACATGGAAATTGAGTAAATTGACATACATGTAACATAGTAAGATAAGTGTAATAATGGAATATATTGCAGTGTGGGGGTATTACAAAGGCAAGAGAGATCATACTGCAGAAGGGAATTAAGGAAAGATTCACAAAGGAAATGTCAGTTTAGTCTGACCTAGTAGATGAATGTGACACTGACCAGGGTTCATAATTGGTAAAAGCATCCAAAGACTAGCAGGTGCAAAACCTAGAAGTGTAAGAATTTAGGATGTCTCTGTGCATAGCTCTGTGTGTGTGTGTGAAGCTTACAGGGCAGCCAGGGCAAAGCCACAGTAAAGGATCTTTACTTTTTCCTGTCAAAGACAGGATCATCAAGAAATTTCAAATCAAGAAGAATGATGTGACTAACTGCACTTTGGAAAATTGATTGAAGTGGATTGAAATTGAAGCAGAAAAGTAAGTTAAAAGTTTATTGTAATGGCTTAAAAGGAAGAAAATGAGAGTGAAGCTATAGTAAAGGAGAAAGGTGCATTTAGGAAGCAGAAGTGAAGATGTAATGACTAACAGAAAATAGGCATTGGAGGGAGCAACACACTCACTTGCTCTGTCTCTAATTTGCTTGATATACTTGGGGGTGGAACCAGACAAAGAATGTAAGAACGGCAGGTTTGCAAAGAAAAGAATTTCATTTTTGGATATATGGAAGTTAAGGGATCTGTGGAGAAGTTTGGTACCTAAACTAAATATTTGGTGAATGAAGGATTGTTCAGTGGACACATGCAGCTGTGCTTAGAACCCATGCCCCAAGTGCAGTGTTTGAGAGTGGTACCCAATCCTCAATGCCTTCCTAGCAGTAAGTGCTATCATTCCCATTCACGTATTTATGCAGTCTTTGTTAATTTACTCAAGAGATGCCTATATATTTTGTTAGGTAGGCACATGAATGTGCCATTAAAGACCACCGTCCAGCCTTCTACTATTTTACTTTAGCAGGGAGTACTAAGAAGTTAAACTAACAATCACAGTACTGTGTGATGTGCAGATTTACAACATTGGGAAAGGTAGTTTACTGTTTAATTTGCATTTATGTGATTATTAAGACTAACATTTAAATAAGTATTACATACGTATATTTCTATGTTTGGCTTTCCTATCTTTGGACCATTTATTTGTTAGAAGGTTAATGATTGTAAACATAATTTATCTAAGGTCATTATATTTGTGATATTAATATGCTTTGTTTTTTGAAAATTTTATTGTCCACTTTTATATTTGAATATCATTTGGTTTTATTCTGTTATCAAAACTGAAAGCATAGGTTTACACTTTAAATTAAAAGTATCGCGGGTAGAGGTGAAGATCATACCTGTGAAGGGCACCGCATTTTGCCTAACGGAGAATATGCACGTCAACGCTTTCATTTTTTTGACTTTTCTTTCTAGTCCCTTTCATCACATACACTATCTCATGTTTTTGCTTTATCAAACACATTTGCTCTTCCATGCTTCATACTTCGTTGAAGAAAAGGAGTTCAAAGATTTGTAAGCATTAAATGATAAATATAATAAATGTATTGGAGGCAATGCACAGTTATGGGCAGCGGGAGCGCTGCACGCATGGGAGAAGGTCATAGGGAGAGGAAAATGATGTCAGGTTGTGAAGAGTTTGTTGTGCTTTAGTAAGAAACCTAATCACTTTGTTTTCTAGATGTTTTTAATTTTTTTGTTATACACTGAGAAATGCCAATTATTTTAATAATGAGAATAATAGTCACATAATTTAAAATTTTAAAAAGTCCCTCTTTTCATATGAGACAATGGACTAAAGAGGAAAGATGCTCAACATATTACTACATGGGTATTTTATTGCTAGTTGGGGTTATGAAAATCTAATTTATTTATATGTGTGTTGTGTGTATGTACATGTGTTTGTGTATGATTTCTAAAAATGCATTTTAGTGTTTACATTTTGTAGGGAGGAATAGAGGGTGTCTGGTAAAGATACCGAACTTTTACAGAAAATGTATTGGATTCAAACAGATTGATATCTGAGTTGATTAAAAGTGATTATTCAGTATTGAGAGCAGAATATCTGCTGAACAGGAATGGAGAGACTAGAGTCATTTTTCACCTCCGGAAGTCAATACTTCCATTCTAGGAATCATGCTTTTAAAAAAATGTCTTTATTATCAGTTCTATCGAAAAGTAATTACTAGTAATATGGAAAAGAATGTGTAAGATGTGTTAAAGTAGTGAAATGTATGTTTTAAAAACTGAAAACATACTAAGCTTAATAAAGTGCACACTGGCTATATATCTAAAAGTTAATGATTAAAATTAAAATAGAACAAAAAACAGATATTTCTTAAGCAACATAAATAATTGTGGAGTTTTATGTTTTTGTTTTGGACATGCCAGATCAGCTCTTTGTCAGATATATATTTTCAGAACTATAAATGACAAGTTGAGTTTGAATGCGTATAAGAAACATTTTATGAATATCTTTTGAGCTGGAAGAAGGTACAAAAATGGGGAGTGAGGGATTAACAAGTAGAAAAAAAGGCAATTTGGATAATGTAACAAAAAGAACACAGACAGATGATGGAATGGAGTCCACATTATAAAATTTCGAGACCTATACATTGTATAGTTTCTATAAGAGCCCAAGTAGAAGCTATCATAAAACATCTGGAATATCTTCAAAGTAACGATTTACCGGAAATCGGAGATGGAAATTAATGGTAATGGGAATGGGAATGGCTCAGATTTTCCTTATATTATTTATTTAGTCATTCTAAATTATTCAACATAATAACTTGGCAAAGAATCATTACTTCTCTGGGAACCAATTCCAGTTTTTATGGTAAACCTGTATGAGAAGCAATTTAAAATCTCCATTTTACCATCAATACATTTTTGTTACTAAGTAAAGAAAACTTAATTTTAGGTTAAATGAATCAGTATTACAGTGAGGAAGATCTTTTTTTAAAAGCAAAATACCATATGATTTCACCCATATGTGGAATCGAATGAACGACTGAACTAACAAGCCAAACAGAGAAAGACTCTAATGGGTAGAGAGCAGGCTGAGAGCTAAGGGTTGGGGGAGGCTAGGGGGTGGAGGGATTGAGCAAAAATGGAAAAAGGACTCATGGACATGGACAACAGTGTGGCGATAGCAGGGGATAGGGGAGGATAAGGGGACTAAATGGTAATGGGAAAAATACAATAAAAATCATTTAAAAATAAAAATTAAAAAGGCATAATTGAAATCATTGGTCCATAAAATAATCTAATTCATAACACTTTTTCTGTCCAATATAAGCTACCATATTTAATAGGTTTATAAGTTTTAGAAATATAAAAAAAAATTAACACTCAGTTGTTTTATATTCCTTGCTTTGAAGGTGAGGAAACTGAGACCCAGGAATATAAAATACCTCATCTGCAGTAGCACATCTAGTCAGTGACAGGAGTACAACACAGTCGAACTGCTGTCCCTTGTCCAGGGCTCTTTTTGCCACACATTATTGACTTGTATGGTATATGTTAAGTTTAGAGTATTTTTTTATTGTTCAAGTACAGCTTTGTCCATTTTCCCCCCACGACTCCCCCAGTCCCTCCCATCTCCACCTCCCACCCTCCATCCTACCCACTTTTGGCTTTGTCTAAGAGTCCCTTATACATGTTCCTTGATGACCCTTCCACTGTTTTCCCCTGTTTTCCCCTCCCCCATCTCTACATGAATGTTTACAGTCATTTTGTTCTTTATTTCAGTGCCCCTGGTTATATTTCCCTTGCTTGTTTGTTCTGTTGATTAGTTTCCATTTATAGGTGAAATCATGTGGTATTTGTCTTTCACCACCTGGCTTATTTCATTTAGCATAATGCTCTCCATTTCCATCCATGCCCTCATGAAGGGTAGGAGCTCCTTCTTCCTTTCTGCTGCATAGTATTCCATTGTGTAAATGTACCACAGTTTTTTTGATCCACTCATGTACTGACGGGCACCTAGGTTACTTCCAACACTTGGCTATTGTAAATTATGCTGCTATAAACATTGGGTTCATAGGTTCATTTGAATTGGTGTTTGGGGATTCTTAGGGTATAATCCCAGCAGTGGAATCACTGAGTCAAAAGGCAGTTCCACTTTTAGATTTCTGAGGAAATTCCATACACACAGCCCAGAGACATATGAAAGGATGTTCAACATCACTAGCCATCAGAGAGATGTAAATTAAAACCACAATGAGATACCACTTCAAACCAGACAGAATGGCCATCATAACCAAATCAACAAACAAGTGCAGGCAAGGATGTGGAGAAAAGGGGACCCTAGTGCACTGTTGGTAAGAATGCAGACTGGTGCAGCCTCTGTGAAAGTTTAGAAGAAATAGTTCATAAAGCAAACAACATGATTTCTAGTTATTATAATGTAACTTATTTGTCTTGAGATTGTCATTCTAGTCTTGCATGGTTTAAATGTTGTGTATACTTCAGATATTTTATCCACTTAAGGAAGAAAATATTTATTTTAATTTTGTCACTGCCATTATCTAACATTTAGGACATTTTCTTGTCCTATTCTCTGCCTGTTAGGTCATTGTAAGAATGAAAGATGGCACTCCGCCCTCTGTTACCTAGTTGTTAATATTTTCTATGACTTGAATACACTCAGAAATATTATTGGCAAAATGTGTAATGGCACTGTCTTTGAGAACAGATAATTTTTTCCAATAAATGACTACTAGGAGTTAGATCAGTGTATACTTGGCCTTTTATCTAGTGCCATTAAACTGAAAATTTTAAGCTGAATTCTAGGTATTAATAAAACCAATCTTTTACTATAAATTTTCTGACTTGTAATAAAAATAAAACAATTCTGAAACAAAATGATTGATCATTGTCATGGTTAATTAGTAAGTTAAAATAATGACTTGTAAGAAAAACTGTTAGGATATAAAAATAGAATTAGCCATTAGAAAATAACAGTGTCAGCTTTGTGTGAGGTAATTATTGATGCCGTGACATTGATATGTGCTGTGATAGGGTACCGGGTCTTGGCCTTTGGTCATAAAAGAGCCCACTTCTTACAGCAGGGAGACAAAGCTGACATCAAAAAGGGAAGCAGGAGAATGATAGTCCAATCACCTGTGAAATTAGGATCTCTGGTTTTCAAAGTTTTTCTTAATTGTACAAATTGATAAATGACATGTGGTCAGGCTCACATAAAAACATAAATGGAAGTCCTTCTGGGCACATTTTAAGTTAATATATTATTAAAATATTAGTTGTATATAAATTTAAATATTTATATTGAGTTAATATATGAGTGTTATTCATGATTAAATATTCACTCCCTTGATTAGGAAAGGCTGATACAGAATTCATCTGTGCACAGATGTCGCCTTGTCTTCTTTTGAGCTGCCTAAGAAAAGTACTCTGATAAATTGAATGTAGACTTTTTAGTATAATTTATTAATAAATGTTTTATTACTTTATGATAGAGAATAATAACAAAATGACATCTTATATTTGATCATGGGCATCTGGTAAAAAAAACCCCCACAAATTTCTGACTTAATTCCAAAAATTCAAAAACAAAAGTGATTACATATAATATCCACATTAACTTATTTAAGTGACTTGTTGAATTACAACAATATGCATGTAAATACATAAATACCCATGCATGTTTATAGTCACAGAAGTAAAATGAAGAATAATCAGTAGCCTAGCATTGTAGGGAAAACATATTTTATTTTGTCTTCAAAATGGAAAGTTAGAAGAACTCCTCAAGAAAGTTGTAGGTAATTATACTCATATTCAAACAAAAATGGGATATATGAGTAAAATAATACATCAAAAGTATTTATTCAATTTGTTCGGTAACTTATTCCACAAAATTATGTTAAGAGCCTATTTGTTTACCCTCTGTTCTGCCCATAAGAACGGAAACTTCAGGAAAGCAATGATATACTCTGTCTCCATTACTGCCTATACCCTGTCCCACTAACCATGCATACGCAGAAACAGGCACTCAGGAAACACTGATGAATGAGTGAATGCCACGTACTGAACTATGTGAAAGGCATATGCTGAGGATCAAAATAAGAAAGTCAGCTGCCTTAATTTCTAGCTGAGAGGGTGGTCATAGAATAAAAGATTTAAACACATCAAAAGGTATTTCATGACAATTTTGTTAACCAATAGGAAGAAAAAGTGACTTTTTTCAGATTTGAAAATGTTATTCTTGATATTAAACCTGTCCTCTACATTGCCATAAAATAGACAATCTATTAAGAGTACTAACTTGCTTAAGTTTAGGCTCAAAAGGAGAAAAGATAAGGTAGATTTTTCAGTAGTCTATATTCTAGAATTAAGGGTGTGCATTTGAACGTGGTTACCCATCTTGATCTATTAGCATGAAAAGTCTTTAGAGATTGCATATCATATTACACAGCAGGTACATTAAACCTTCAATACGTCAATTTTCCATCATGAGCTTTCACACGCAGCTCTAGGAGGAGACCTTTATTATTACTAAATTCAGAATGCTTATAAATGTTTTTGTCTTCACATTTATCCAAAATATTTCTTACATAGACTAGTTAACATTTAGAATTCTATCTTTCTCCTTCAAATCAGTACATAGGAGAATTCACTGTTTCAAAACTATATAGACAAAACTTTGTCTACTACAATCAATCCCAAATTGCAGCAACTAAAGAAATTTATGAATTAATAAAATTATAGAAAATAATCAATTCTAATATGAGGCATATAATATGCTGTTGGACACATTTATAGCCTTTCTTGTAAATCTCAACTTTGTTTTAATCATAAAAGAATGGAAAAATATGCAAACTCATATTTTTGAAAGAAATATGATAAAGCTCTTTTTTCAGAAAGCTTTAAGCATAACTCTTTTTAAAAATGCAGGCTGTCCCGGATTATTTGAAAATGTTTGGAATTTATTTTTTAATTGAGTTTTATAAAACTCTATGAAAATATTTATTACATAACGTGATCAACTTCCCATTGGGTCCTTTCTTCCTTGGTTGAGTGTGAGAGCATGTCACAGCGACTCTGTCCATTGATCTACAGTTGGTGTTGACCCAGATCTCACAGAGCACCTAGCAAGATCTATAAGACATGATTATTTACCAAGACATATATCTTAATTTCACTCACTCACTTCCTGCAGTTATTCTGCCTACATGGCCCTTGTATTTTTCTTTGTATTTCATGATGTAATGTCATTTTCTTTACAACTGACCTGGAGGTAGCATCTTTCAATAGTTCAGTCTTTATCAATAGAGTTTCCTTTACTTAGTTCCATAGAATACAAAACAGTTCTTATGAGGTGTTAAAAAAAATTTTCCCAAGTGCTTAGGTGGTCAATTCATTATTAAGCTTTTGCTCAGTATTTGGTACTATCTATAGAGTATTAGCTTAGTGCTATACTCTGTGTATTACCTCACTTAATTTTTAAAACTGCCCTATTTAGTACATACTATTATTCTCACTTTGTAGGTGAACTTGGTGGTTATAGAGATAAAGTAATTTGCCAACAGTCATATAACTAGTAAATAGTAAAGATCTAACCAGTATTATCTATTTCCAATGTAAATATGCTTAATGTCTGAGCTATGAGTATATGCATACATTGAATTACAGCCTCAAGACATTTTATCTTAAATAATGAATAAAGGCATGCATGAGTGAATGACAGAGTATATTAGTACATAAATTTATCTGAACACTAAGAAAAGCAGGAAAATATCAAGAAATGTGGTAAATTTCTAATCTGTAGTTTGCCTATCTTTCATTTTCACATTTTGGTTTTTAATTTCAAAGTAGAGCAATAATGATCTGAGTTTGTGTGTAAGGAGCATAGACATACTACAGTGTTTGCCCTCAGGTGTGAAGCATCTAACTATACATTCCAATTTGTTATAGTTATATATTCTTTATCATATAAATGATGTGAATTAACAGATAACACTTCAATAAATATGAATTTAGTATTTGCAAACCTCAACTTTTAGTACTTTTTAACACATTTTGTTTTTATATCACTAAAGCCATTTAAGAAATGCCATGAAATAGCCCACTAGAAATTGTTCAGTTGCTTACGTATTTGCCCTGTCTTCATTCAGTTATGAATCCCATTAATCTGCTAATGGGGAGCTACCGCAATCTACTGTCAAGGAAATAAAATAATCACATGTCGTGAGATGAAACTACAAGATAATCAAAATATAACTAGCTTAGTATGTACTTATATGGATATGTACTTTCTGATTCAGAACTTTAATATGAATTTTCCTTGTTATTTAAAATTTAAGCGAAATCTTTCAAGACTATTCTGATACTGTTTTCATGAAAATTCAGAATTTAATGAATTTTACAGGAACAAGATATTGTTCTTCCCTGTAGAAAATAAAAGAATTTTGCCCAATAAAATAAGAACATATTTTATTTTTTGGTCATTTTGTATTTTCTGAAATAACGCCCTTGCTTTCTCAAGTCATTTTCTGACAATAAATGAACTATTTTAAGTTCCAGAATTTGCAATAATTTGATAAAAATCTTTCAAATTAGTTTTAAACTGGTCATCTAGATGCCAATAACTGATTATGTGTGGGCTGTGAAGGAAGTTCTTTCTGCTATTATTTATGCAATTAAAAGTTTTTTTAGAGTCCAATAAATTTCTGAATTTAGAAAAATGTGGGAAATCAACAAACTTGCTGATTGTGCTGCAAAATTTGTTCAAGATCTGTGCTGTTTAATTATTCATGATTTTAAAAGTAGCATATATTGCAATTTATTTTACATCTTTAGATTATTAAAGAGAATGCAATGCTCCATTAATATTCACCACTGATAAGTGTTTTTCTTTTATTAACTTTTAATTATATTTATTTATTTTTATTTTAGTTAATTAATTTATTTTTATTGTTGTTCAAGTACAGTTGTCTCTATTTTCTCCCCAACACTCCCCCTACCCCACCTATCCCTGCATCCCACCCTGGAACCTACCCCCTTTGGCTTTGCCCATGTGTCCTTTATACATGTTCTTTGACAACCCTTACCCAGTCTTCCCCCCATTATCCCTCTCCCTCCTCCCCTCTGATTACTGTCAGTTTGTTCTTTATTTCAGTGTCTCTGGTTATACTTTCCTTGCTTGTTTGTTCTGTTGATTAGTTTCCACTTATAGGTGAAATCATGTGGTATTTGTCTTTCACCACCTGCTTATTTCACTTAGCAAAACGCTCTCCAGTTCCATCCATGCCCTCATGAAGGGTAGGAACTCCTTCTTCCTTTCAATGGAATAGTATTCCATTGTGTAAATGTACCACAGTTTTTTGATCCACTCATGTACTGATGGGCATTTAGGTTACTTCCAGCACTTGGCTATTGTAAATTGTGCCGTTATGAACTCTGGAGTGTATAGGTCTTTTGAATTGGTGTTTCAGGATTCTTAGGTATAATCCCAGCAGTGAGAAGTGTTTTTCATTTGTTAATGTCTTTTATTTTTACATAAATAAAGCTAGATCTATACAGGGAACTTATTGATCCAATCTCCAGAACCATACAGCTGGGGTTGAAACCCCATTCACTAGATATGTAAATCTTGGTCGAGTTACTTAAATTTTTTATGTGTCACTGGTCTTTTTTTTTGTAAAATGACGATCATTAAATATCTACTGTAGATGAATGTTGTAAGAACAAAATGAGTCCACCTATTTAAAACGTTCAAAAGAGTGACTGACACATTTTTAAAAAATCACTAAGTGTTAGCTAACATTACTATTCTTAATATAAACTTTTTCATCAAACTTAAACACAGAAGCTGCTGATTTTTTTAAAAAGGCACCCATGTACTCAAATAAGAAATGATGAATGAGTTCAATTTTAGAATGTGAAAAATGATAGAACAATCATACAGGTGCAAAGAAATTAATATATGTAGATATTTGGCTATTTCATTTTCCATGCTACTGTTTTTAAATAAAATATGATGCTTTCAGCACCTCAGGAAGGATTTTAAGAAGAGATTATAAAGCATCAATGCTGCTAACTATGTAAGATCCACATACAAATCTAACTGAAATTGAAACAAGGAATGAATGGTTTTCAAACTGAACTGAAGATAAAAATAACAAGAAAATTAAGTTAAAAATAACCTTTTCAAGAAAATTGCACTGTGTGACTTACTTGTACTTTCTTAATCATTTCTTTAAGATTCAAAAACAATATTATTTGCCTGTGTTTTAGCTTTTAACATTATATTAGAGTTTAGCAGCCATAATAGCATGAAACATTTAAGACACTTCTTACAGATTTACATTTTAATTAAATGTCTTATTGAACTTCCTCACTTTTGGTATAGGAGATATGTAGTAATATTTAAATAACTTAATGTTTTTAAAATTACTTAACATATTAATTTATTTTAATGCTATAATTAGTCATTGTGATTGTAGTTTGTAATGTAATTAATCAAGGTAAAGGCCTTTTGTTTTGCTTTTTTCCTTAAAAAATTATTGTATTTTTAATGGTTGAACACTTTTATCTTGGTAGTTTTATTTTGCCTTTGAACTTGGATTCCAAGAGTACTTTATCATTAAAATGACAACAACAACAAATAGCAAAAGAGGAAGGGAGGGAGGAAGAGAGTGAGAAAAACATGTATATAGTTGAGGGAGGTATTAGACAGGTAGATTTCACTGATATTTACCATATTTACAGAAATAATCAGATAAGTGTTTTTGCTTTGTTTTAGCGTTCATAACACCACAAGTAATTGAAGAAATTAATAATTATTATAAACTAGGAGCCAAACCTACAATTTATCTTCTAAAAGAACATACAATAATTTGTCATATTAAAAGAAAAATGACTTCATAATAAATTATCTTGTGGCTTCTCTGAAATAAGTGAAAGAATTCAGAGGACTCTCAAAAATTGCCCTGACTTCACTTAGCATGACAGTATCAAGAGCCACCCATTTTGTCACAAATGGCATGATTTCAACCTTTCTTACGTAGTCCATTGTATATATGTACCACATATACATCTTCTGTATCCATTCATCCGTCAAAGAAGATAAAGGGGGTCAAATATGTATTGATGGGAGGAGACAAGACTTTGGTTGGTAAGCACACCATACAATATATAAATAATATATTATAGAATTGTACAATTGAAACTTACATAATGCTATTAACCAATTTTACCCAATATATTTAATTAAGAAATAAAATAAATCACCCTGATGCTTGGGACACTCATTGAAGTACCACACTCTTAAGATTATTAAATACCTGATTTTATTCCATTCTCTCTCTTCTTTTGCTTTTTGCTACTCCTTACAATTTCATTTGTATCCCATTCTGCTCTACTTTCAATTTATCTATCTCCTTATCAACTCCTCTTCGGGGTCAGGGCTGTTATAAAGGCATTCTAGATTACCCTCTTACCTAATTGTTCTGTTGACTTTAACACTTTAAATGCCAATGCCTCCTCCACTGCTCCAGTCAATTTAAGTTGATATTATTACCTCTAATACCTATGGTAGTGGTATTAGTAGAATGTGAATTAAGAAGTTAACATCAGAAGCTGCTCTTTATCTTCCACCAAATTAAAACAATAATAAAATAATCACAACTTGTGAATTATCTTTAAAATGTTCCTAACTTTAAGCCAGTCATTAACTCCTATTATAGCATAACAAAGCTAATTTTTCAGTATTGCCAACTATGAGACATAAGGCAATACACCACATATATTTTATTCATGCTTAAAAATCAATTATACGTTTAGAAGCAGGTTTGAGGAGACTAAATGTGTCAAGTAAGAAAAAGTAGGTAAATGCGGCTGACATTTCTTGGAAGGTTCGTTATTAAATGTAAGAAACCTAAATGCAGTTAGCTTTTTAATTTAATCAAATAGTGTTTCCAGTATAACTGAATGGCTTTTGAAGCCTTTATATCCTGCACTTGTTCTTAAAGTGAATGTTTAATACTCTGGTATCCCAGTTTGGAGCTTCTACTAAAGGCACCTTTCATAAAACTTGGGACAGAACCTGGCTCTGGAAGACCACACGGAGAGCTGTACAAAAGAGGAACAAATTATAAAAGCTCAGTGTTAGTTGGTTGTTTAAAATTTCTCTCTTCCCTCTTTCTTATTTAAAAAAAATTGAGATTAATCACTGACCTATTTTTGTTTATGGACCCTATATAGTTGACAATTTTATATACAGGGTCACAGAAAATCATTTTTAAAGTGAAAAGAGAACTAGACAATCTTTTGAAGTTAAACAGAAATTTGGGGAATATAATAAAGGCAATTCATTTAACACATGCAAAATCATTTCCCTTCACATAGAATTTTAAACTGTGTAAATCAACACATCCACCCAGAGTTGTTGTGAACAGTCTTCTGTGTTTTTGGTATCTTCGAAACTTTATTTTATCACGGGCATCCCATACCATGTTGTCTGACTGGAAGAGTGTGGGGCTAGAAGCACTGTGAGCTAGCTCTGATTCTGGGGTAGCCACTTGCTTATCACATGGTTCTGATGTGTTATGAAAATTGAGCTCAGCAGGATTAAGTTATCTGTAAGGGGGAGTTAATCATTCATTCGTTGACTTCTTCATAGGTTTATTACAAGAATTAAATTAAATATTGTTTGTCTTCAAATTATAAAGCATTTATGATAATCAGAAGTTATTGTAACTACAGATTAATTTATCTCATTATGTTCAAAGGAACCTTCACTGTCCCATGAAGGTTAGCTTCTTTTCACACTCAGATCAGCCACCTTGCAGCTGGTTGCTGTCAATCATCACAAGAAATAGATAAAACATGGACAGGTTCTTAGAAATTTAATCCCATTTGTTGATAAATAACCCAAACCTTAATTAAACCAAGAAACATAGTTTCTAATAAAGCATTTAGGACTTTTGCCATAATGGCGCAGCTTGAAGGGTAAGAAAATATAAGAAAAAAATTTAGAAAAAATTTATTTTTTTTCCAAAATGCAATCAGTGATTTCACAAAATTTGACTCTTTGAAATTTAACTCATTATCTTATAATTGGTCTTTAATTATGATCAACACAGATATTTCAACTAGCAATTCCATCCATAATAACATTTTGGAATTGGATTCGGTAGAATTAGCTGCCAGCGTTAATAAAAATAAATTATTGTTGCCAAAATTCTACTTCATTTTATGCATTTGTAGACAATCTCTGAGGGCCATCTTCCAAAATACTTCACAAAACAGATTTTGGTATTTTAGAGCTTAATAATTTTGTCAGAAATGTTAATTTCTTTATTTTAAAATGTCATGTAAATATAATTATTTTTAATTTATGTAAATGAATTATAATCAGAATTTTGTTTGCTACATATAAGGGTGAAAAAAAGTAGGTTCTTGAGATAATATATTTAACATTTTAGGTCATTTTTATTTTGGTTTTCTGTTACAATGGAGAGCTCTTTAAAATAAACATAGGAAAAACTAAGTTTATAGGAAGAAATAGGAAGTCTTGAATCCATATCACATTACATCAAAATGGGTAAAATAACATGGCACATAAGCCTAAAAAATAGAATATTTAAGCATTAGAAAAGAAATACTGCAATATTTGAATGGATACTGTTTTGAAGAGAATTGTGCTTATTCTATCTATTGTAAAGGGTAGAACTATTATCATTTACTAGTGGTTACAGGGTCATTAATTTTCATTTGGTCCCAAAATGTTGGATTTTCTAATAATTTTAATCATACATCTATAGCATTGCTTGCCTTATTTTTCTGATCACTCTCATTTGTTAGGTATAGTCCCACTATGTTTCTGTAGTAATTTATATATCCTTACTAGAGAAATGATAATTGCTCCTGACTTGAAGGACACATTTTAATCAAGGTCAGGAGTGAAAATTACCTCCTGGGAGCCTAAAACAAACCACTCAATGACACTCAGCAAAACCATACTTCCCATATACTGGCGTTTGTCCTGAGAGTCTAGGCCCTATAACTGGTGTGTATAGGTTTGCAAAGTTTCCACTGCGATCATTTGCCCTCTCACAGGGACAAGGGAGTGTGTATCTCAATTCATCTTAAAATTCTAATAGTCACTGGGGATAGCAGTAGTAACAATTTATTTGCATCACCCCCAGGACACACCATCGTAAAATACCATGTGTCTTTCTCATATATAAATTCTTTAGACATAAGATTTTAATCTGTGCTGCCGTAAATAAAGGGAAAATTAGCTTTTCCCTTTTTTCCCCAACTCTTTTCCTCAGAGTAGGGTAATGTCATGGTTCAGGGATCTACTCTCCAAGATAGATGTGACAAGTACCAGATGTGGAAATGACTCCTTGAAGACTACATCTTGGGATTGTGTAAAGTCCCTGTCAATCACACCCCACCCGCACTGGAGAGGTGAAGGTGTGGAGAGTAGAATTTGGTTTCAGGAAGTAATCCAGACAGGAGACATATAATTGGCCCTGGCAGCAAGTCACAATTTGTCTATGTTCCTTTTTATTTAATTTACTTCTTTCTTTTCTTCCCTGGCAACAGGAGTATGGGAATTACCATTTAATAGTAAAATTTATCCAAAGGTACTACATTAGAAGCACAGTTTAATTACATTCCTTGTAATCATGGTTTTTCTCCTATTTGACTAAATACTTAATCAAACTTAGGGAAGCACAAAGAAGCAACATCACAACTAATATTTCCATATACAGTAAAAACTTATCCTAATATTAAAACTCCAAACCATACAACCAAATTATATTTTGCTTTACTCTATTGTTTAGGTGGGTTAAGAAATAGTTACTTTTAAAAAATATTTTCCATCTCATTTATTTGTCACAAGGGATATTCAATCAGGAGCCATTAAATCCCTTATCAAGAATATAATGTAATTCACTTAAAGATAGGATGGGTAAGTTCGATAATGTGTTTAGACATTTCCAAATCTGAGATTCTATGATTCTGTTAGTAGTTACTCACTCTAGTCCCCTACCCCTCAGGTTTCCCCTAGATTGTCCATATTGTCAACCAAGATGAAAGTGCCATTTTTTTCAGTTATATATGTTAAATTGAGCTCTTTCCAGGTCCTTTGACAGATTCTATCTTGTATGTGTAAGTTCTTCCCCAAGACATTGTTCTTTGAATGCTGGGTCTATATATGGTAGAAACATGTATTGCTATTTTCTGCAGTTTATTAGCTCAGGGATATAGTCAATGGCACTATTATTCATGTTATAAGTGGATAAATAATTACACAGACCATTCAGATTATGTATTGATCAAGCTAATAAATTTCTCCTGTGTATAAAAGCAGGTAGGGTTATTTCAGTTTTTTAATTGAGTACTTTTCTGAAAAAATCAGTTGTACTTATGGTAGAGAGCAGACATGATGAGAAAAAGATTTCCTTTAAGTGTACAGATATACCTAGTGCAAAGTATCAGCTAAAAATCTTATTAAAATCTCAAAGTAAGTAAATGAAGGCGTATGATTAACAAGGGATCACAAGTCTGTATTTTTAAATCATGAACACTAAAATTAAAACTTACAAACATTTGTGCAAGAAATTATTTTCTGTCCAGCAAAGTTTTATTTATGACTCTAAACTGTTATCCTACATGAAAAGGGAAAATTGACTATGCATTGAAAGTAATTTATTTACATTTGATTTGACATGGTTTTGTTCTTTATTCAACGTATAAAAGGAAAACAGAAAAATAATAGATATCCCCATGCATATGTATAATACCACACTGCAAGGCATAACCCATATCTCTAAAATAGTATATCATTTACCTTAGAAACAAGAGAAACCATATAACTTTATTTTCCTTCAACTAGTAATTCAACTGAAATTATTCTATTTATTTAACATTTGCAAATAGGTAATTTAATACATGCAGAATAGGGAGGTCCAAGATGGTGGCAGAGTGGGCAGATGTTGAATTAACTTCCTTCCAGGACAAAACTGGAATTATAACTAAAATATGGAGTAGTCAGCCTGAATAAGCAACTGAAGAGTAGCTGAAAAGAAGACTTAAAACTAAGGATTTATGGAAGAAACCACATCAAGATTGGAAGAAAGGGTGGAGATGTATAAAGGTGTGGTCTCACTTCCACGAGTGATGGCTGAAATTCCTGAGAGTCTGAAGAAATATATCAGCTATGGGAGTTCCCTGAGAAGCACGGGGTCTTAACTCAGGCCAGGATCCCCAGCCCAGAGCACCAGAGCTGGGAAAAAGTGCCTACACAACATCTTGCTGTGAAAAATCAGTGGAAATTCTGTCCTCCAGTGAGAGAGGGGAGTGTGCTAGAGAACACCAGGTACCCTCATAAAGGGCCAGTGCACAAAATCTCATTCATAACCTCTCACCCTGGGCTCCTGGGAAGGAAGGGAGAAACAGATTAGAGTCGAATGAGGAAAGATGGAGGTTTGTGGTTCTGGGGAGAGAGCTAAAGGGCAGCTGCCATAAAACCTGTGCTGAGTCACTCTCCCATATCACAAACACCATTTTTCTTGAGTAGAGTACCTCCCCCCTTATGGCACCTACCTGGGGGAATGCAATAGCAGTCCCGTCCTGTGGAGCTTGCACCCTGCTGAGAATTTAGCTGCCTGGGCCATGGAATAGAGATCTGGGCAGACTCAGGAGCTGTCAGTGACTGACTTGTGTGGCTTTGGGATAGGGACCATTCCCTCTGCATTTCCATGAACCTGATTGGTGCCTTCTCTCTTGGTAGATCTGTTAGCCTCACTCTCCTGGCTCCCAGCAGACCCACCCTACCAATTCCTGGTGGCTCCACCTATAAAGTTATGGCCAGAATCTGTGACAGACTGAGTTGTGTGGCATGGGTTCAGGACTACGCCTCCCAGCTTGCCCCAAGTCTTACTAGCAGTTTTCACTCAAGGGAGATCCACTAGCCCCATCCTCCTGACTCCTGGAGGCCCTGCTCCGCTGAGATCTGGCTCCTGGTAGAATCTGGGATAGGCTGATGTATGTGGCCCTAGGACAGGGACCGTTATTCCCTCACAGTTTGATTGGTGCAGAGCTCTCCTTTCACATAGCCCAATCTTAGTTCGTTTAGGCCTGATAAACTCTGACATTTCCCTGAGACCCCACCCCACCACAAATGCGTGCAAGCACTCAGTGGGTGGCAGCTAGACTTGGTATACCATGGGACAATTGCTGAATGGCCTCAGACCCAGTGCTGGCACTGACTTTGATCCTGTATCAGTCAGGTAAACACCACTAGCCCCTACCTGGTGACTCACTGAGAACCTACTTCATGCAACTCAAGTACCACCAGAGGCTCTTTTAGTGACTCAGGCTAATAGGCAGCAGGCAGGCAGAGACAGGTGGAGGCAGATCTCAGGGTGCCTTGGAACTTTTGTTAACCTGCCTCCAGGCACAGTGCTGGTAAAAGCCAGCCTTGATGTGAACTTTAATCCTTCTTGCACACATCTTGGCCCAGCAGAGACAGCCACAAACTGGAATTCTCTGTTTCTGTGGAAACAGGCTGCCCAGGGCCAGCTCAGGCAGCATCTGACATTGCCTAGCACCAGAGTCCCTCCAAAGAGGACCTAGAAACAACAAACCCAGTGGCTGGCAGCATGCAGTATCAGAACAGGATACAATTAGCTTCATAAGAGGCACATCCAAAGGGGAATCTCAGCATACACCAGACTGTGCAGAGGCATATTCCACTTTGTATGGTCAGCACCTGCATAGCAAGCTCATACACTGTGGTTATGGTTGTTCCTCACAGTCATCCAGCTTGAGTGTTGACCCCACACATGAATGGAATCAAGGAAACTACACCACTAGGTCCCACACGTCTTCTACTACATAACGCCACTCTACCAAGACTGGAGTCATAGCAGATCTATACATACACAAACACAAAGGGGCAGCCAAAATGGGGAGACAAAGAAACATATTCCAAATGCAAGAACAGGAGACATCTCCAGAGAGTTAAGTGAAATGGAGGCAAGCCATTTACCAGGTGTATGGTTCAAAATAAAGGTTATAAGGATGCTCAAGGAACTTAGTGAGAACCACAATAGCATGAAAAAGGACTTAGAAACCATATAAAAGAACACATAAACAGTTAAGAATACAACATCTGAAATAAAGAATACACTAGAAGGAATAACCAGTAGTTTGGATGAAGCAGAGGATTGAATCAGCAATTTGGAAGATAAGGTAGAATAAAATACCCAGTCAGAGCAGCAAAAAGAAAAAGTTTTTAAAAAATGAGGATAATTTAAAGGACATTTGGGACAACATGAAGCAGAACAACATCTGTATCACAGTGAAACCAGGAGAGAGAGAGCAAGGGATCAAGAAACTATTAGAAGAAATAATGACAACATTTTTTCTAACCTGGTGAAGTAAAAATACACACGAGTTCAGAAGTGCACAGGATCCCAAACAGGATGAACCCAAAGAAACCCACACCAAAACACATGATAATCAAAATGCCAAAGGTTAAAGAAAAGGAAAGAAGCTTAAAAGTAGCAAGGGAAAAACAGTTAGCTACGTACAAGGGAACTCCCATAAAACCATCAGTTGATTTCCCAACAGAAACATTTCAGACCAGAAAAGATGGGCATACCCAGCAAGGCTGTTATTTAAAACTGAAGAAATAAAGAGCTTCCTAGACAAGAAAAAGCTAAAAAAGCTGGTCACCACCAAAACAATATTACAAGAGATGTTAATGTACCATCTTTAAGAAGAAAAGACAAAGAAAAAAATAGAGGAACATAGTTAAAATAATAAAATGGCAATAAATAAGTATCTATTATTAATCACCTTAAATGTAAATGGCTTAATGCTCTAATCAAATGATATAGGGTAGCTGAAAGGATAAGAAAACAAGGGTCATATATATGCTTTCTAAAAGAGAGCCACTTCAGAACAAAAAATACAGACTAAAAGTGAAATGATGAAAAAGATATCTCAAGCAAATGGAAATTTTAAAAAAATGAGGTACCAATATTCATATCTAACAAAATACACTTAAAAACAAAAGCTACAGTAAAAGGCACAGAAGGTCTCTACATGAGGATAAAGAGAACATTCCAACAAGAGGATATAATCCTTACATCATTTATGCACCAAACATAAGAATACCTAAATATATAAAGCAAATTTTGATGGACATAAAGGGAGATGTTTACAGTAATGCAGTCATAGTAGATTTTAACACTCCATTGACATCAACGGTACATCTTCCAGACAGAAAATCAATAAGGAAACAGCAGCCTTAAAGCCCATACTGCATCAGATGGATTTAATTGATATCTTCAGAGCATTTCACCACAAAGTAGCAGAATATAAACACATGGAATATTTTCTAAGATAGACCACATGTTAGGACACACACACAAAAATATATCTCAATCGATTTAAGAAGATTGAAATCATATCAAGCATCTTCCTTGACCATAATGCTATGAAACTAGAAATCAATCAAAAGAAAATAATTGAAAAAACACAAAAAGACATGGAGGCTACATAATGTTACTTAACAATGAATGGGTTAACAATGAGATCAATGAAGAAATTAAAAGATACCTTGAAACAAATGAAAATGAGAGCACAACAATTCAAACTCTATGGGACACAGGGAAAGCAGTCCCAAGAGAGAAATTCATAGCACTACAGGCCTACCTCAAGAAACAATAAAAATCTCAAATTCACAATCTAACTTTATACTTAAAGGACCTAGAAAAAGAACAACAAATAAAACCCAAAGTGAGCAGAATAAAGGAAATCATAAAGATCAGAGAAAAAATGGGTGAAATAGAGTCTCAGAAGACAATACAAAAGATTAATGAAACCAAGAAATGGTTCTTTGAAAAGATAAGATTGACAAACCTTTACCAGACTCATCAAGAAACAAAAGAGAAGACCCAAGTAAATAAAATCAGAATTGAAGGAGAAGTTATGACCGACACCAAAGAAATACGAAGATTTTTAAGAAAGTGCTATGAAAAATGATATGCCAACAAACTGGACAATTTGGATGAAATGGATAAATTCCTAGAAACATAATATATTCCAAAACTCAATCTGGAAGAATCAGAAAATCTGAATAGACAGGTTACAATGAATGAAGTTGAAGCAGTAATCAAAAAAGCTCCCAATCAACAAAAATCCTGGACCCAATGGCTTCACAGGTGAATTTCACCAAATATTCAAAGGATAACTAATACCTATCCTTCCTATCATTCTCCAAGTATTCCAAAAATTACAAAAGGGAGGAAGACTCAACCTCGTTTTTTAAGGCCAGTATTATTGTAATTCTAAAACCAAATGAATACATTACAAAAACAAGAAAATTATAGGCCAATATCCCTAATGAACATAGATGCTAAAGTCCTCAACAAAATATTAGTAAACCAGATCAAGAAATACATTAAATATCATACACTATGATCAGTGGAATTTATCCTGAGGATACAAAGTTGTTAGAATATCTGCAAATCAATAAACATGATACACCATATAACAAAAAACAATGTTAAAATCACATGATCATATCACTAGATGCAGAAAAAGCATTTGATAAAATCCAGCCCCCATTTATGATAAAAAGTCTCAGCAAAGTAGGAATTCATGGAATACACCTCAATATAATATAGGCATCCGACACATGCTCAATGTGAAGAAACTAAAAGCATTTTCCATAAGATCAGAAACAAGACAGGGATGAACACTTTCACCTCTCTTATTCAACATAGCCCTGGAAATCTAGCCACAGCAATCAGCAAAGAAGGAAAAAAGGGCATCCAAGTTGGAAAGGAAGTAAAACTATCATTATTTGCAATTGACATGATACTGCATATAGAAATTCCTAAAGATTCCACCAAAAAACTACTAGAACTAATAAATGAATTCAGTAAAGTAGCAAGATATAAAATAAATATCCAGAAGTCAGTTGCATTTTCATATACCAATAATGAGCTATCGGAAAAGGAAACCAAGACAACAATCCCATTTATAATTATATTAAAAATAAAATAAAATACTTAGGAATAAATTTAAACAATGATGTATAAAACCTGTACTCAGAAAAATATAAAACACTGAAGAGAGAAACTGAAGAAGATACAAATATGTGCAAGGATATACCATGGTCATGGGTAGGAAGAATTAACATCATTAAAGTGTTCATACTCCAAGGAGGATCAACTCTGCAGGGGCAGGGTGGTGGTGCTAAATGGTCATAGCCAATCCTTACAGCTGACTGGCCTGGGTAAATCCCTCCCATTGATCTGCCAACAGCAACCAAGGATCAACTACAAGAGGAGAGTACTCAGCCCACATAAAGGGTGCACCTTGAGTACTCAGCTTAGGTGATAGGGGAGGCTGTGACACTGGACCCTACAGGACACCTACTACATTAGGCCACACTACCAAGGCATGGAGTCAAAACAGCTCTACCTAATACATAGAAACAAATGCAAGGAGGCTGTCAAAACAAGGAGACAAAGAAACATGGCCAAAATGAAAGAACAGATAAAACTCCAGAAAAATTGCTAAATGAAATGGAGATGAGCAATCTATCAGCTGCAGAGTTTAAAACATTGATTATAAGGATACTCAAGGAACTTAGTGAGGACCTCAGCAGCATAAAAAAGATCCCATCAGGAATGAAGTATGCACTAGTTGAGATAAAGAACAATTTATAGAAAAATAATAGTAGAGTGGATAAAACCCAGAATCAAATCAATGATTTGGGACATAAGAAAAAAATTTAAAAACAACCAGTCAGAACAATAAGAAGAAAAAATAATTCAAAAAACTGAGGATAGTATAACAACCTCTGGGGCAATCTCAAGAAGTCCAATATTCACATTATAGGGGTGCCAGAAGGGGAAGAGAAAGAGCAAGAAATTAGAAATCAATTTGAAAAAATAATGAAAGAAAACTTCCCTAATTTGGTAAAGGAAATAAGACATACAATTCCAAGAAGTGCAGAGTCCCAAACAGGAGGGATGCAAAGAGACCCACTCCAAGACACATCATGATTAAATGACAAAGGTTAAAGATAAAAAGAGAATCTTAAAAGCATCAAGAGAAAAGAAGTTCGTTACCTATAGAGGAGTTCCCATAGAACTGTCAGCTGATTTTTTAGAAGAAATTTTGCAGGCTAGAAGGGATTGGCAAGCAATATTTAAAAGTCATGAAAAGCAGGGACCTACAGCCAAGATTGCCCTACACAGCAAAGCTATCATTTAGTATCAAAGGGCAGATAAAGAGCTTCCCAGACAAGATAAAACTAAAGGAGTTCATCATCACCAAACCATTATTATATGAAATGTTAAAGGGACTTATTTAAGAAAAAGGTGATCAAAACTATGAACAATAATGGCAAAAAATGCATATCTATCAACAATTGAATCTAAAGAGGCAAAGAAAACAAGAAAAAAAGAGACAGAATCATGGAATCAGAGATGGTTGCCATATGGGAGAAGGGTGTAGGGGAATGGGTGAAGAGGTGAGGGAATTAAGTACAAATAGGTAATTACAGAATAACCATGGTGATGCAAAGTGCAATATGGGAAATGTAGGAGCCAAATAACTTATACACAGGACCCATGTACATGACAATGGTGGGAGGATTGTCTGAGGGAGTGGGGGATGCTGGGTAGAGGAGAACAAAGGGGGAAATATCAGGACGACTATAACAGGATAATCAATAAAATATAATTTAAAATGTCCATACTACTCAAAGAAATGTATAGATTCAATAGAATTTTAATCAAGGTAAAAATTGCATGTTTCACAGAAGTAGAGCAAATATTCCAAAGACCCCAAATAGCCACACAAATCTTAGGAAAGAAGAAAAAGTTGGAGGAAATATGCTACCTGATAGCAAGCTATAGTATAAGGCCATAGTAATCAAAACAGCATGGTGCTAGCAGAAAAACAGGCATATACATCAATGGAACAGAATAAAGAGCCCAGAAATAAACTCATGCCTTTATGGCCTATTAATATTTGACAAAGGAGGAAAAAAACATACAATGGGATAAGGATAATCTGTTCATTAAACAGTGTTGGGACAATTAGACGGATATGTGTGAAAACCTGAAACTAGACCACCTTCTTACACCACACACAAGAATAACCTCAAAATGGATAAAGACTTAAATGTTAGACTAGAAAACATAAAAATCATAGAAGAATACATCAACAGTAAAATCTCAGACATTTCTTGTGGCAGAATTTTTTGATCTATTGTCTCAGGCAAGGGAAACAAAATTAAAAAGTAAACAAATGGGACCACTTCAAACTAAAAAGTTTTTACACAGTAAAGCAAACAATCAACAATATAAAAAGACAACCCACTAAGCAGGTGAACATATTCATCAATGATACATCTGATACTGAGTTATGTCCAAAATTAATAAAGAATTTAAACAATTCAACACCAAGAAAAAAATAGTACAATTAAAAAATGGGCATTTTTTAAACAGAGGACATGCAGATGGCTGATAGGGATATTAAAAGATGCTCAATGTCACTAATCATCAGAAAAATGCAAATTAAAACCACAGTAAGATATGACCTCATAGCTTTCAGAATGGCTATCATCAATAAATTAATAAACAAGTGTTAGCAAGGATTTGGAGAAAAGGGATATCTCATGCACTCTTGGTTAGAATGCAGATTGGTGCAGCCACTGCAAAAGTATGGGGTTACCTGAAAAACAAAAATGGAACTGCCTTATTTCCCATGATTCCCCTTCTGAGAATACAACTGAAGAAACCTGAAACACTACTTTGGAAGGTTACATGCACACCTATGTTCTTTGCAACATTATTTACAATAGCCAAGATTTGGGAACAGCTCCAGTGTCCATCTTTAGGTGAGTGGATCAAAAAGCCATGGTGCATTTACACAATGGAATACTACTCAGCCATAAAAAAGAAGGGAACCTTACCTTTGGCCACAGAATGGATAGGTATGTAGATTACACTAAATGAAACAAGCCAGTCAGGGAAAGATCAGTGCCATATAATTTCACTTATATGTGGAATTTAATGAATAAAATAAACTAACAAACAAAATAAAAACAGAATCATAGATACAAAGAAGAGACTGACCGCTGCCAGAGGAGAGGGGGCTTGGAGGCTGTGTGAAAAAGTTGAATGGATTAAGCAAAAAAAAAAACCAAAAAACTTAAGCACTGACAATAGTATGGAATTATTGAGGGAAAGAGAGGTGGGGTTGGTAGAAGAGGGTAAAGGGGGTGATAAATGATGATGGAGGGAGGCTTGACTTGGTGTTTTGACTACACAATACAATGTACAAGTGATGTGTTATAGAATTCTACACCTGAAACCTATATCATTTTATTAACTAATGTCACCCCAATGTATTCAATGAAAAATTTTAAGAAAAGGAAAAGAAAAAATGCAAGATATTATGAACAAATTTTCCTGCAGGCAGTAATTTTTGCAATTGAATTTGAAGTCATTTTAAAATTTCTTTAAAAAAATCATCAAACTGATACATAGATAGCATAAAACATCAAGATCTAACAAAGAACCTGTTTGCTGAGGCTTTATAACTTCATGGGTATAGTGAAGCCATGTGGGGCACTAGAAAGAGCACTACAGTGTGAGTGCTGTGTTAGGGGAGACTTGGGTTCTGTTGACGAGCTAGGGTCTTTCACTGCTCTAGCTCCATAAGTGAAATCAGGTGTTTGGAATAGATTACCACTAAATTATCTTTCCATTTTAAAGTCTTATTTCAATAGCCTCAACTTCCAGACCCTAGGGAGAATATGTGTGTATATATAAAGGTATATATAAACAAACACATGTGTATAAAGTATCTATATAATGACAAAACAGAAGCACACATATGGAAAGACTTTAGAGGAAAAGCACTCAGGGAGAATCAATCAGTTTACAAAATTTTTAATGAGATGTGTGTGTTTTTTTTTAACAAAGTTTTTTTTCTCTATTTTCTGACATAATATCAAGAACTTGATCCTTCTGAGAAATGGTTTTAAGACACTGTTTATTTGAAGTTTTAAAAGTGCTTTTCGAGCCCTGGCTGTGTGGTTCAGTGGATTGAGCACAGGCCTGCAAACCAAAGGGTCACCAGTTGGATTCCCAATCAGGGCACATACCTGGGTTGTGGGCCAGGTCCCCAGTCGGGGGTGTGCAAGAAGGCAACCACACATAGATGTTTCTCTCTTTTTCCCTCCCTTCCCCTCTCTCTAAAAAGAAATAAATAAATTTTTTTTTAAAAGTGTTTATTGAGCTGCGCAGAATAAAATCTATTTGTAATGCTATGCTGACATGTTGAATCAAAAATGTCAAGCTGTTTTACACTTCAGAGTCCCACAGTAACAAAAAATTGTCCTCTTATTCATTAAGTATAACATATAACATCTTTACGCAGGAGAACTATGACAGGAAGATCTTTAGAAATTTGAAGAATTTAATGATACCACTGAGAACTTAGAGCTTGTTATTCATAATTACTATGTTGTCTTCAAGCATCCTAATTGTGAATATTTCATTGTCTCTTATAATTTTATTACTTTTTATCTACTTGGATAACAGTGTGCTACACTGAGCCAAAGTCCAAAAGATATTCAAAATATGAAAGACTCACAATTCAAACATAGTGTTTGGGTCTTATTTCTTTTTAGTCTATCTTTCTCCTCACCTAGAAGTAGATCATATAATGACTTTTCTTTAAGTCAGTCTTTGCATGAATTAGTTGGGGAAGGAGACTTTTAAATTTTAAATTTGAAATGATGAATTTTATTTCTTTAATTTTTGTTGTCATCTTTCTAATGTGAAGGTAGATTTCATATAGTAAAGTATAATGTTATTTGGAAGTTCCCTGTAGAAGCAATACCTCAGACTTTTTGTGAATTCTCTTTCTCTAGTCCTAGTATCTTGTAATGATACCCTTTTATCAACCTAAATGCTTTATAGTTACAATATTTACCAAATAGTTTCAATTTCAAAAAATTAAGTATTTTTAATTTACAAAGTAAATGCTTATTTTACAAAGTATTTTTTCAATAAACAAAATAAATTCAAGTAATGAGTGTTTTTTTTCACACAAAAAGTCTATGTAAAGATTTTTGATAATGTTTTTAAATTGACTTTTATTGTATAAATATTATTTTAATTGTCAATTATTGACATAGTAACCTCTTTTTTTTTTGCAGTAAACATATGCACTAAATATTCTTTATACAGAGTTTGGTATGATACAGGCCACTAGCCTAGTAGGCAAGAGACCTGGTTTTTAATTCTAACATTGTTATTTTTTAATTGCTTTGTAGTCTTAGACAACATTAAATATCATTGACTTTCAGTTTCCTCATTGCAAACCATATAAATGGGCCCTCATAACTACTGTATAAATGAACAGACTAAAAAATTAATAGGGGAAAACATGTAGAAAAAATAAAACATTACATATGTGATGGATTATATAACCTTTAAGGTTCTTCACAATTTTGAGTCTACTGTTCTATATACAGAATTAATTATTCCTCAAGTGTAGACTATCATCATATTTTAATTACTGAGGAAAATTTCCAATAACTTTTAGAGTTTTGTGTGTGTATAGTTTTAACTAAGCTTTTATTTTTTCATAGATTTATGGTTTTACACATTTACTGTGTGTACAGCACACACACAAGAATTATTTAAATAGCTGAACGTTATAAGTGTTGTTGAAAACATAAAGCAGAGGAAAAGGAAAGGGTGTTAGTTTGCATTTTTTTAATCAGGTGGTCAGAGTTGGTCTCCTCGTGGAGGTAGCAACTGAGCAAAGACTTGATGTAGCACAGGGGAATGAGCAAGCAGGTATCTGGTGGACGACATCCCAAGAGGGAGATATACCAGTGCAAAAGTATGTTTTTATATAACTTTATGTATCTTTCTGTACCATTAAAGCATAAGTATACCTGATAAGTTCACTGAATAGTAAGGAGGCTGGATGGTTGAGGTAAATGACTGGGAGCACTATTAGATCAGAAAGAAGTGGAGCCTGGTCTCGAAGTCATAATAATGCCTCATTGGTGCTTAAAACATCTTGAGTTTTTCTCTGAGAAGAGGAACTAGACAAGGGTTTAGAGCAAAGGAAAGTTTTGATCAGATTTAGATTTTGCAGGGATCACTCTGGCTGCTGTGCTAAAGTAATTTGCACATAGATGGAAGCAGGAAAACCACTTAAGATGTGATTACAGTAATCTTCAAGGTAATAATAATGGCTTTGTATCAAGGTGGTAGCAATAGAAGTTTTGAGAAGTGATTGGTTTCTGGATATATTTCAAAGTAAAACAACAGGATTTCCAATAAAGTGGACCTGAATATGAAAGCAGGCAAAAATCTGGAATGAAACCAATATTTTTGTCTGAGCAAATGAAAGGACAAATCATCCATTTAAATGTGAACTTAAAAAAGACTCTCAGTTGAATAGGTATGTATGGACAGGGGAAATGAGAAGTTCAGTTTTGGACATGTTGATTTGGAAATATCTATTTGACATTTCAATGGATCTATCAGGTAGGCAGTTGCATATATGAGTTCGAAGTTCAGGAGACATGTCTGGACAAGGAATCTAAATTTAAGTGAGATAGGCATATTGGTTTTATAAATAAGTTTATGCTAATTAAGGTCACAGTGTAATGCATGTAGACAGAGAAGAAGAGGGGATAAAGAACTGAAGTTTAGGGAACTTCAACCTTAAGAGATCTGGAAGAGGAAGAGAAAACAACAAAAGATTTTGAGATTAACAGCAATATTGTTTGGTGAGAACCAAGAGTTTGGTGTCATGGAGGCCGAGTGAAGAAAATATATCAAGAACAATATACTTGACATTAATAAGTCAAGTATGATAAGAGCTGAAGAGTGACCACTGGATTTTTCAACTTGGAGGTAATTTGTGATTTAACATGGAAGAAAAACAATACTGTCGCTCGTGGTGATCATCTCTAGTTCATAAGAAAAAAATAATAATCCAGAGAAAGAGGAATAAATTCCATTATGTGGTTCTTGGATATGTGATGGTAAATTGTATTTAGTCCACATGGGAAGATTTTAGACAGTAGACATTTATCTCCAGAAACTTGAGAGAGTGCAGTGTATATTGTATGTGGCTGTGGGAGTTTCTGAAGATTCGTGCTAGTTGCTTCAATATTCTCAGTGGAGAAAGAAGCAAAGTCATCTACTGGGAGTGAGTATTGGGATGGAGGGTTAGAAACTTAAGAAAAGAGAAGGTATGAAATAGTCCTCTAGGGCAGTGAAAAGTACATGGACTAGTGAAATATAGTATGATTGTGAGCAACCTCACGGGTTCTCCAACAGTTTGTCAAATAGAATTATTTAGCTGCACAAGTGCAGATGTTCAAGAAGCAGAGAGTTAGGTTTCAGCAGGATTATAATTTTGCCTAGTAAAAAAAGTTGAGGGACATTAAGATGTACGTAGTTCAATTGAGTGAAGGCCTGAGTGGAATCAAATGATTGTTAGGGTTGAGATACTAGAGCAAATGATCTGGAAAGATAGGAAATGACTCATGGTCAGAGAACTGGATCCACGAAACAAATATTGTGGAAATGTGGGCATTACTTGTAACCCACAGGTTTAGAAGTGACCAGGGAGTTGACTGGCTGAGATAAACATAGAATCAAGACACTGAAAGAAAAGAAGACTGAGCAATCAAAAGGCCAAATTTCAGGTAGGATCATATATGTGTATATTGAAATTATTAATAATTAAGTCAAAAGTCATATTGGGAAAAGTGAGTTAGTCAGGAGCTAAAATATTTAAGGAACACGGAAAATTTCATTGAAAGGCCATTCAATTACTGCTACAATGAAGGTAATGACCAGTATAACCTGATGACAGGAGATTAAAAACTAGGTTTTACAGGGAGAAGGGAAGAAAAATGGTATAGAAAACATCATAGCCATGGAAGTGACTATCTTGCAGTGTGACTTTTTTTGATAAAAGGGAATCTTTCATGTAGTTTTTAAATTTTTATTATGTCTAGCATAATGTGGTAACCCATTAAATAATGTTTGATTTATGTGTTAATATTTAGAATAGAGAAGTACTTCAAACACAAACTAATGAAAAATACATAGATGAGAGATGCTAGAGAGAATTCTGTGTTAAAGAGAGAAATTATGAAAGAATAAAGCAGGCATGGGTTCCAGCCTTGGCTTTGCAAATTATGAGTTGTGTTTTTCGTGAAGGTATTTAGTCTCTACAAAGGGAATGAAAGTAACTATCTTCCAGAGTGGTCGTAAGGTGTAATTAAATGCAATGATTTTTGTAAAGCACCAGGCACAGAATAAGCCTTCAATGAATGTTAGTTCCCCTCTTCAAAGCAGAGATTCAGATATTGAACATATGTACAGAATATTTTAACAAAGATAGGCTTCTGAGGTAAATAATTTCTATTTCTATCACCACCAATAAATGTTTTATGGACTCATTCATACACTGTGTGGTAGTTCAGTGACTTCAATGTGTTTAATGGACTCAGAGAGTTTCTTTTTTCAATTTCTGGCTTTATATTAGTTATTATAACACCTATTGGGAACAATGATCAGTAGAAGAAAATCTAGACATTATCATTCTCTTTTATAGTGAACATTAAAGCCAGTGTTAATTTTTTCTTATACTTTTAAAAATCAGGTCAATATATAATTAGCATGATCATTGAATAGCATATAAGTATATAAATAGTGAAATATTTATATTTTATGAATAATAGAATGCATATGATTCAATGATAATATGAAAAGTTTAAAGACACTATAAATTTACTATTAAAAATACATTCTTGTTGAATGAATGTTATTGAAAATTGTACTTGGTTATATAAAGAATTTTTAAAAGCACTGGGATATAGTCACAGGTTTTCTATCAATGAGGGAAGTTAAAAAAGAAAATGACCCAAGAAAACCAAGGATACCATATACGTGATATACTGGGGCAAAGGGTGGAGTTTATTCCATAGTTATTGAGGCACTTAAGACCTCTGCCATCCCCTAGAATCTCATACTCACTGTCGAATCCTCTACATGTGACCAGTAAAAAAAAAAAAAAAACAAATAAGGAGATTACATGAAGGACTTAAAAAGGTTTAAAGACCAGGCCTCAAAGTGTTGTGCCCTCGGTCAGAATTAGTCATACGGTCCACCCAGATGCTAAGGGGCTGGAAAACACAGTCTAAATGCATGTTGTGGAAGAGAATTTGTGCTTCTAGGTGAACTAGCTAGTTTATTCCAGAGTTGATGCATTACTAGTTGTTAACTTATGTATGAACTCAGTGGCACTATAAAAATATAGAAAAGATATAGATCATTTTAAGCTGTTTGGGTACTAGATAGCAAGAAGGTGCTTCACTAAAGAGATGGACCATGACGTTTGCTTTGCAGGACACAGGAAATCTGGTTTATCATGGAAGGGTTGAATATGTTTTTTCTGGGAGCAAATAACAATGAGAAGAGAAGTAAACTTGTGATATATTTCAACAGTGAAATTAGTCTGAAGGGGAAATTGGCTTTAATTAATGAGGCATAGGAAATCCTCATATATAGGTAAATTGGACCAGATTAAGGTCTATATTAGATACCAGGATGAACAATTACGTAATGATTTGGAAATTATATTTGTACTTATGTTATTTTAAACTATAAAGAATATAACAGAAATATAATCCTGAGTTCTCAGGCTTGAAAATTTTATTTTATACAAACATGAATGTAAAGTTATTTGTATATGATATTCAGGATAGCTTCTTTTTATAGAAGGCATGTAAATATGTGCACATACACAGACAAGTGAGTATGTTTAAGAGTCATGCAAGGGTTTAGCATCTCAGGGGGATCCAACTCACAGCTTGTGGTTCACATGTGGCCCAAGATGGCTATGAATGCAGCCTAACACAAAATCGTAAATATACTTAAAACAGTATGAGAATTTTTGTGTGTGTGATTATGTGTTGCAATGTATTTAAAGCATGGCCAAGACAACTCTTCTTCTTCCAGTGTGGCACAGGGATGCCAAAAGATTAGACACCCCTATATCTAGACACTACTGATAGATCCATAGAGTGAGATGAAATCTTGAGGTCATCTAGTTCTAAGTAGTCAAATGAGTTTTCCAGGGAATCATAGTTCAGGCTAAAGCTCAATCCAGAAACAGGTCTCCTAAATTCTGCTATTTAAGGTTCTTATGAAGGAAATAATTTGTTCTATTGTCTTAATTATACTAACCAAAGTGTGTATATCTAACATAGAAGGGGTCTTGACTAGATTGTCTTATTTCTTTGAAAAATAACTTAATTTAGCTACAGTTTAAGGAAAAAATATTATAATATGACACAGAAATGGATATACATTAGAAAACAAATTATGAAGAGCGGACTATATCGCCTATTCAGAACTGAACTAGACAAGATAGAGTGAATAACATTGCAGTAATGAGAGCACAGCTGTTTAGGATTCTACTGAAATGTAGGAAACATTATTCATGGAACACAGAAAGGAAACTAAAGAGAACAGCTTTAAAACAGCACCTTCATATTTAGCCTCATATTGCATATTTTATATATTTTAATCATATCTCACTTCTTTCCAAAATAGACTTGAGGCCATTTATAACAAGATAATGTCACAATAGCACAGACACAGGATAAGACAGGGCGGGAAACCGGTGGGATAATACCAGATTACTCATTCTAGATGACAAACATTAGGAATAAACTTATTTAGGACAAACTTTTGGCATTTCACTTCTTGGCACTCAAGTTGAAAAAGAAAAACAAATTATATTACTTGGTAAAATAGTATATTATTTAGTAAAAAGAAGGAGCAAGTGGGGCTCCCTCCTCCCATAGATCTGATTTCTAAAAAGAACTTATTTTGCAGTTATTTAATAAGGCAATTTTATAAGAGATGGCCTAAGCATCAGCCTATGGATACTAAACTCCTATTTCTTGTCTGGTTCTCTGCTGAGCTCTTGAAACACATAGATGAATTTGAAGCATTCTTACCCTTAAGGAGCTCACAGCTAGTATAAATCTAATTGGGCAGTAAATAGAATACATGAGTTCTTTGCAAGATATAATGGTAGCCCAAAGGAAAGAGTGGTCAGCACAAAGAAAGAAGACTTCAAAAGGGCAGAAATGTTGCATTGATCTGGAAGTCTGAATAGATCAAGGATAAAATAAGTCTGAATAAAAGAGAAATGAGGAGAACTTATGTTAAAAAACAAAAACAAAAACAAACAAACACAGTGCATAATAATTTATGCAGATATTTGTGAGAGAATTCTTTGGGAAAACTATATAGTTTAGATGTCTAAAATTTAGGAGAACTGGTTGGATAAAAGTTACTAAAATTTGAAGAATGAATCCTTCATTGATCTCTTTAGTCCTGTGTGGACATAATAGGCTATATATTTTTCACATGGTGGTATGTTTTTCTATCACAGAAGTAGTAGAATTAAAGCAACTCAGTTTTTTTTTTTCAGCTAAAGTCTATTATTTTTGTTGTGGTAAAAATATATACAACATTAAATTTACCATCTTAACCATTTTAAGTGTACAGTTCAATATTATTACGTACATTTACATTGTTATACAATCTTTGGAACTTTATCTCCCAAACTGAAACTCAATGCCCATTAAACAAGTCCCCATTTCCTGCCTCACCGCCACCCCTGGCAGCCACCATTTTACTTCCTGCCTCTGTGAAATTGACTACACTGGATCTCTCATATAAATGGGATCATACAGTAGTTTTGTTTTTGTGATTGTTTTACTCAACATGGTGTCCTCAAGTTTCATCCATGTTGTATCATGTGTCAGAATTTCCTTCCTTAAATAGACTGAATAATATTCTCTTTTACATGTACACTACATTTTATTTAAACGTTCATCCATCAATGGACATTTTCACCTTTTAGCTGTTGTGAATAATGCTGCTGTGAACATGTGTGTGCAATATCTCTTCAAGACCCTGCTTTTAATTATTTTGGATTTATACTCAGAAGTGCAATTGCTGGATCATATGATATTTCTATTTTAAATTTTTCAAGGAACCACTCTACTCTTTCCTGTTGCAGCTGCTCCATTTTACATTTTCACCAACAGTGCACAAGAGTTCCAGTTTCTCCACGTCCTTACCAACACTGATTATTTTATGCTTTTCTGATAGTTACCTGATGGGTATGAGTGATCTCTCCCTGTAGTTTTGATTTGTATTTTCCTAGTAATCAGTGCTGTCAAACATCTTTTCATATGCTTCCTGGCCATGTGGTCTTCCTTGAAGAAATGTCTATTCAAATCCTTTGCCCATTGCTTAATTAGGTTATTTAGTTTTTGTTGTCGAGCTTTAGTTCTGTATACATTGTAGATGTTAACATCTTATCAGATACATGATTTGCAGATAATTTCCCCCATTTTTCATGTTACTTTTTCATTCTCTTGATTGTGTCTCTTGAAATGTTTTACTTTGAATCACCTTGAAGGACACCCAATAGCTGAGGTTCATGAATTGGATTCATGAGGTTCTTGAAAGAAAATGATAGTGTGAAATACTAATTCTTTCTATTCATTTATATTTTGAAATATTATTTATTAATGTTCATCTTGATAAGAATGAGGTTATGGTCTTTAACTGCATAAGCCTAGAACAGATTATGGTGCCCCATGCTATATTTAATAAAAATTAAAAGACAATTAAAATAAACTGTAAAAATTTTAACTCTTACAGATATGAGAACAATGAAATTAAGTAGTGTTTTGTTTTATTTGTTTGTTTGTTTGTTTGTTTTTACTTTCCTCTCTTTTCTTCTGTTCCCATTCTCTCTAAATTCCTGTATGCTGTTCCTGCTAAACTAGTGCCTTGGTCTCTCTAATATGTAGTCTAACACAATGTCTTGATGAAAACATGGGAGAATATCCTTTTAGATATTCCACTAACTGACATGGACAGACATTAATAATAACAGTCATTTTAGTAGTACATACTAAGTGCTGTTTTTATCTCTGCTCTGGAAAGAAGCAAGAAATGAGAAGTTGCTTTCCACATGGAAGAACATGAAGCAAAACATTGGAGGAAATATGTTTTCTGGCCTCAAATGTACAGTAGCTTTTTAAAAAAAATTTTATTGAATTTATTGGGGTGACATTGGTTAATAAAATTATATAGGTTTAATGTGTGAAATTCTCTAATACGTCATTTTTGTATTGTATTATGCGTAGTATATGAGTGACATTTACCCTAACAGACAAGTCCAAATTTTTACACTGTTTTGAATAAGTTGTTATTAGGAGAGTTTAAGTTAAAGCATGTTGACTTACTTTCATTGATCTTTAAGAACTATTGCTTTGGTGATTTTTCAAGTCTTTTTTTCCTAATAAATAGTTATTACATCCATAAACAAGGTATCATCCATCCTTTAAATACTCAAACAATCAGAACAGGTTTTGAGTTTTGTATATACAATTATGATAAAAAGAGGTGCTATTCTCACTCTATGCTTTAAAATCTACACCTGAACCCTCCACTTATGTGGACATGCAAACAATACAGTGGTAACTGCATTGAGCAGCTGAGTAACCTCAAAAGGAAGTTCTCGTGTTTGACAGTAAAAGGTACATTTTCTAGATGAAGATGAATAGGGGATTGTTGACCACTCTAACGCTGCCTTCTTGATTTCAAATGTGGTGAAGATTTCTCTTAAACGTCCCAAAACACCATTTAACACAATGAAGTTGTTATAGATGAGTCTGGCCACAGTCTTCCTCCTGCTATGGACTGAAACTTCCCCCCACACTCCCCATCTATCCCCGATATTTTATTTTTATGTTGAAATCCTAACTCCCAAGGTGATCGTATTAGGAGACAGGGCCTTTAGTAGGCCCTGCCCTCTTGACTGACCTTAATGCTCTTACAAAAAGAGACTTCAGAGAGCTAGTTCACCACTTCCACCGTGTGAGTTTGCAGCTAGGGAGTACCAATCTGTGAGCCAGAAAGCAGGCACTCACCAGACTCCAAGTGTTCCTGTGTCTTATCTCAGAATTGTGAGAAATAACTGTTTGTTTTTAAAGCTACCCAGTCTATGTTATTATGTAATATCAGCCAATACAGAATAAAACACCTCTCTAAGAAGCCTAATAGATGCATAGCTTCTGGAGACACTGGCTTCCCTTGGAGGTCTTTCTCTGGTAAAACTCTAAGAAGCCATTTCTAATTATTTTACTAAAACCTCTCATGGTTATTTTGTTGTTTAAATGACATTAAGAGATTGAAAAAATCATCAATTTAGAACCAAACATAATGGACACATGTGCCTTGGCTAAGATAACATATCCCTTGATAAAGGCTAGGTCTTATCTGAGTCAAGGGTTTGGCACTAACAATTTTGCACATGCAAAGCAGCTAAAAAATAGTTTCTCTGATGTGGACAGAGATCCAGTCAGCCAGCGTGCTCTATCCTCCCTCTGTAAGAACCGATTGTAACATACCTTTCAGCCTCATTGTAAGTAAATGCATTCTCCTCAACCCAGCATTCTCTCTGACAAATGACATGAAAGACTATAAAGAAAGGATCCTGTCCTGCTGCACTTGAGAGGCTACGTTAGCCACTATCAAAGACAAACTTAAGGATTATTCATTTATCTGCATTTTAGAAATGATTATAAATTTCTAAGTTTACCTGTGTTTGTTTTACAGTTGCTACTTAATTCCTGTAGCTTATTATAATGTCCTTAGAAGAAAAGTGTCATGACTTACTCGTCAGCATATCACTGGCAGTAGAGCAGGATTTGAACATATGGAAATAGCCTGCCCAGAGAGCCCATAGTAGTATACCAAATACTCGACAAATATATGTTGATTATGTGAATGGACATGTTGACATACATACCTGTATGTAGATTTTAAAGGATAATTTTAACTGATCCACTCTAAAATGAGTATTATTCTACTTTGTTAACATCTCCACATATGTTCTATTTAAGGGAAACTTATACTAAACC